>CM021103.1:396951-984005 GCA_007115665.2 Sequoiadendron giganteum
CATATCCTCGCCTGGGCCCCTCTCAATAAAATCACTGGATCGTCAACTGCGACTACTGGTACTATGGCTAACGGCTCCATCGCCAGTACATCCGGGTCCATCCTCCCCCCTCTCTCTCCTCCTGCACCAGCTCTGTCTGGCACGTCAGCCGAATCCTCCGTGGCTGTCCATTCCTCCCCACCCTCATCAGTCTCCTACCCTCCTACTCAACTGGCTGGACTCTCCCCTGACAACTGCTCTCAGGCCTCTCCTTGGGCTGTCCTCTACCATCCACCACCCTCTCTGCCTCATCCTGCAGATCTCTGGCTCTCCCCTCCACCAGTAGCTCTAAGACTCTCCCCTCCTCCTGCTCAACCCTCACCTGCACCCGCCTCCGTCGTACTCTAACGCCAATCCCTCGCTGAGCAGCTCTCCCCTCTACTACCCGAAGCATCTCCACCTCTAGCTCACTCTCCAATCTCACCACCTCTATCTCCTCCCCCCCATCCGCTCCTCCCATCTCTATCTCCTCCCCCCCATCAGCTCCTCCTGCCTCCATCTCCTCTACCATAGCTCCCCTCGGCCTCCTCCTGACTCTACCCCTCCTCGCTGGCTGATCTCCAGCAACACTCCCCTCTGCACCACGACTCTCAAGTCCCTCATCATCCTGTCTCTCATCCTCCTGTCCCTCATCCTCTCGTCCACCCTGCTCCACCTCCTCCTCCTGCTCATCCCCTGGCCCCCCCTCCAGGGCCCCCACAACTAGCATCTCCAGTGTAACCCTACCCCATCGATGGTTGCGAAACCACCGACCATACCGATCTGTCACTCTAGCATCCTCTGGACCCTGCCACCTCCCTGGATAGGGCACCCCACCTGCCATCACCCATGACGCCCTCACGTCTCTTGCTACCAACGCTGCCCCCCAAGGTACCTCCCTGGTAAGCTGACGAAACATCACCGGCGCTCCTGGAATGTCGTGCACCAATCCAAACTGTCATCCCACTCGGTCGGGATGATGTAGCTCCACTATGTACCTCGGGCTCCCAATCAGATAACATCTACACAGGAAGAACCCTCACTGTCTCTCCTCCTCGGTCCTCCATCCTCTAAATTGTCGAAACATATATGGCCGCCATATAATATCCTCTCTCCGTAAATCATCAAATGCCCTCCTCCACCGCTCCACCTCTCCCTGTGTCTCATACCGGAGGATACAACCCTTGGCTGCCCCGAACTGCCATGCCACTGGCTCTTTGTCATCCAAATCCCCTCCCCTGATCACTAAGGGCCTCGTCATCGCGATGTGCGTCCATCCCCACACCTGCAGTAGCGTCTGGTGTGTCAAGCTCTGCCCTCCTCGATAGCAAATCACGTGCATATCCCGATATAACTGAGCCAATACACATGATCCCCAAGAGAACTGCCCATCCCCCCACTCGACAATATGTTGAATCACCCCCATATACCGTAAGCTGCAGAAATGCCTACTTCGGTCTGGCAATAGAATCCCACTGATCAAACAACATAGAAACTGTGGTAACGCCGACACTCCCAGATCCAAGCATCTGTCCACATCCAACCCCCCCTCTGTATCAGCAGGTCATCGTGCCCAAACAACACCAGAACGGTCTCATCCAACTGCTCTCCTCTCAACTCCCCCTCGCACACTAACCGTCCTTCTATCGGTAGCCTCATAATACGCCACACATCCTCTAGTGTAACTGTCATCTCTCCAGTCAGCAAATGGAACGTCGATGTAGCCAAGCTCCACCTCTTTATCAGGGCAGTCAGCATCGCCCGATGAGCCCTCATCTCTGGAAACTGCACCAAGTGCAATAACCCCGCCCGCTCCAGAGCTGCATGGTCCACTCCAGAGCTGCATGGTCTGCTCCGTTCATCGCCTCAATCGACGATGCCAACGCCTCCGACCTCTGCTCATGAGTCCGCAC
The DNA here is from genome assembly GCA_007115665.2 of Sequoiadendron giganteum. Lineage (NCBI taxonomy): Eukaryota > Viridiplantae > Streptophyta > Pinopsida > Cupressales > Cupressaceae > Sequoiadendron > Sequoiadendron giganteum. The sequence continues at coordinate 398,883 of CM021103.1, forward strand.
TCTGCCAAAATCTTGCAAAAATATCATCCCCCTATCAGAAACTTTTTTTTGGTCTCCAAATCTCATCTCCCCTCTTTTTCTTTTCTTTTCTCTCCCTTTTTTTTGCTGTCTTCCCTTTCCCCTCCCCTTGCAACGAGGCGACGCCACCCGCGGCCCGTCGGGGTGGATCCGCCCTATGGTCGGCCCATGACCGCCGGATCGTCAGCCCTAGGCGGTGACCCGCTTTCTTCTTGACCTGCGGCCGACACCCATTGCGGACCAGCCTCGGTGGCGTCCGGATGGTCGCCCGTGGTGGAACAATCATGCGGTTCATCGACTGGGCGTTCAGCTGACCGGTCAGATTCGGCCTATTCATTGACTCCATGACCGACTTCGCCCGAGAATGGCTTGCCAAACCCACAGGGCAGTTAAACCCTCGGCAGTAGTTTTCTAAAAAGCCGGTGACATAATTTTCTTAAAATCAATTTTTTTAATTATGCCTTCTACCCATTTTTTTATTTTTTCCCGTCCACAAAACCCATATTTTACTTTTTTAGAAATTTATTTGAAAATGCGTTAAAATTTTAATTTAATGCATGGGTGGTTTTGTCGCTTACCTGGCGGGACCCATCCTGCTGTCGGTACGCCCGTCGAACCTCATCTATCCGGTGGACGATCTCGGTGTCATTATCTCCCGGCATCTTCACTTCTTTCTGCTCGCTCTTTCTCTTCTTCTCTCAACTGCTACAGTGCAAATGAGGTGAGGTAATTTTCAAAATTACCTTATATTAACTTTTAAAAGGTATTTTTTACTTTTTATTTCCCCTTTTCTTCCTCTGCTTAATCTCTTTTCTTCCCGGGGCTGCCATTTGTACTCTGTTTGTTCGATTGACTTCGTTCAAAAGGAAAACTTGCCTAATTTTTTGCCCTCTTTCCAACCATATCATCCATTTCTTCTTATCGAGATGTTGCCTGGGACCCTTCTTTTTCCCCCATCACCCTCTCGAGGGGGCATACCCTTCGCATTTACCAATTTTTCTGACCATAATCAACACCTTCCACGATTGGGGCATCTTCATCCATTCCTCATTAATTAAACGACTCAGATCCTATTTCCCACGCTGGGGCATCTCCTTTTGGTCACTTCTTCTAGTCATCTGCACTTTCTTTTCTTCGAAGCACTGTTATTCTAACGATACTTCGAAGAGGGGAAAAATGTAGACATCCAAATTTGATCACTTCCATATGATCAAAATCGTCTATTATATTCATCTATTCCATTAACGATGATTAAATAATTTATTTAATCATTATTTCATTTTCTGCCTAAGGTTCCTAAAGTATATAATTAAATAAATTAAATACTTTACCTTACACCCTGTTGTTCTCTAAATTAAATAAATATGACAAATTATTTAATTTAGTCTTTTAACCCATTTGAATTAAAATCAATTTTTAATTCCTCTTTTCTCTCTCCTTGTCACATTCTCCATAACCCTCTTCTAATCTGGATTAAATTAATTAATCTGTGATTAGGATGTGCACCACTTAATCTTGATTAAGTGTCACATCCTCCATAATCTCCCACTTGCCTCTAATCTCCCATTAATCACCTTAATCATTTATTTGCACAACCTTAATCAAAATCATTAGCCACATTTGGTTTACCTTTTCTGGTCAACCTTCCCACTTACCATTTTTGATATGGACTCCCTTTCCCATGTGAATTTTTAATTCACATTTATTCAACCAAGGTTTCTCTTTTCCCCATGTGAATTTTTAATTCACTTTTATCTTTCCAAGGTCTTTCCCATCCCCATGCAAGATTCTAAAAGCCTTGCCTTGTCACTTCACATGTGCCAAGGGCTTCTAGAACCTTGGACTTGTCACATCTCCCACATGTGACAAATCTCCAGCCTTTCAGAGATCTCCTTTTATCCAATGAATTCTCCATTAAATGTAAATTTTTAATTTACATTTATTCTTCCCACACATTTCCCCTTTTCCCATGGAGATTTTTAAGGAATACTAAAATTCCTCAAAAGTTTCTTTCATCCTCATTTGGGGACAAGAAGTTCCTTTTTGAGGAAATTTTCTCATTCCCCAAGGTACCTCAAAGGTACTTGTCCTTCATCCACCTCATGTACTTCCCTTCCACCTCTTGTCCTTCTTTTCCACCTCATTCCCACATCACTCCACCTTAGGACATCTCACCCTCCACATGTCAAGATGTGAGGGCTTGTGAGTCTTCAACTCACCATAACCCTTCATCTTGATCTTTGTTGGATCAATCCCAACCGTTGAATTCTCTAGAGAATTCAATTTGGCCTATAAATACCCCTTCAATTCCTTCATTTTAAGGAATCAAGTCTTTTGCAAATAAACTCTTGCAAAATTGCCATTCAATCTCTCATCCATTTTAGCATCCATATTGCATCAATTCATCTTGCATCCACTTCATTTTCATTGCCATCCAAGGAGCACACAAGACTTCAACATCAAGGGCCAACCAAGGAAGCAACAACATGAAGGTATAACAACAATTTATTTGTTTATCTTGCTTTCATATTGTTCATTTTCTTAGGCTAATCATTGAGGTGCCCTATTATCTTGTTGTTTCTCTTTATTGCACTATTAATTTTATCTAACATCTCACATTTAGGAAGCAACATTTTATTAGGATCACAGTAAGTATATGCACACTGGTTCTTATTAATTTATACTTGTATGCAAATTAATTTGTTTGATGCCAATGCTATGATCTTCTTTTACAGTGATTGGTGTCCCCTTGCAAGAAATGCAGATATATGAGCCATCCAAGAGAATGTCAACCAGAAAAGCAATGCAACATCCTTATTTTGATGCCTGCATGCAACATCTATAAGTGCCTTCCATCTATTTTTATTTCATTTCCATTTTGGATGGTTTTTATTTTTCTCTTTTACTTTGCGTATTTGTAAGTAAACTACTAAGGGTTGATCGATCTTTCGTTGTAGAAAATGCTGATTTAAGAGCCATCAAAGAGAATCTCAGCCAAAAAAGCAATGCAACATACTTATTTTGATGATTTTGACAAATCTCAATTTTGATTTCAAGCCATTATAAGAGAGCATGTGAAGCTTAGCGAGGGAATCTCAAGTTACTCATTTGAAGTTAACCTCATAATGAGCACCTATGATGTAGACATTTAAAGAGAATCTTGAATGTATGAGTGACATTGTAAAAGATCTGAGAGAATGAAGTGTCAGAGGCATTATAATAAGATTTAATTACATAATGAGATATACTCAAATATTGTAAGGTTGGATTTCATGTTTGGTGTAGTAGCACCTTGTTCTGTAGATGCCTTGAGTAGGAATATTTGCAAACTTTGAATTTTGAAATGTAAACAATGTGAAAAAGGTCATATAAGGATCATGTAACAAATTTGTACACATTTTTCTACAACTCGTGTGACCAAGCGGACTGTTCCAACAGGTTGGAATAGGTATTTTTACACTAGGAATGGTCCACTTTGACACCGAAACACGTAGAATCGCTCTGAGCTATGTTCCACTGGATCTATCCCTTAAGGGTCCAAAGTGCAAAATGGCTGCAAACTTCAACATGCTAGTACTCAGATACCGTGAAACATAGAAACTTATCATCTAATCCTATAGAAAGGCATTGGGCCCCTCTAGAAAAACCTCTCTCAGTTTTGGCTATGTTGGAGTGGTTTTCTTGTGGCGGTAGATTTTCACTTGATGGAAAAAGTGTCAAATTCAAGCAGTGCAAATTTGCAAAGTGGTGCAAATTTCGCTTTGCAACTCGTGTGACTAAACTAACTACTCCAATGCATCCAAATAGGTATTTTTACGCTAGGCATGGTATTTTTTCGCACCGAAACATGTAGAATCGCTTCAAGCTATGTTCAACCGGATCAATCCCTTAAGGGTCCAAAGTGCAAAATGGCTGCAAACTTCAGCATGCTAGTACTCAGATACCGTGACACTTTGAAACTTCTCAACTGATCCTACAGAAAGGCATTGGGCCCCTCTAGAAAAACCTCTCTCGGTTTTGGCTATCTTGGAGTGGTTTTCTCATGGCGACGGATTTTCACTTGATGGAAAAGGTGTTAAATTCAAGCAATGCAAAGTTGCAAAGTGGTGCAACTTTCGCTCTGCAACTCGTGTGACCAAGCGGACTGTTCCAAAATGTACAAATAAGTATTTTTACGCTAGGCATGATTCTCTTTCACACCGAAACACATGGAATCGCTCTGAGCTATGTTCTACCGGATCGATCTCTTAAGGGTCCAAATTGCAAAATAGTTCCAAACTTCAGCATGCTATTACTTGGATATCGTGACACTTAGAAACTTCTCATCTAATCCTATAGAAAGGCGTTGGACCCCTCTAGAAAAATTTCTCTCAGTTTTGGCTATCTTGGAGTGGTTTTCTCGTGGCGGCGGATTTTCACTCGATGGAAAAGGTGTCAAATTCAAGCAGTGCAAAGTTGCAAAGTGGTGCAACTTTCGCTCTGCAACTCGTGTGACCAAGTAGACTATTCCAACACGTTCGAATAGGTATACTTATGCTAGGAATGGTACTTTTTTGCACCGAAACACGTGGAATCGCTCCGAGCTATGTTCCACCGGATCGATCTCTTAAGGGTCCAAAGTGCAAAATAGCTGCAAACTTCAGCATGCTATTATTTGGATACCGTAACACTTAGAAACTTATCATCTGATCTTACAGAAAGGCGTTGGACCCCTCTAGAAAAACCTCTCTCAGTTTTGGCTATCTTGGAGTGGTTTTCTTGTGGCGGTGGATTTTCACTTGATAGAAAAGGTGTCAAATTCAAGTTGTGCAAAGTTGCAAAGTGGTGCAACTTTCTCTCTGCAACTCGTGTGACCAAGCGGACTATTCCAACACATTCGAATAGGTATTTTTAGGCTAGGCATGGTCCTCTTTTGCACCGAAACACGTTGAATCGCTCTGAGCTATGTTCCACCGGATCGATCCCTTAAGGGTCCAAAGTGCAAAATAGCTGCAAACTTCAACATGCTATTATTTGGATACCGTGACACTTAGAAACTTCTCATCTGATCCTACAGAAAGGCGTTGGACCCTCTAGAAAAACCTCTCTCGGTTTTTGCTATATTGGAGTGGTTTTCTCATGGCGGCGGATTTTCACTTGATGGAAAAGGTGTCAAATTCAAGTTGTGCAAAGTTGCAAAGTGGTGCAACTTTCGCTCTGCAACTCGTGTGACCAAGAGAATTGTTCCAACACATCCGAATAGGTATGTTTATGCTAGGCATGGTCCTCTTTTGCACTGAAACACATGGAATCGCTCCAAGCTATGTTCCACTAGATTGATCCCTTAAGGGTCCAAAGTGCAAAATAGTTGCAAACTTCAACATGCTATTACCTGGATAACGTGACACTTAGAAAATTCTCATCTAATCCTACAAAAAGGCATTGGACCCCTCTAGAAAAACCTCTCTCGATTTTGGCTATCTTGGAGTGGTTTTCTTGTGGCGACGGATTTTCACTTGATGGAAAAGGTGTCAAATTCAAGCAGTGCAAAGTGGTGCAACTTTCGCTCTGCAACTCGTGTGACCAAGTGGACTATTCCAACACATCTGAATAGGTATTTTTATGCTAAGAATGGTCCTTTTTCACACCGAAACACATCGAATCACTCTGAGCTATGTTCCACCGGATCGATCCCTTAAGGGTCCAAAGTGCAAAATAGCTGCAAACTTCAGCATGCTATTACTTGGATATCGTGACACTTAGAAAATTCTCATCTAATCCTACAAAAAGGCATTGGACCCCTCTAGAAAAACCTCTCTCGATTTTGGCTATCTTGGAGTGGTTTTCTCATGGCGGTGGATTTTCACTTGATGGAAAAGGTGTCAAATTCAAGCAGTGCAAAGTTGCAAAGTGGTGCAACTTTCGCTCTGCAACTCGTGTGACCAAGCGAACTATTCTAACACGTCTAATAGGTATTTTTATGCTAGGAATGGTCCTCTTTCGCACCGAAACATGTGAAATCGCTCTGAGCTATGTTCCACTGGATCGATCCCTTAAGGGTCCAAAGTGCAAAATGGCTGCAAACTTCAACATGCTATTATTTGGATACCGTGACACTTAAAAAATTATCGTCTAATCCTATAGGATCGCGTTGAGCCTATCTACAAAAACCTCTCTCGGTTTTGGCTATCTCGGAGTGGTTTTCCAGTGGTGGCGGATTTTCACTTGATGGAAAAAGCATCAAATGCAAGTAGTGCAAAGTTGCAGAGTGGTGCAACTTTCGTTCTGCAACTTGTGTGACCAAGTGGACTATTCCAACATGTAGAAATAGGTATGTTTACACTAGGAATGGTCCTTTTTTGCACCGAAACACGTGAAATCGCTTCGAACTATGTTCCATTAGATCGATCCCTTAGGTTGGAGGAGTCTTAAGTTGCAAATTTGTAAGTTGCTTAAAGCAACAAATTTGAAATGATATTGAATGGCCCACTTAGCACTCATTGCATATAAGTGATGCTCATAGAGGTGAGGCACTAGGCCTTCCCAGGAGGTCACCCATTCCAGTATACTCTAGCTCAAGCCCTTAACCACGAAGTTTTTTCCCCAAGGTTAAGCCCACTTAGCTTGCAACCGCATTTGCAAAACCTTTAGCAAGTGTTGTGCCTTATGAAAAATTCATTATAGAGCCCCTTTAGCTCATCAATTGATAAGTAGTATGTATTTTCTACAATGTGTCAAATTGTGATATTGCTATCAGGATTCCATTGAGCAGTCATTTGTAGTATTAGATATAGCTCTAGCTTCTACAGTATTGCACATGATTGCAGATAGTTTCAAAGATCTAGATAACATCAATAGTTCACATTACTCAAGAAGGATGAACATCTTAAAGACATTTGCGGAAATCAAGACAAGTAACCTTCTTGTGGACTTAGGGTTGCAATATTTGATCTACAACATGTTCCACCATTTCTTCAGTAGGATCAAGAACACACATAATGAAGGTGTGTTTGTAGCCATGAAAGATTATGGTTCGAACTATCCAGGAGAGTGATGTTTTATCTCGACCAACCATATCTATATCATGGTTTGTTTGGAAATAAGGATGGGTTCTCTCTTCATCGGCATATACATTATTCCTCGATGTGTTCACACCAGTGTTACAAGACTAGGACTCACCTCAGACTTGACAAGCCATTTTTTGACTTGGACTCGGGCTCGGAGCCCAGACTCGACAAATAGAAAAACCTAAGAAATTCAAAGATTTGTAAGGATTTAAAACTTGTTTTATGCACCCTTTAATAAATAAACCTTAAAGACACAATAACATCATCAAATATAAATTACTATGATCCCATACACAAACATACATCAATCACATAAGTATAAGCACAAATTTTAGCTGAAGGAAATAACACATTTAGATATATAAATATTGTGATATTGCTATCAGGATTCAAATGTGTAGTTTTACAAGTCAAACTCATTGACCCATGATTCATCAGTAGTGGTTCACAAGAACCCATCTCTCATGATAATGAATGGTTCATAAGGAGGAAGATAAATCTTCATACATTTCTTCTATCATAAATGAGATAAGTGCTTGGTTTCACGAAGGTCATGAGACAACCATTAATGGGGAGTGGATACATGAAGAACTGATGGAGAGTGACAATGGCTTCAGACCTGCTATAAAGGAAAAAAAATTCATTTCAATGATGCAAGAGGTTTTTGGTTTCACTACCAAAATGAGCCTACGAAGAAAGCATGTGAAACTCCTTTTGACCTTGAGGGTGTACTTACTCCATCTCAAGGATCATGCATTGAGGATGACATAGATCAATGCTAGGGCTAACCAATTAATAATTATACACATGAATAAGTCAAACATGTACATGTCAATAAAGGAAGTACAAGTACTCAAAAACATGTAAGCCTCAAAAAGTATACACACGAATACATAGTATACACAAATTAAAACAAAGTGCATGCATGAATACAAGGTATATGCATGAAAACATGTAAGCCACAAATTATACATTCGAATGCACGTAAGTCACAAAGTATACACGTAATTTGTAAAGTATACACTTGAATACACGTAACTCATATCTATTGAACCATCAATTTAGAATGCAAATATGGACATGCATCGATAAAAGATATTTGTATTAACCAAATAGCCATGTAGGCATACATAAATATATGTCGATATAAGTATGAAATATATGTACAAAATAGCCATATAGGCTTACGAGAATGCAATCTAGGCATACAATGTCAAATATGTCCAATAAAAAATATGTACAAAACTGCCATGCAGGCATACAACAAAGGACTCTAGAATCAAAAGTCATTGCTCTCCATGCGTAGGAAATAAAATCTTTCCCTTTCCTTTTCACTCGGATGGCGATAGGTCTGTCACTCATTTTTGTTGCGCTTGTGGAGTGCTCCTGCTACTCCTCCTAGGGTCTAGTTCATGGTGAAGTTTTAACTATTACAATAAGAAGTAAAGACATGAATATATAGAAATTACATTATAAAAAGGATATATTTGACAAAACAATCACTTACAGCCATCTCACGATCTCTCTCCACGAGGGAAATATCCTTGCACCCATGCTCAGGCGTGCTCAAGCCCTGTATAAACCATACAAATAGACAAAAACTATGTGAATCAATAATGGTTTGATTTTTCACTAACTAACATCTATAACAACAAATGTAAATTAAAATTTACTAATTTGCCTCATATCTCTTCTGTCAGAGCCATCGAGGATTGTATAGTAGATGTCACACCAATATCCATTGCCCTCGTCACATTTGGAGGTTTATCATCTCGCAACAACTGAAAATAAAATAACAAATTATTCAACGTAATCAACGATGTGCATGTATAAACTACATAAATCTATTAAGTACTTGATTCATTAGTTAAAATCTTTATTCTATTACCTGCATGAAGGTTTGAGTAAATCCACCGCCACTGGGAAGTGTTCCATCAAAACCTCCAATATTAGTCTGTTCAACATCCAAAATTGCATATTAAATTACCATTCGTAAAACAATGCCATTAATATGCAATAAACTTATAATTGTTTACTAGTTACATACCCTAGCGATAGGTGTACTGCAAAAATAGGTTAATGGGGGGCCGGTGTATCCAGTCTCAACACTGTGACCCTACAATTTTATTAAAATCATAAAACATTTTTAGTTAATCTTGCATTTCAAAATCAAAATTTAATAAATTAAATTCAATGAACACATGCACTAACTTTTACTTTACTATCAATGCCATATGCCTCATGCAAAATGTCAGCTGCCCTCTCCATCTCCATAGCTACAGACGGATCCTGCGTACCAGTCTCTGAAGGGTCGGTGGGGTCATGTGAACAAGTAGCCCCGCAAGATTGACACACATGTGTTCGAAGGCCACCACTAGAAGACTCCCCTGGATGGCACTATAGAATAGGGCTAGTATGATGGATGACACTTTGGGTCAAAGTGTTGATTGCCTGCAATGTCTCTACGTCAGCACTTTCCTTCATGACGAAAGGCATAACAACATGCTCATGAGGTGGCCTAGCGAGAGCTCATCTAACTTGCCGCGTAGGATCCGACTGTGCACCGGGTCTATCCTGAGCTGACCCCCCATCTCTCCCCTGGAAATCCCTCATATCAAAATAATTTGGGATTTTGTTCAATATGAACTCACTGTATAGTTTCCTGAGGAAATATTGCGGAACCTCGCAATTGTTGCACGGTGGGTAATCGAAGACCATGTACCACCTATCATAAAACTGCTCCTTCATCTATTGGTGGTGGCACCAATGGATAGGAAACCTCTTCCCATTGAGGGTAAGATTTTGATTTGTGCGTGGGTTGGTGAATAATGAGCACAAATCACTTTTTGTAATTTTTAAATCTTTCACATCCTTGTATGAAAGTTTATCTGCATAATAGTCCCTAGCCGCCTGCCTCCTATCTTCCCATCCAGTTATTTGTTTGCTAATTGAATCTACGTTTGTTAACATATCTTTCAATGAATTTTCTAGGGTCATTCTTTCTGTGGTTGAACCATTTGGATCACTCAACCTATTGATCAAATCCTCAATTTGTTTTTTGTTGTTCTCAATTTTACTCATTAAATTTTGTTGAGTGCCAGGAGGGGGTTGAGTGATTGGTGGAGGAGGTTGATGTTGTGGTTGATTTTGATCTTGAGGATTTGGTTGGTCTTCCTGTTGAGGATTTTGAGGATTTGCAGGTTGATTTGCATCTCCTAAAAATTCAAACAAATAGATATCAAATTCAACCTAAAACTAACAAATTCAAAACAAAAACCATAGAATCCTTACCTCTTACAGCTCCTCATTGTCATGGTGCCATCACTGTGAAGAAATATGGATTATTAGTGAATAAATTCTCCTCCTAGAATGCGAGCACGATATTTTGGAGTTTTTGGCCGCGGGTGCAACAAAAAAACCAGTTGAAATGCAAATGAGAGATTTGCATTTGTTTTTTTGCTTTTAACAGTTAATAACGCGCTCACGTTATGTCTTTGTAGTTGTAGCCGCTAAGACCTTGCCTAGGTTTAATGAAAGACATAACGCGAGCGCGTTATTGTTTTCAACTCTTTTTTTTTTAGGGTGTCCATGGAATTGCTACTCATTTCCATGCACCCGCCCCACTGGCGAGATGACAGTTACTCCAGAGGATGTCTAGCGTATTTTAAGAATTCCATTCATCAGAGAGATTGTCGTGTATGATTCACAGGAGGTGAATGAGATAGATGATCTTTGTAGAGTCTTTTAGGATGAACATATTGTTGGGATGTGGATTCCATGGTGAGAGATGGTGGACGCATATGCCACCCTTCCTTCAGTTCTGGCAGGATTTATTGGAGGGTTCCTTTGTCTTGATCGTAGGTCAAAGGGACTATCTGTTTGATGGGGTCGAGTTCTTGAGAGTATGGTTGTACATGGGACCCGCTATGCTTGGGGGATGTGCATGCTAGCCCACTTGTATCATGATTTGCATTCAATAGTTCATTTGAGGGGGCACAGTTTATCACCAGGAGCTACCTTGCTTCAGGTTTGGGCATGGGAGCATATTTTTGTCACACGACCAGTGCCAGTTCGAGATAGGCCTGCTACTAGGCCATATGTTTTCCGATATAGAGGCTGACTTACCCAGGCCAAGATGGGTAAGTTGGAGCATTGGAGGCACATTTTAGATGATTTAGAGACCATGACATGGTGCCCATATTTGGATTGTGAGCATTGGGATGAGGATGATGCGAAGATGGGTTACCTTTGCGACTCTATGTATTTGATTGGCCGAACCCGCTTTGTCTTAGAGAGATTCTTATTGCAGAGGGTCTATAGGCAGTATGGTATTGTGTAGTGCATACCCTAGGGTGTTGCACATTGCCCGATGACAAAGTGATGTAGCAAATTGGGGGCCCCGTTTATCATATGATACTTTAGTAGAGGGATATCGTGCCTTACAACCTTTAGCCTAGGACATACGTCGTGATATTATAAAGGCACTAGTGACAGAGGAGTGTGTGGATTTTCTTGCATTACATCCATGCCCTCAGATCACTATTCCAGATGAGCCAACACCATGACCTGCAGAGGAGGATGTTGCGGTTGCACGTGGTCGGCGATGGAGACGAGTGGAGGATGTGGTGGAGGAGCAGGTTGTGGATGTTAAGGTAGAGAATGTGGGTGGAGAGGAGGATGTGGAGGGTAGTGGTGAGGATGATGCTAGTGGTAGTGAGGACAATGAGGGGAGAAACAGTGGTGAGAGTAGTAGTGATGACAGAGATGATGGCAGGGATGGTGGCAGAAGTATTGTGGCAGGCAGTACAGGTCCATCCACTAGTGTGCCTTATAAGAGGAAAGCAGTGGAGACATCTTCTTCAGATCATTAGACACAGATTGCCTCCCTCTAGGTATAGATTCAAACTCTGCAGGGGCAGCTTGTTCAGGCACAGGGTTTACTTGTGCAGACATAGACGTAGCTACAGACCCAGGCACAGGCTCACGCATAGGTCTTGACATAGGTGCAGGGACAGTTGGAAGCTACACAAACGTAGATTGCCACACTAACGTCAGAGAGGGACAGTACCAGGCATATCACAAAGCGAGCACAGGCGACTACATATACTTTACAATGGATTTTGATGGTACTAGTGTTGGCGATTATATTAAGGAGGTTCTTCATGTCGGTCGAGAGGCAGAGTTCTACAGGGGTCGTTATCATGATGCAGTCCTTGCTGAGTGGAGAGTGAGTTATGCTCCTTCACAGTCAGGTAGGACACATACCAGGACTGTCAGTGAGGGTGTGACCCAACCTCCTCATAGAGATCCAGGAGATCTCGGTCCATCTGGTGGGGGTGGAGGTACCGGTCCATCTGGTGGTGGTGGAGGTACTAGTCCCATGATGCTTGTACATTCTGGCAGCAACAAATCTTAGATGTTGTTATGATTTTGTGTTGTTTTGGAGATATGATGCATACTTCGATCCAACCAGTTTTGATGATATATCTTCCTTATTTCAGACGTTATTGTATACTTGGCATTGATGTTTTATATGATTTATATGATATGCAACAAACTATTATTGATCTTTCATGGGTTCTATTATGAGTTTATGGTGGATGCATTTATTTTCCATGTGATGATATGAAATGGTTCTTATGATGTTCTATTTAATGCTTATGTATGATGTATGATGCATGGATATGTGATGTATGAATGCATGATGGATGTGTGTTGATAAAATGATGATGTGTTTTATATGATGATTTGTCCATATACATGGATGTAGATGTAATGGATTAAATAATTTATGATATGTGATGTAAATGGGATGTATGTATTTATTTATTTATTTTTATTTTATTATGACGTAATAAATAGATGATAATGATGTATGATAGAAAATGATGAATTGATGGAAATGCGATGATATGATGTTTGATGTAATAAATAAAATGATGAATGATATGGTGCAATGAATACGATGATTGATGTAAATGTATGATAATAATGTATGCTAATAGAATGTGAATGGATGACGTAATTAATGGATGAATGCAATGATACGATTTAATTTTCAAACTTTCTCTTAGAACCTTTATGTGATATGGAAAAAATGTCATATGATGAATGCAAAACTATTTGATTCAAATGTATGAATGATGATGATAAATAGAAATATTTCTAATGAATGTAAATGAAAATGATGATGCAAATACATGATTATGATGATGCTTTTTTTTTATGTCAAGTATACACAATCTTATTAATAGAAAAATATAATCATCAATTTGAATCCTTTTTATAACAAACACTCTGCAAATGTAGAAATCATTTATGAATGCAATCTAATTTAAAACAAAGGTAAATACACTTCTTAACAAAACATTATATCAAATATTCTTCAGATAAACTAATTGAAAACAAGAATCTACTGAAAGCATATCATTGTTTCTTATCTCTAAGGATTTATTAAGCCACGGTGCTCTCAAATTTAGTAAAACACTATGATTGTTAAAATGCCAATTTAAAGAACAGAATGATGCTAGATGCAATGATGTGATGTTTTGATAATTATTTTTAAATGATTAAAAGAAGCTACTGTAATCTATTCTGACATGAAAATTGATAAATGAAAGCTACAGTAAAACTACTATGCAGCCATGATTATGATTCTAAATTGCTATGATACTAAGATGCTTGATTGCTTGATTGCTCTATTTCCTGCAGAGTAAGATTGCACAAATTTGGGATCCATTTATTGTTGAGAAAGGTTGTATTTATAGATTCACAGCAGCAGATTTGCACAGGGGCAGAAAATTAGAGGTTTGGATTCAATCTGGAGGATTGAATGGTGAGAGATTGAGAAGATTTTGGGAATGGTTCCTCCCCATGAAAACACTAGGCAAGATGATAGGAAGGATCAGAGGAAGAAGATTGAGAGATTGATTTGCAATTTGTCTCCAATTTGTCTTCACAGCTTCCCATGAATACCAATTGAATTAATATTAGACATAAATTTGGTAGGTGAGTGAATAGAGGAAATTGATTTTATGCTTTTATTTAAATATTTTGATTTATTTAAATTAGCAAAAGGGGAAATAAATAATTTAATAAAACAAACTATAGGAGTTGTTTATTAAATTAAATAGAAGGAATATGATAATTAAACAACCAAGTATTTAACCTTTATTAATTAATTTTGATTGAATTATGTGATTAAGATAGAATAAATAGGGGATTTTTATAATTAAGTAAGACAAATTATTTAATTCTGTTTATTTAATTACGATGAGATAATAGTAGAATTAGAAGAATTTAAATAAGAATTTAAACGTGAACTATATAAATAAATATTTCTATTTATTCAATAGTAGAGGAATTTAGGGTAATTAATCAAATAAATCATATTTAATTAACTAGATTCTCCAGACCAATTTCAGGTGTATACATTTTTCCCCTCTTTGAAGTGATGTGTTTACGCATTGCTTCAAAGAAAATTTTGTGCTGCTGATGTCAGTATCGACGAAAATTCAGTATGCCCCAGACATTGATTTTTAGGTGACGATGGATATATGCCCCTATTGATGGTGTTTTCTGCACAACAACTCAGATAGAATATGATATCCTATCTCTCTTGAAAGGTAAATCTCTATGAACAAAGAGATAACCCCAAGGTCTCTAATGTCAAGTCTTGACAATGCAATAAAACAACTCAAAGATAATGTGAAAATGTTTGTAATCACAAAGGGACCTTATTACAAGCAAATACTGGACTCGAATTTATCAGATCTAGCAATATGATGATACTTCAAATCTTAAATCTAACTCAGATAATAAAAGAAACAACAAAAGACAAAGGGTTTAAAGAGATTTCTAAGACTGATTCTAACCCTAAGATTAACAATGTAAAGGATAAAATGTTCGAAATGGACCAATCCCTCAGAAACTAATTCCTGTTTGACCCAGATGAGTTTGCAATCTTACAGATATAGTGCAATCTTCTAAGGTGTTAAATATTTTCAAATGATGAACATTCATTCAAAACAACCCTATTTGCAATTGAAATGAACAAGCATCCACAATCGAACTAAGCATAATTTGAAGTCCATGCTAACTTTGCAAAGTAGCTAACAATCAGCTAACTACAAAAAGTATGGACTAGAGATCACTCCAAACACTTCAAGCATCAAAATATAAACACCATTAAATCATCTAACATCAAATTTAACATAAAATTAATCAATATTAAAGATAGAATATCAAGAACCATGCCAGATAAAACTCAAAGTGTCCTTCTAGCTAACAAAGGGAGGTTTTGTGCTGCCATCCTTGCCTTAAATTCTTTGTAATCCCACATTCCAACATTTGTATTAGTGACCCTGACCAAATGGAAGTTAGCTTGCTCTCTAGGATTCTAATTTTTATGTCCATATTAACTCTCTCTTCTTTGGAGAAAGTCGAGCCCTCATCATTCAGATCCATTACCTTACCCTTGCTCTGCCCAGCAACAACCTAACCTGATTCTGCCTGCATACAACAAAGACACCAAAATAAAGATCCATCATAGCATAAAATTCAATTAAATCCATCACAAATGATAAATTTATCTTCAATATAAGTCCCATGATTAGAAAAATGCTCAAAACCTCATAAAAATCACTTAATGCAAAGTTCGGGTTTCCAGCCCTCCCGCGGAATCCAGGCCAGAGAGGAATTTCGGGAAATACCCAACCAGGTGGATTTTAGCGAAATAAGCACCCAAGCATCCAATAATCATTTAATCAACTATCATTAACCAAGAAACCACATGATACATTTTAAAATAAGTCAAATTCGATCATGAAATGCATAGTCATCAAGCAAAATTTTATGCAATCTCTTAATTCTTCATTTTCAGCAAGACTTCGGGAAAATCCACCTTAAATGGAAATCGAGGATAGCAACGGTTTAGGAATTTCGAGAAAATGAAGGAACTAAGAAATTTTTGGGAAAATCCTGAAGGCACGGATTCTGATGAAGCTAATGCAATTTTCACAATTTAAGCCCATTTTCGGGAAATCAATAGGGCGACGGACAAATTGGGGAAATCCGAAGGTAATGGAAATTCATTAAGCAGATAGAAATCCAGATCACTGCATATTTTGGGAAGATAGAGAGAAAACGAAAGGTCAGGGAATTGCGACAGTTAAGGAATTTTGCGAAGACTTTGAAAACCCGAATATCCACATTTTCTTGCGACCCCACTCAAATTGATCGAACTATCACAAATTTGAGGGTCTGGAGCTTGAAACCAACTCGATTTAAACCTCCTACTAATCAGCTATGAATTTGAAATTCACCCTAAAGTAAATCGAGAGGGATTTGTGATGCCCTAGGCATGAAACCCTAAAATTCTGCCATGAGTGTGCAGGATAAGCTTAGGCTCAACTTGTTTGTTTGCAAGGTTTACAGAAGGTTTGTTATGGCCTATACAAGCAATCTACCTCATGATGAAATTGAAAGACAAGCTCAAAAACTCACTTGGGATCGACACTCTAATAGAATGGAATAACCCCAGCTTCAAGATATTCAACACCCAAACATGTAGGAATTCGAACCCCAAGCACATCCAAAACGCCAAAGAAGTACGCACATTCAATCAATCAAAAGCAAGGCAATGCGAACCACATGAAGGGGCACCAAATGAAAACCGTAAATCCTAGCATCAATCACCAAACTCTACGATATGAACACTCTGACTCACAACACATACACACAAATCATGAATTAATTCAATTCACTCATTAAAAGAGAGAAAGCATCATGTACATACCATGCGCACAAGAAAATCAAAACAACAGAAGCTGGCAAGAAACCCTAAAATCTGAGCAGAGTGCAAATGGCCTCCAGAAAACCCAACTGCAACAATCGACTTCAATCCCAAACGCATAATCCAACAACAACAATCAGGATCAAGCACTCCAGATCAATAGAAAGCAAGTGATAAAACTCAAATGGCATAAAACTCCCAAACATCGATTAAATACCTGTCGTAGAAATCGTACAATCGAGCATTAATGCAGTCGACAAGTCAAGTCAAACCAAAACCCGGAATGCGACAAAGCAATAGACTCTCAGAGAAATCCAGTCACAATGAAATTCCACGGAGGACCAAAATCTCTAGATCATGGTGAAAAGCAGTCGTCACTAGTTTTCAAGGAAACTGGGGAATTCTGCCAGGAGTGGATTTTCTCGAGAGTAGTGAAAAACCCGGAATGAGTCCAAAACTTAAGGTTTTCAATATATATCATAGAGGGAGCATCAATGCAAGCAAGATAAACATCCAAGCACATGCCCAAGCAAGTGAATCCTCAAAATTGAAGGGCCAAAACACCAAGAGCGAAAATAAAAAAGAGCAAGAAAGAGGGTCCCTGCTTTCAGTGGTGCATGTGTGCGAAAACTACACAACAACCCCCTCAGGAGATAAATTGATAATTTTTGGATTTTTCAGAATTTTTCAATTTTTCAAATTTTCACTATTTTCTGATGATTCTATGATGATTCGATGTTGATTTGATGGTGAAATAATGTATCTCTCGATATAGAATATTGATTATGCCAGATGATAAAATGTTGCCCTACTTTTCCTCCTTGTGTTTGATGATTTTTTATCGTGTCGGCCTTTGATTTGATATTGATTGTTGATCCTGATAGGTTAGAAGATTATTGATCTCATGATAGGTGAGATTCAATGATTGGTTGATGATTGACCTCATGATAGGTGAGGATCAATGATAGATTGATGATTGACCTCATGATAGGCGAGGATCAATGATAGATTGATAATTGACCTCATGATAGGAGAGGATCAA
Source organism: Sequoiadendron giganteum (assembly GCA_007115665.2). Lineage (NCBI taxonomy): Eukaryota > Viridiplantae > Streptophyta > Pinopsida > Cupressales > Cupressaceae > Sequoiadendron > Sequoiadendron giganteum. The sequence goes on from CM021103.1 coordinate 416,782, forward strand.
TAATAGATTGATTGATTGACCTCATGATAGGCGAGTATTAATGATAGATTGAGTGATAGCCTGATTGATTGATAATATTGCTGATTTGTGATTGATTATAGGAGGATTTTAGAGTTTTTCCCAAAGATGTGGGACATGATTCCGCATCTAGCATAGGTTGATATAGATATCATCACTTGATGTAGAAAATATATAATGCAGATGCAAAACTAATATGAATTTAATCTAATTTAACCATGAAAATGTACATATGCAAGCATTGGCATCTTAACAATACTTTTATTGTGCTTTGTATCATCATAGAGCTTTAAATTTTTTGAAAGTGGGTACAATCATCAATGGTATAATTTAGACCATGATGACCTGAGTACGACTTCCATGATTTTTGATATTGCAAGTGAACACAAGCATCGAGGTATAATTAAACCGAGATGACCTAAGAACTTCTTGCGTAAACAGACAAGAATCAATCATTTTCTTATGTGAATTGGAATGGCATCAGTGATAATTTGTAGAGCATTTCCCGCAACAATTCACATAGTAATTATGATTAATTCACAGACAACAAACAAATAAAATATCATTCTCCTTCCTAGCTTCTCTATTTAAATACATCATCGAGTTGCTCCAAAGAAATGATAACAATGATCAATATACAACATGTCCAACCTTTGCTTAAAGTATTTCAATCATTATTTAGATTAGATCATCCATCCTGATATTATGACGTTTTTGTGATTTTGACCAAAAACCTAACCTAAAGACCTATCCTAGGGGCCTCGGGGGCTGATCGAAGATTAGCCTTTCCTACGTTATACATGCAAAGACCACGTAGTTCGAATGACACAAACTCATGTTTTTGACTTTTTGAAACTGAATTTTTTGACTTGTTTTCGGATTTTTTGTTGTGATACGAACATCTAATGTATTTTCGATGGTGATTGATGTTCCATTTTGGGTTGTGCTTCGATCATTGTTTTTTTTGTGTTTGTTTCCTTGATGTTTGTCCATTTTTTTAAGCTTGATGTGTTATTTCCCCCAGTGAGGTCAGGATTTTTCCCCCAAGCTAGGGTGAGACATGACCACATTGCAATGATATGTACTTGAGATTTTATTGCAACTTTTTTAGATTTTATGATTTTTTTGTATTTTTCAGAATATTTTAAGATAAAATGAGATGATATGCCTGATTGAAGCAACAAGATGCCCCACAATAGGGGTAATGCAACCATTGATAAATGATAGATCAAAATGAAATATTCACTGCAAAACATGTCACACAAGCAACATATCTCTTGTCAAAATATGATAATGGTTGATTGATTAAGATGCCAGGAATGATTGATTCCATAAGACATGATGATGATAAGATTGATGATTGATGATGATTGATTGACAAAAGATCTGAGGATTAGACAATGTTTTGTAGCTAGGCTTAAATATGATTTGCATGATAAGATTCAAGGTTGCAAAGGGACATGGTGACATGGATTTTGATAAGCTAGGAGATATGGAATGGAAGAAAGAAAGGATAAAAATATTGAATGGGATGATCAAGATCAACTAGATAAGATATAGACACAAGGCCCAAGTATTTTGCCCCTATTCCTCATTAAGACCAAGGAAAGGAAGAAAGGATGTATTTAGTAAGAATGATGGAATATGGATAAGATGAAAGATATGGTATGGAAGATATGGATAAAGTGTATAGGATAAGATATATGATGTTCAAGAAGATCCTTAACCTTGTCATGATCAAAGGTGGATATGTAAGGAATGGGCATAGAAAGGATAATGACCATGAATGATAAGATGAATGAAACTTGTCCCTAAGTGTAAAGTGCAAGAGGAATATGGAAGATAGGATATGGATGATAGGGAAATGGACGAAGGACTTAAGCATCAAGTTTAACAACCAAATATCCCTCTAATAAACCATGGAAATGAGAATTAGACTCCTAAATGTTGGAAGATTAATGATATGATGGAAGAATCTAAGGACTTATGCAAAGGTTTGGATTAAAGGAGAATGGTGGGGGATGAAAGTTCGATAATGGATAGGAGGTTGGAAGGCATGTTGATGGATAGATGGAAAGGATGGCAAGATCAATGTTGGCACACACCTTGAAGGGTGGCAGAGTGATGGAGGAAAAATAGATTTGGAACGTGATAGGTTATTAGATGGAAAATTGGACGAAGCTTTTGGAGTAGCAAATTTGGATGCCAATTTAGATTTTATTGCTTCTATGAGAATTTTAGGAATCCACATGACTTTTGACTTTGATTTTTGCTTTGTGGGCCTTTGTGGCCTTTGACATTTTTCTTTTTGATTTATGGACCTTTGTGGCCTTTTGAAAATTTCCTTTTTGCTTTGATGGGCCTTTGTGGCCTTTTGAAAATTTCCTTTGATTTATGGACCTTTGTGGTCTTTGATATTTTTTCTTTGATGGGCCTTTGTGGCCTTTTGAAAATTTATTTTGATTTTGGATCAATTTTTCTTTTATTTTTGCATGTCTCTTCAAGGAGACATGTTGATCCTTTGATACATGTGGATTTTGATATAGAAGCTTTTGATATTTGGCACCCAAATTGCTTCCAAGAGAAATGGGAGGGGTGGATTGAGATGAATGATATGGAGGTATTATGGATGAGTTAATGTGGGTAGAATTTTGAAAGGGCATCAAGGATGTGTGCCTTTGTTGTTCTTGAGAAATAGGATATCGACCTAGGATAGAGGGAAGGTTTGATGGACTATGATGAGGACCTAGATAGATGGTATGTTCGAAGGATTAGGATGAGGACCTAAGATAGATGGTAGGTTTGACAAAGTAGGACACTTAGGTGTATAACCAAGGCCGTGGTGATATGGGTTTCTTTGAACAAAAAGGGGTTCTAGGATACCTTGCTCATGAAGGCTTAATCCTTTTCCTTTGTAATTCATACTTTGACATATATGTTTACCAATGGGATATGTATTGTTTGTGAAACAAGATGCGAGTCCATATTTGGGAGGATATGATATGGATGAGAGGATAGGTGTTGGAAGTAAACCAGAATGGATAAAGGTGGAGGATCCCAATTCATAGGTATGGGGTTCATGGATAGCTTGAGTAGGTGTGATAGGCTCTTGACATGGGGATGGTGGGGTGTTTTGATCTTGACTTGGGAAAGAATTATAAAGTGGTATGAAATTCATATCTCGATCATGAGAAGGATAAACATCTTCATGGGATGAAAGGGTATCCTTGAATGGAAGCTTGACCTTGATGAGGAAGGGAATCATGAGATTGTGTAAAAAGCATGTCTTGATCATTAGTTGGTAAGACATAATTAGATAGGATGGAAGAACTATCATGCTCTTGTGATGTAATAGAATCATGAGATGGTATGGATTGATGAGATGATGTGGAAGAAGAATCTAGAAGGATACTTGTCTCTTGAGATGGAAGGGAATTATTTTGGATGAAAAGTGAAAGGAGGGGATAGTCATAAGATTCTTGAGAAATGGGATCTTGATCAAAGATTGGAAGAGTTTGTGGAATGTTGATATCATTGGATGGAGTGGAAAGAATATTTTGATCTTGATGTGTAGGGGAGTCTATGCTAGCATGCTTTGGATTGAGAGATTGACATGAATCATTGGATTTTGAAGATATGATAGAAGAGGATGATTGGATGGAATTGTTAATTCGAGTGAGAGAATCTTGAGGTTTATTTTGGCTTATTGTGGATGGAGATAAATGCATGACATGATAGGATTGCTCAATATCATTTGTGTTTTAGGATTTAGATTTGGGCTTATGGATCTTTTGTAAAAATTCAAAGACATCGCACTTTGATGATGTAGTTGTTGGTGGAGAGGGTGTCATGTCAAGATTTTTGTTAGAGGAATAAGAGAAAATGTCTGGTAGCAAACATCTCTTTGTGGTTGTTTCCCTTTGCACATCCCAAATTTGTTGTTGAAGGTTTTTCATTTGATGAGCTAGAGCATTCAATTTATCCTCATCTATTTTGGCCATGGTGGTTTGAGTTTCAATTTCCTGTTCTTTAGATTTTTAGTTTTCGTGACCTTGTTAAAATGGACATACGAACGTTATTGTTTTCAATAAAATTTTGATCTTAGTTTGGTATAGTGTCAAGGATATTAACTCAAGTCAAATAGAATGATAGATTCTATTGATTAGACTAAGTTTACAAGTTTGATTATACGGTTTCATTTCTTTGATTTAGGATGACTGATCCTGAAACTTAACCTACTAATCAAATGTGTTTGACTGAGATCCTTTTGGATGGTAGATCTTGGTTTGATTTGAACAAATTCATTTGTAAAGTCCAATTTATGCAAGTTTAAGACTCTATTTTGATTTAGGAAAGTTTATGTTCTGATAAAAATCCAATTTTTGATGTTAACTATCTAACAGGGGTTTCCCATAGCTTTTTGTTTTCTTTGTATTTTTCAGGATGATCTTATCTGAATTAAATGTTTTGAAAACATATCAAGCATTTGTAAAACAATTATTTCTTTAAGACGTAGAGTCTATACAACAAGTGTATGTTTAAGAATCAAACACGATCCTTCTTGATTTCCACTGGTTTTTGACAAAGAATAAACTTCAAGCAGAATCACTCTTAAGGTCAAAAATGTCATCGTTATACTCAATAACCCACATCTTAAAATTGCGTTGACTCACACAGCCGTGTCACCCCCTAGAGGGCGCCCATGTTTTTGTCTTTTCTAGGTGCGTACTCAAGGTTAGATTTCTCGATCCCTTAGCAAATGGTCCTTGGAAATTATATGGTGAGTGTCTTGGGGGAAGATTCTTCCCTCCCCTTGAATCATGAGTATTACAATGTTTGGTTACTGACCCGGCTGGACACTACACTATGGTTCGTAGATAGGGCTTTTGTTTAGAGCGGCAAATGATAAACTCCCTCAGAAGACCTCCTAATCTTTAGAACAAATATTTTGGGGATGGTTATCTTGCACACTTCCATCGAGTTAGAGTTTCATCAACAACTTGCTTTTGATTATAGTGGGTTGGAAAACCTGGCTTTGGTTGTTCCCACTTAGGTCGTTCTCGTAGGGTGAGTACTTTTTTCCACTACGACAGACCTTCTAAAGGATTTAATAAAGCATGAATTGCATGAAATCAAAGGATGATTCTAGCATTTTGATGACCCAGTTAAGGGGAGAGCATAAGCCTATTCACCACACAAGCATAGTAATCAATGGTCAATTTTAAAATCCAAAATATATATTTTGCTATTCAGTGTGAAGATTTTGCATCACAAAAGACATGATGTTCATTTTAACCGTTATAGAAAATGTGTGATGGCTACCCTAGGATTGATATATCTTAAACCAAATGACTACCCTAGGATTAGTTCTTTTTAATCCAAATGGCTACCCTAGGATTGCTTCTTTTTAACCAAATTTGACAAATCTTGTGTAGATGGTTAATTTTAAGCCCAAAGTAATGCTAGTTGGTCCTAAAGCATGAATGAAAAATAACATATGATGGGTTATTTTCCCATGAGTGTTTGAAAACACTATTACAATGGATATCAAATGTTTTTTTCTCACTTCAATGCTCCATGTTCCTCTTAAAACCTGCAATAAATTCTCAAAATGTTAGATGAGATCAATAAATAAGAAGATATAAGGGTTAGATGAATGATTAAGCATAAAAAACCCTAAAACTTAGACCAAGTTACAATGTGATTTGAATTTAAATGTAAAATTGAAAATTTTAACTCTAAAAAAAGTGGTAAATACCTACACCATTGGATAGCTTATGAAATTATACCCCATTTCAAAAAAAAAGTTTTGAAAAAGACCTCTGTATGACTTAGATATGGCCATTTTAAGATTGATTGTCAAAGCGCTAAACCAGACTGCAGAAGTGCTAAAACAGACTGCAAAAGCACTAAAATAAGTGTAGAAGCGCTAAAAGATAGTGCAAAAGTGCTAAAAGAAAGTGCAGAAGTGCTAAAACTTTTGGTGGAAGCGCTAAAATAGACTTTGGAAGCATCATAGTTTTTGTCAAAGCGCTGAAACAGACCTCTAAAGTGATATAGTTTGTTTCGGAAGCGCTATAGTTTTCGTCAAAAGTGCCAAAAAATCTCTTGATCACGCTAAAATGAACACACCAGAATCCTGTACGAAAATTTTTAGATTTTTTTTGTGAAATATGGGGTTAGGCCCCATGGTGGGCACCAAATTGTAAGTGTGAATAAGTAACAAAGGTAAATACACTTCTTAATGAAACTTTATATCAAAGATTCTTCAGATAAACTAATTTAAAACAAGAATCTATTGAAAGCATCTCATTCTTTCCTATCTCTAAATATTTATTAAGCCACGGTGCTCTCAAATTTAGTAAAACACTATGACTGTTAAAATGCAAATTTAAAGAACGAAATGATGCTAGATGCAATGATGTGATGTATTGATAATGATTTCTAAATGATTAAAAGAAGCTATTGTAATCTATTCTGACATAAAAACTAATAAATGAAAGCTACAGTAAAACTACTATGCATCCATGATTATGATTCTAAATTGCTATGATTGCTATGATTGCTATGATACTAAGATGCTTGATTGCTTGATTGCTCTATTTCTTATAGAGTAAGATTGCACAAAGTTGGGATCCATTTCTTGTTGAGAAAGGCTATATTTATAAATTCACGGCAATAGATTTGCACAAGGGCAGAAAAGTAGAGGCTTGGATTCAATCTGGAGGATTGAATGGTGAGAGATTGAGAAGATTGAGAAGATTTTGGGAATGGTTCCTCCCCATGAAAACACCAGGCAAGATGATAGGAAGGATCAGAGGAAGAATATTGAGAGATTGATTTCCAATTTATCTCCAATTTGTCTTCACAATTTCCCGTGAATACCAATTGAATTAATATTAGACATAAATTAGACATATGATATCTAATTTGGTAGGTGAGTGAATAGAGGAAATTGATTTTATGCTTTTATTTAAATATTTTGATTTATTTTAATTAGCAAAAGGGGAAATAAATAATTTAATAAAACAAATTGTAGGAGTTGTTTATTAAATTAAATAGAAGGAATATGATAATTAAATAACAAAGTATTTAACCTTTATTGATTAATTTTGATTGAATGATGTGATTAAGATAGAATAAATAGGGGATTTTGATAATTAAATAAGATAAATTATTTAAATTTTTTTATTTAATTACGATGAGATAATAGTAGAATTAGAAGAATTTAAACATGAACTATATAAATAAATATTTCTATTTATTCAATAGTAGAGGAATTTAGGGTAATTAATCAAATAAATCATATTGAATTAATTAGATTCTCTAGACCAATTTCAGGTGTATACAAGAACCATTAAGTTTCATATGTAGTAGTGTTACATGTGTTTTTATCTGACACAAGTTTTACCTAGAACGAAGCCAAAGGATTCTTTCACCTTTTCAATGACATAGGGTCTTTCATTGAGTAATCCATAATCTTATGTAATTCATTTGAGTATATGTTTATGTTGTTGCAATCATTGCTCATATTTATTTTAGCAATGTTGCAAGTGGGTTGATGTTGAGTAGGAAAAGTGATCCTAAATCAAATTAGGATAACTAAGATTATCTCCTTTTCACTTGACTCAATATTAAACATAAATTGACTAGGGTTTATGTTTGACTTGGTGTTGTTGAACACCCAAAATATTGAGAGGGGGGGTGAATCAGTATTCCATAAAACTATTTAAATAAAATCCATCTAACCATTATCACAAATTTGACTTGTTGGCATTACAATTCACACCTCTGGAGTGCATATTGGCAACATAAAACTATGCACAAAATTAACTGCTCTTCAAATTAGGAGGGGAAGCTCCCTCTTTTGTTGTTATTGCATAAAAAGTAAAGTGATCTAATTTTCCTATTTGTTTACTCAACGATAGGGCACAAGGGTGATAAAACTCAATGCGTTGCAGCTAAGGCTTTCTCTGGTTTTTGCAGGCCTTAACTACAACTATGCTAAACTATCCTACCTCCTCAAGAAAAACATAGTGAGAGGGTGTAGGAGAAATATATGGGGAATGGTTGGATCACTTGGGCTGACTGTCTCTTAGAATGCATCCAAAAGCTATGAACTATCAGATCTACGCTGGAATAAGGTCTTATGCAAGCAAACACTCATACGATAAGTTGAATCTCAGGTTTCCCAAGGAGGTGACGACACCTGTATGAGGTGTAGTCTAAGATTTAGATTACTAGAAACAAAAAAGAATTATGAATTGCATAACAAAATTCTCCAAGAGGTGACGACACCTGTCCAAGGTGTAGGCTGAAATCTAGATCATAAAACAACATCAAATGATAACCATTAATTTCAAAATTCCCAAGGAGGCGTCGACGCCTATCCAACATGTAGATCGAAACAATAGAATATAAAAACAAACGTTGATAAAACTTGAAACTTTGGATCAAATTGCACATTCACCTTTTGATTTATTTCTTCAAACTTTCTCAACGATTTACAAAGATTTGGGATGGAAAAGGTATGAAATCATACACAATTACTATCAAACCAAACAAATCTCATCCAAGAGTGAACATATATTGACTTGCAAGTTTTTTGGCACAACGATGCAAAAGAATTGTGTAGTAATAAAAGTTAAAAAACAATAATGAGAAAATTTGCTCTTATTTATAGAAACTCAAAGGAGTAGGCAACCCTAAAATCTCCTTGAGTTAACACTTAGTTCTTGCCAATCTGCAAGATTTGTTCCTATGTCTAAAAGTAAGTAACCTAGTAGTTAACTGGAAAGTCTACTTCAGTTAACTGATTATAAACTAAACATAAATCCATATGTACAAAGGTGTCTCCAAAATAGACATGCATAATTTGTGGGACACTAACTTAACTTGGAAAGAGGCATCAAGTTAACTGTTTGTCATAAATGCTATCTTAGAGGGGTAGGACATCCTAACTAAGAGTTTTACACCTCATCAAATCTAGTTATCAACTCCTCTAACCAATTGTTGACTTCTTCTACCTCTAAAAAATTAATGCTTCATAGGATGATGATGTGTTGCCATAAAATCTCCTCACCACTCACAATTTTCTCTTGGTATTCAATATTGTTTGCAGCTGCATCATCCAGCCTTGTTGACATGATTGGGATCTTATTCAGCTTGTAGCCAATAGGGTCATCACAAAAACTACTGCAAATGAGATCTTGAAACTATGTTTGTACCTCAACTAGCTCGACGTATGCACCTCCTTCATGCTAATATAGGAAATGGATAGATGTTACCAATGTTCTTACGAACTTGATAACACTAGCCATGATCTGTCTATACTCAATCAGTTCTACAAAGTTTGTGTAATAAGCTCTCACTTTGTATGCAAGTTGTTCTTTCCATGTGTAAAGATGTCGCGTGTTCTCCTATGTAGTAACTAATTCATACGTCATCTGCAAGTCTAAGATAGTGATCTCATCTCTAGGCCTCTTTTCTGCTATGTCTCGATCAAACTCCTGGATCTTCGCATGAAGGTCATGGGCTCTACACCTTAGCTGGTACAACTCTGCAAGTATACACTGACCCCTAATGAGAAAGTCTTCCACTTGATCTCTCAAGTGCTTTCCATATAGGATCAACTGACTTGGTTGATCTTGTTCTGCGAGGATCTCCAGTATCTATGAAAGCAAGGTAGAGACATTTGATGTACCATGCATCAAGTTGGATATATATAATCGCAACTGCTAGTTTTTAGCCTTTAAGGTTGCTTTGTCTTTTTTGTCCTTCACCATTCTTTCTTTGACACTCATTGGCGTAACTTCAAAGAGATCTACTTCAACTTGATTTGTGGTATTACCAAGGTGAAGTCATCAACCTCTACCTCATTTTTATTTTTGTCTTCAGGTGGTGCACCAGTCTCGATGACAATCTCATCATCAGCATTCTTTCCTGCATGGACCTACTTCTTGAGCTTCTTCTCTAGCATGTCCTGATGAACATGGTCAAATTTTGTGAATTCTAGTTGGTAGTATGGCCTCTCTCTCTTCCTTCCTAGGAGATTTTCAAACTAAGATGAATCTTGACTAACCTCACTGGAAGGATGGATGTTGGACCTGTGAATCCCTCATGAGTGGGACCGTGTTGCAATGTCGCATGGAGGTGAATCCAAGTCAATATGGACCGGTGACTACTACGGTGGTGGAAAAATGGGAGGTTTCTCCTTCATCTCTGGTACTACATTAGCTGTAACTGTTTCCATCACAAACTCTATAAAAACTATAATTTTCTCTATCTCTAGCTCAACTATGTTTGTGACTATCTCCACATGTTCCTCTTGTTGATTTGTATCAACAATTGCCATTCTTCCCCTTGTGTTCCCTGACATTTTGGGTCCTCTAGGAGGGTTACTCCATGTCTTTTGTATAGGCTTAGCTCTTGACATGGAAAGTAGTGAAGTATGAACCGGTGGCGGCTCTATGTCAAGAATTACTACCTTCCTTGTCCTTTTACTGTCCAAGTAGAGTTGGTTGTTTCTGAAAACTCTGCTTGTTCTTTCCTCAATAGACGTACTTTCCTTGGCATACCAATCCACTCGTTGAAGAGGTTGTGAGTCAACCTGATCTATGAAGAATGAGGGAATAATGACTTCCCCATCATCATCGTGTTGGCCTCCTATAATGTTTCAACAACTAAGCCTTTACAATTGTGATTTAGAGATTAGACATCTAACCTAAATAGCTATCTCAATAATCATGAAGGTGCATATAAATTGTCAACCCAGGGATGTAAACTTGAAATGGGTCAGCACTGAATGTGCACTAGGAATCCAAAGTAGCCATATTCATCCTACAACTAAGAAATACATAATACTAAAAGTAAATTGCTTGGAAGTAAATAACATAAATGCTAAACATCAACCAATAACTAGGCTAAACTGAAATGCATGACATAAATGAAAATTTGAGTGAACAAACAAGAAACTACTTTGTTTGCTTTGGTTGCAGGAACAATCACAAAATAGAATTCTAGTGGCTATAGGAACAGTCAGTGTCAGATTCTTAACTAATAACTGAATAGAAAATAACAACTAAACTAAACTAAGCTAAAGGACATAATACTCACCAAGTGGGCCCCCTTAGACAATAATTCCCTAAAACTAAGATAGACTCAGATACACAAACATATAACTTCATGTCATGTATTGGAATAAGAGAGTACAAATGAGCAACATGACTGTATTACTAAAAAAATCAAGGGTGTGATTACATCAAATTAAACAATCTTCTATATTATGTCTGAGATCTCAAAAGGAACATTAGAGCCTTATTTATCTAACCACCTAGCAAGGCGATCAAATCCCACAAACACGAAGGACAACACATTAGGGAAAGCGCGAAAAAAGGCAAAGGTGGCTACGCATGCACATAACCTGTCAAGCGTGATTGCCTTAACGCGAATCTAACACAACAGTAATGCCAGTGCATGCTTGACAACATTTAAGACCATTACAAGGTGATTACAATTTGATGTTCATGAGGAATCTTCAGCCACCAATAGTCTTCTCTCCATTAAATGACCACCTTGTTGACCGATATGGCACATGACTGGCTAGCATAATCTTTTTGAATTGAAAACCTCAAATTATCTGCATGACAACATTAGCACGCACAACAATTGCATACCCATAATTATCTTAAATTGAAATTCATTAATCACATGCAAAATTAACACAGTCAGTTCACATATCATGTCAATATCATTTGAAAGTTATGAAAATAAGTTCATGTCCAAAGTCTATGGTTTCAAGGAAGTATTATGAAAATATCAACTCCCAAGTATCAAAGTCTCATGACAACTGCAAGAAATAGACAACAACCCTATCAATAATTAAACCATAAACTAGACTCATCATTCCCCCCAACCTAATGTCTTGTTGGTCCTCTAGCAGAGGAAGAATTGAGCTTTTGTTTAGTCAATTCTCTTAAATTGGCAGCTGCAAGCTATCCCACATCAGTTTTTGTTGTATCTGAATTAGGATCCCAATAGAATCCTTGATGCCTCTCCAACCTGCTCCATCTTTGTCTTTCATCAGCAATATCATACCTGTAAAACCTATAGTTTGGCACCGACCACAATAGAATAGGAGGCTGAAAAATTAGTGGAAGCCAGAATTGCCCTTTTGTTCTTCCAAGCTGCATATACCTATCAACTCTTTTGAGTTTTGCAAGATAGTTGTGTGTGGAATGAGGCTCTACTTGCTTCAAATCATCAGATAGGGCATTCCACCATTGAGATAGGTATCCCATTACAGAGTCTCCTATGGTTCTTGCCATCTCTTCATATTCTTTGTAAACTACCTCTCTCTCAGGCAAGATCCTGCAGCTCTAGCTTGGTCGGTACAGAATTATGTGCCAATCCTTAAAATATCTCTTGGATGTCTAGACTTGGCCCTAATGGGCAGGGGAATGCTAGATTCAACTTGCCTATAAGCCTTGTATTGCTTTCCCCAGTTTACTTCATTTTTTATCTAGACATGAATGCCTGTAATTGGACATCCCCAACATATAGTAGTGGATTCCACTCATTGTCTTTGGTTACAAAAAAATTATGTAAATAAAATTGACACAACAAATTTTTCATCTCAGGAGGAGCAATCTAAAAAGCATTAAAAATTTGAGTAGGGGGTCTCAATAGAGGGGTTCAAACCTGAAACAATCTTTACAAATTTGAAAGAAATATGCTTCTCCTTTAAATACAGGGCATAGACCCTTGGAGGAGCTCTGCATTCTAGTATCTGTAGTAGTAAATTTGTCATGTCATCCACCTTCTTCTTCAAAACAAAAATATTTTCATTCTTATCCTCAATCTCCTTATCTTTTTCTTCAATTTCCTTCTTTAGACTACATTTTTTTGCTTTCCATTTTGCTTCCCTTCTTTGTATTTCTTTCCATAAATTCAGGATTACCTTGTTCATTAAAAAATCAGAGGGCCTATGTACTCCTACCATCATTTTACTTAGAATTTGTGCTTGCTCTTGGTAGAGTACTAATTGCAGGGCTTCTATTTGCTCAGCCAATTCTGGCTACAGGGCTTCAAGTTCTTGTTCTCTCATTTCAATCTATAGGGCCTCTTGTTCTTGTTCTTGCTCATGCTGCAAGAGCTCCCGATTTTCCTCACACACTTGGTTTTCAACTTGTTCTGCTATATTAGCAAGATTTTCCAACATTAAATTTGTTGCTTCTTTGAACACATTCTCTTCTTCAACATTTACCTGCTCCATTGGAGCTTTTGTATTCTCTCGTGGTGACTTCCTAGGTTTAGGGCTTCCCTCAGGAGATACCTCAACGGCTGGCTTAGCTGACTTGATTTTTTGGGAGGGTTTCTTTGTCTTTCCTTTGTTGTAGGAAGAATACTGTCAACCTACCATTTCCTGGAGCTTGGCACTTCCTTTAGTTCTGCCTTCCTCTTCTATTCCCTAGTTTTCATTAAGGTGCCAACAGGAACATCATCATCAGAGTTAGGAGAGGAATTCTCTTTATCAGAATGCTCTACCTCAGAAGAAGTAATCTCAATTAGTTTGTGTGGCTGCAGGAGGGTTTCCACTAGGGCTTGCATCAGAAGTTGAGCCACCAGGAGTCGCCCCAACATTGCTTCTTCTCCTCCCAACCCTATGAGGTTGAGGCAAAACCCTAGGTCATAAATTTTTTGGTCTAATTTGATCAATACTCAAAAATTCTTCCCAAGAAATATCAAACACATCATGCAAAACAATGTCAACTAATAATTTAATCAGACAATGGTGGGAAATGGAATTGTCCATACCTTTTTGGGTCTTTGATGCCATGATCAAAAGAAGATGGAATAGCACGTTGGGCACATTCATTCTCCTTTCATGCCTCATGTGATTCGAGAGCTTAAAATGCACAAAATGTAAATTTGGTTGGCAACCTTCACAAGTCATATACTTGATGACATAGATTGCAACCTGCTTCCATAGCTCGGGCACAAAAGTCCTCTTTGCTCCTTGTTTGTCTATGCTCAATGGAGGGTCATTAAGTTCTGTAAATTCGGCCCTAGCTGACCTAGCGTCCCTGGCAGCAGGGTAATTTTCACCATCGGCAAATAACCCAGTAACTTCTACAATTATTTCCTCCATAACTGTGACTTCCAACCCTTTCACCATGGACTTTCCTTCAGACAATGTCTGAGCGAATTCCAATGCAATATCTCTGTCAAAACCATTCAGCTTTAAGAAATAGTCTAGCCATCCATAGTTTCTAAACTCAACTAGGCAAGGCCCATCCTGTAGTAGTACATCATGAATCATAGGTTCATTTCTAATTAACCCACCTTCCATTGTCTGCAATCAATCGATTACTCTGCAAAGTTTTTTTTTTGCAATTCTCGACTGAAAATCAAACTTCTTCTTCTTGCAATGCTGTCAAATTTCCAATACTTGAGTCATTTGAATTTTACCTTTTGGCTTAGGATTATGACAGGAATAATTAAAGCAATAAAGGAGTAATAGATGCAGGCTATGATTAAGGAAAATGGAAACAGAGGATTTGCATTTCACACATACGAGTCATCATCTCAAAATTCAAATTATCTCAATGACTTAAATCTTGTTGACATGAACTAGTGCAGATAGACATGCAAACATGGTATTGACACATCCCCCCCAACCTAAATTTGCACATGTGTCCTCACATGTGAGGTGGAGTGTTGATTTGAGAGGGGCAGGGAATAATTGCATGTTATGACGAACATTCCATATTAATTCACAACAATTTTTTAAATGCACTAAAAAAAATAAAGATATAAAAATTGATGCACACATACCTAAATTTGTGGAAGATTTATTGCAAAGATCATCAAGAAAGTACCAATCACTTTTCAAGAAATGAGTTGAGCAATTAATGAGAGCGGAGCAAAATGAGGTGGAATGAAATGAAGTGAAGTGAAATGATGGTGGTGAGGTGGAAGAGAGAGAAATGTGGAATGAATGGGCGGATGGGTGAAGAAGTGGAGCCCCACAAGGTGGGAATCTTTATTATGAGAAGTTACATACCTTAATTAGTCAGAAGAGGGGACACTTGGTCCACTTCCTTCGGTTGTAGGAGGTTCAGGTGCTACATGCTAAGTGAATTGCTGCAAGAACTCTTCCTTGGAAGTTGGCTTGTGATACAATCTCAGGTGATGACCATTCACCAACAACTTAAACTTGACAAGGTCGACGGTAGTAAGTTGAACAACTCCATTTGAAAATACTTCAACCACATCATATGGTCCAAGCCATCTTGTCTATAATTTTCTTGCATTATCCTGATATCTTGAGTCATAGAGCAGTGCCCAATCTCCAGGCTGAAATTTCTTATCCTTGATGAATTTATCATGCCACTGTATTCGTTGAGTCTGCACTACCTCTGTGTGATGCAAAATTGATTTCTTCATCTCATCCAAAGCATTCAGCTGCATGATTCTATATCTTTGTGCTTCAGAAATATCCATGCCCAATTCTACTATAGTCCTAAGAGTCTTATGCTCAAATTCAATGGGCATCATGGTTGTTTTTTCATACAATAGCTCAAATGGAGTGAATATTGTAGTTGTTTTTTAGGTGGTTCTGGATGCCCAAACAACTTTTGGTAGCCTACTTGCCCAATCCTTTTTATGGATAGCCACTATTTTGGTCATAATGGCTTCAATTTCTCTATTAGTCACCTCAACTTGGCCATTGGCCTGGGGGTGATAAGGAGTAGACTTCATGTGCCTAATGTTGTACTCATTGACCAATGTTGTAAAAAGGGTGGAAGTGAATTGAGTCCCTTGATCAGTCACTATCTCTCTTGGAACCCCATACCGTGTGAAAATTTCTTCATGTAGAAATTATGCAACCTTGTTATCTCTTGCATGCTTCATGGCCTTAACTTCTACCCATTTAGTTACATAATCAGTGCATACCAAAATATATGATTTACCTTTTGATGGAGGATCAATGGGTCCTACAAAATCCAGTCCCCACTTATCAAATGGGGTGATTACTACCTGGGGGTAAAGTGGCATCTCTTTGAATTTGGTTGGCTAGCCCATCCTCTGGCATTTGTCACACTTCCTTGTATATCTCCCTACATCCTTGTGGAGTGTTGGCCAGTAATACCCTGTATTCAAAATCTTCATTGTTGTCCTCTTTGTTGCAATATGTCCTCCACAGAGTTCATTGTGACATGCATGCAAAATATCAAATGTTTCATCTTCTCTCACACATATCCTCATGAACTAGTCAGGTCCAGTGTAGAACAAACATCCAACAATCCATGAGAAAGGAAAAGATTTTTCAATGAGCACTCTCCTCTCTTTTGGAGAAAAGTGAGGAGGGACTCTCCCTATGACTATAAAATTAGCTATGTCAGCATACCAAGGTGTCTGCACACTAATGAAAAATAAGTGTTTCATCAGGGAAAGAATTATCTATGATTTGATTGTCCTCGGATGTGGTTAGCCTTGAAAGAAAATTGGCAACAACATTAGCCTTCCTTGGTTTATCCATAATGGATATGTCAAACTCCTGCATCAACAATAACCATCTGGCTAGCCTTCCCAAAATCAAAGGTTTATTCATGGGATATCTAATGGCTGCATGATTGGTGTGCACAAAGATTTGGTAGCCTGTTATGTAATGGTTGAATTTTTTTAGAGCATAGATCATTGCTAACATTTTTTTTTCTGTCACCATATAGTTGAATTCAACTCCTCGCAAATTCTTGCTGACAAAGTAAATGGTGTTTTCAATAGATCCTTTTGTTTTTCCTAGGACTCCTCCTATAGCCTAGTCTGATGCATCTATATGTATGTGAAAAGGAAACTAACAATTAGGTCCCTTGAGTACAGGAGCATGAGTTAAAGCTTCTTTCAAATCAGAAAATGCCTTGTCATAGCTTTTTGTCCATTGGAACTTAGAATCTTTAGTTAGGAGATTATACAATGGTGCTGCCATTTTGATAAAGTCTTTGATGAACCTCCTATAATAACCTACATGTCCTAAGAAACTCCTAACATATTTTTGTTTTGCAGGGATAGGTAGATTGGTAATTACCTCAATCTTTGCAAGATCTACTTGAATTCTTTTGTGTGAGATGTAGTGGCCAAGAACTACACCTTCCTACATCATCATGAAGCACTTCTCACTATTTAAATATAGATTGTGGTCTTCACATCTTTGTAAGACTCTCTTAAGATTTTCCAATGCTTCATTAAAATCAACAACATAAGTAGTGAAATCATTCATATAAATTTCCATGCAATCATGAGAGATGTCTGATGCACGTACATTGCATAAGTTAAAGGGAAGTACTAAATAGGCATAGGTTCCCCAAGGACAGGTAAAGGTAGTTTTCTCATGGTCCTCTAGTGCAATTTAGATCTGGTTTTAGCCATTGAATCCATCAAGAAAAGAAAAGTATTGCTTTCCTGCAAGTGATTCCAGAACTTGATCTATGAACGACAAGGGAAAATGGTCCTTTTTGGTGGCAGAGTTAAGTTCCATGTAATCAATGCAAACTCACCACTTCCCTCCTTTTTTGGGCACAATAACCAATGGGGAGACCCACTGGCTATCTGAAATGGGGTAGATAAATCTGACATCTAGCAATTTTTGTAGTTCCCCCTTTACTATTTCTCTCAATGTAGGGTTAATTCTTCTTTGTGGCTGCCTCACTAGTGTACAATCATCTCTTATGTATATCCTATGAGTGCAAAGCTTAGGATCCAATCCATTCATATCATGATAGTCCCATGCAAATGCATTTTGGTGGGCCTTTAGTAATTTTTCTAATGATAATTGTTGTTCTTCACTCAATTTACTGTTGATATTCAGATGTTTCCCTTCTGACACTTGTACTTGTGTAGTTAACTCTACCATAACTGCTTCACTAATTCTTGGTACTTTGAGTTCATGAAACATACCTTTAGTTACAGGAAGTTTGGTTGTAGGAAAGGCATCTATAGGACAAGTGGTTGCAGGAAGAGTGGGCAGGAGTGTTTTCACTGTATTAATAGAATCAAATACATGAGAGGGTGATGCTTCCTCTACCTCATAATGGTTTTGAATTATGTTAGACAATACTTCATCTTCATCTTGAATCTGCAGGAAAGGACTTATGTTGAACATCATAAGCTATGCCATAGAATTAACTTCATCGGCATCTTCACCAACATGTGGCCATACTAGATTATCCTTATCATGGAATGGCTGAGTAGGAGGGTAGAGAACAAGATTTTTGATGCTCTTTCCATTAGAAATGGTCATGTCTCTTGTTCAACATCCATTATAAGAATTTTCTGTTGCTAACCATGGTCTTCCAAGAATAATGGGGTACCCTCCTAGTGTGGCTTTAGGAGAAAGAATCATAAAATATGTTGGGTACTCCCAAGAGTCTAGAGTTACTACTAGATCTTCCACTAGACCATCAGGCTTAATAGTAGAACTATCAGCAAGTTGTAGGACAGGTAGGAGTAGGTCTCATGCTTACAATATTTAGTTGATGCAGGATGTCCTTAGTCATCACATTTATTGATGCTCCCAAATCAATCAGAGCATTCTTTATCTGCATCCCATTTATAACAAATCCTACCACGAGACTCTGTGGGTCATTATACTTGGGAATAGTCACTTTCTCGAGCATAATGTCAACAAGTTGGCCCACCACATGAACTATAGTGGGGTCTTTCTTCTTCCTGCCTAACTTCTTAAGGCATGCTTCCTGGATTGCCTTGCCATTTATGGGAACATCTTTTATGGCCTGAAATAGAGGTATTTGGACACATATATGCTTCAACTGACCTAAGATGTCAAAATTTGTGTCCTCCTTTTCTTCCTTTTGTTTCACAGTTTCCAATCTCTAAGGAAATGGTGGTTCTAGCTCGGTCTGCTTGATTGGAACTAGTTCAGGATTTTTAGGTGCACCTGGCTGAATGGGGACATTCAGAGGCTCCTCCTCTTCCACAAGAAGCTCAATGATAATAGGTGTGGAAGGGGCTAGAAAAGTAGTTCTTGAATGCAAACAAATGTCACTTACACTCACAACATATGCAGGGAATTGATGTGGATCAACAAAGTATATTGGTTGTTGTTGTGGTTTATTATTTGGGTTAGGTGAGGGTTGGGCTGGTAGCTGAGTAGGTTTAGGTGCATTTGAACTTGAATTAGTAGGAGGAGGAATTATAGAAGGTTATTGGGATTGAGAAGGTGGCTACATGTAATTGGTTGACTGGTTTGGCCATTGTTGTCCTCCCCTCCATTGAGATGTTTGTTGCCAGTTTCTTGGAGGTGGCTGCCAATTTCCTTGAAACTGCTGACAATTCCCTTGAGGTTGCTACCATAGGGGTGGAGAGTTTTGGTGATTGGGCCAAACATGTGGAGGGTTACTCCAAGGTTTTGGTGGATATCTTCCATAATTGGATGGATATGGGGGTTTCCATTGATTACCATATGAATAAGAATTGAAATATGGACTAGTAAAATATAGTGGATATGATGGCATACCCTATCTTGGAGCCCATAGCCTCCTTTGTACAACATAGTAGAATTGATCACCATCACCCTAGATTGGCTTGAACTTGGTTTCCATCTACTTGTTGTCAACATTATCTATCATCTTGCATCTGCAGTCCTTCTTCTTTTGTCTGCAATGATGGCAATATTCTGCCAACATTGCTTTTGCCTCCTCTTGTTTCTTATTTGCTTGAAGTGAATCCAATTGAGTAGCCAGATTGTTTATGATGTCTTGCTTGAAATCTTCCATCAAGTGAGTAATCTCCATCCTTGAAACTTAACTGGTGGATGACATACCCATAGAAGATTGGTAAGCTCTCCCCTTCTTTGAAGCTGCCCTAGAATAGTTCTGACATATCTTCTTGATATCCTCCCAAGGAACTTGGGTGATATCTCCTCCTCCCATTAGGTCCAAGGCATCCGTGCAGTTGTCAGTAATTCCTATCAAGAAAGCAACTTTTGTGATTCTTCATTGAGTGTATGGTGTGGAGATTTCTGTAGACAAAACAAAAACCTTGAAATGTAATCTTCCACGCTCTCATCCTCCTTTTGTTGCATTCTAAAAATGTCATATCCTCTCATGTCACTGCCTCTGCAATATTCTTTGTATTTCTCAAGGAAATTTGTCTTCATTTCCTCCCAAGTCTCCACAGTAATCTCTGCCTAGGCTCATGAACCATCTTAATGCAGATTCTTTCAAAGTGGTTGGGAATAGCTTAAGCCTATGGGCATTAGTGGTATAGTCATAACTTCTGCAGAGTATATCAAACTCAAACAAGAATGTATCAAGATATTATGTGACAAGTCCATAGAACTTAGGAAGGATTGAAGTAGGGATATTCTTGAGGTTGTCTACTTAATTTTCATGAGCAATAGGGAAAGGAAAAGTTGGTCGATTAGGTCTGTTAGGTCCATTTCCATTTGCATCCCCCATGCCTACCTGATGAAGTTCCAAAGCAAAAGGGTCTTCAAACAGATTTTGATCTTCAGAGGAAACTTCAAAATTGGTCAGATCTGGAAATGTATTAAAGAGGTGCGACTCTTCTTCTTCTTCATTTCTTGGCAGGTTCTGATACTCAACTATCTAGAATAGATTAGGATTGTTAGGAAGGAATCTCCCACGAACATCTCTTCTTCTTTCTCTATGCATACGGTATCAATTCACTATCAGCCAACTCACACAAAGAATTGGTAAAAGAATAGGGGGTCATAACTCTTCTAAACGAGGGGTATACTAAGAAAAAACTTCTAGAAATACCACAAGAAGGAAAACTATCAATGACTCCCAAGAACTTCCTAGTTTGACACCATCCCGAACAATGGCGCCAAAAATGTTGGCCTCATATAATGTTTCAATAACTAAGCCTTTACAGTTGTGATTCAGAGATTAGACATCTAACTTGAATAGCTATCTCAATCATCATGAAGGTGCATTTAAATTGTAAACCCAGGGACGTAAACTTGAAATGGGTTAGCACTATATGTGCACTAGGAATCCAAAGTAGCCATATTCATCCTACAACTAAGAAAGACATAATACTGAAAGTAAATTGTTTGGAAGGAAATAACATAAATGTTGAACATCAACCAATAACTAGGATAAACTGAAATGCATGACATAAATGAAAATCTGAGTGAACAAACAAGAAACTACTTTGTCTGCTTTGGCTGCAGGAACAGTCACATAATGGAATTATTGTGGCTGCAAGAACAGTCAGTGCAAGATTCTTAACTAATAACTAAATAGAAAATAACAACTAAACTAAACTAAGCTAAAGGATGGAATAATCACCAAGTGGGCCCCCTTGGACAAGTATTCCCTAAAACTAAGATAGACTCAGATACACGAACTTATAACTTCATTTCATTTATTGGAAAACAAGAGTACAAATGAGAAACATGACTATTATTGAAAAACTCAAGAGTGTGATTACATCAAATTAAACGATATTCTATATTATGTCTGAGAGCTCAAAAGGAACATCAAAGCCTTATTTATCCAACCACCTAGCAAGGTTGTCAACTCCCGCAAACACGGAGGATGCCACATTAGGGAAACCGCAAAAAAGGGCAAAGGCGGCTACACATGCACAAACCTTGTTAGGCATAATTGCCTTAACGTGAATCTGGCACAACAATAATGCCAATGCATGCTTGAAAAAATTTAAGACCATTACAAGATGCTTACAATCTGATGTGCATGAGGAATCTCCAACCGCCAAGAGTCTTCTCTTCATTAAATGATCACCTTGTTGACCGATATGGCACACGACTAGCTGGTGGAATCTTCCTAAATTGCAGGCCTCAAATTATCTGCATGATAATGTTAGCACGCACAACAACTGCATACCCATAATTATCTTAAAGCGACATTCATTAATCACATGTAAAATTAACACAGTTAGTTCACATAGCATGTCAATATCATTTGAAAGTTATGAAAATAAGTTCATGTCCAAAGTCTGGTTTCAAGGAAATATTATGAAAAGATCAACTCCCAAGTATCAAAGTCTCATGACAACTACAGGAAATAGACAACAACCCTATCAATAATTAAACCATAAACTAGACTCATCAGATCGTATGACCGTCTATCAATGAGATACTTAAGATTAAGTCTCATAATCTCCTAGCCCATAGCCTTGGCATCAGCCGTTGTCTTGCACTTGTAAAATCCCATCTGAAAAGGAAAGTTTGCAACCGTCTTGCACTTGACACGCAAATGAGAATGTACTTCGTGTAACTTCCATAAGAACTCCACGAAGACCACCCTATCTAAAGGATAGCGGGGTAACATGGTAGGATGACCTAAGTACCCATACACATGGATGCAGGTGAATGCGAGGAACTGGATGAATCAAACCGCCCAATCTACCATTGCCTCCTTAGATGCTAGTGATATGCGTATATGCAACTCATGATCGAGGTCTCTCACAGTCTGCATCAGGCATAGATCATTTACTCCCTTGAAGTGTCTTTTTGCTTGTGTGAACTCAAGATGCAAGAAATACTTGTGAAACTTTTTCACACCCAAAGTTCCCACATTGTTTAATGCTCTAAACTGGCCTAGGAAGGAAATCAAATATACGAGATATGAACACATGTGAAATTTGTGAGCCTCTAAGAAATTGATCATCTGTTTGTGGAGCATATCACTGATTGAGACGAGCCAATCATAATGTTCTCTATCACTCACAATTTTAGTGATGACATAGTACATCTATGATTGGAATTTGTTTGCCTCTTCTTGACTAGTAATACGATTGAGTATAGTAATCATTACTGTATATTCATCTTTGAACTCTCCATTTCGTACATTCTTTGACAAGTTGGCTCTTTTCTCTTTAAGCCATTTTTTTGTCATCCTCTTCTAGCATTTGTCTCTTGACGCATTGAATGCCTTTTCACACTCTCTCATAGATACGACCAAGTTTTTCGCACATGGTGGAATGGCGAAGAACCTTTCGATATCCCTAGGCTTGAGGTTGCATATCACTCGTCCATCCACTGATCTAATTTATCGTGTGGTAGGGTTGTAATGCTTTACACAAGCTATTACAAAATCTACGCTTTGTACTGAGATGGGGAGTGACATTGCCTCAAACAATCTAGATTGCTCAATGTTTTGAAGTGTGCATTGTTCTATGCCCTCCAACTTTTCTAAGTTGACCTCTAGGTGTGCTCGATACAGATCGATGCCAACCATTTTTAGGAAGTCATGGAGTAAGACTGTTTTGGTTTTGTATTCAACTTGGGAGAACTACATTCTGAAAACCTTGAAGATTGACTGTGCACATGATGTTGTTTGGGCAACTTTTTCCATGATTGCTAAAAATAGTCTTGTCGGGGTAACTTTTTATGAAATTTTTTAAGACATGGGTTTTGTTGAGAATAATTTTCTAAACAAACCCAGAATGTCATAAATTCAAAAAAGTGATTTTTTCTATGCCATGCAAGAGCCTTTCGGTGACAGAGGCAGTGAGGCACCAAAAACTTATTTTTCCCGAAAAAATCTCACATGGGTTTTGTTGGCGCTTCAAAGCTAAACAAACCCAATTTGTCTGTTTTTTGAAATTGTGACTTTTTTTGAAAACCCTAAAAAAATAGGGGCAACAAGGCTAATATTTTTGGAAGAATCTGACACGTGGGTTTTGATGAAACTACTGAGATGATCATACTTAGCAGGTCAAATTTGTGAATAAATGTCATTTACTTGGACATGCAAGAAGATTTAAGACAAGAATAGAGGAAATATGAGGGGGAGAAGATAAAATTTATCAGCTGCCTCTTTGAATCTTCAAAAAAAATATGCCTAGAGATGTAACCTCTAGTAAATTATCCTTTTGTGCAACTTTTCTCTTGAAAACATGAAGAACGCTAAAAAACCCTCTGTTAGATCTTTAAAAAATGTCGGGGAGCAAAAATATATGCTCTTGAGCTTCAACTTGCAAAGAAAGATGATGAATTATGACACCTAGACTTGATAAATAGTGTTTGATGTTGAATCAATCTAGTTTAGGCGCCAAAACATGCTTGAGGGGTCATTCTACCTGATCTAGAGTTCACAGACATGATTTCCATCAATTTGGGAACATTTTAGACATGAAAAGGCTTTCAAAATAGACAACTTTAGTCAACTGAGCCTAATTTTGACTTTAGGCATCCAAGTTGAGGAGTTGAACATTTTTTCATTCTTTTTATGTGACGAAGTGCCTCCCTTCAATCCTTGATTCGAGTTGTTCAGTTGATCCTGAAGTGTTGTTGACAAATCCATTACAGATTTTGGTCAACTCTAAAGAAGTGTGCTCGAGAGCTGCAAAGCTTAAAACTTGAGTCTGATGCCTTGAATTCTTAGGTGCATTTTCTCAAGAGGGTGCATTTTTCACCAGACTTAGTCAATTTTCTGGATGTCTCTAGATTTCTCTAATTTGACCTTCAATGCTTTGATCTGAGATTCCTGATGAATGATGATTCTGATAAACGTGCCAAGATATGGAATGGATAGCCAGTTCAGTACCAGAGAGAATAACTAGCCTCACAGGTCATGAAGGTCATGTTAGAGGTCTCAAAAGCTTGGGTGCCCTTGGCCTACAGGGGCATCTTTGACCTTTTGCACTTTAAATTCCACCTTGCAACCTTTCATGAACAACCCCAGTTTGACCTTCATCATCAAATGTTTGATTTATCTGTTAAATCTATTGACGGTGTCATTGCTGAGATTGATCAGGATGGAGAAGGACTTCTTGGAGGTCATTGAGCTTCCAAATTGCATCTGATTGCCCAAAAATTTGGGAGCCTATTCTAGGAAGGTGTAATTTCCTTAACACTTAGCCAATTATTTGTGTTCTTCATCTTGCCTTCACCTTCGATGTTTTATGCTTGATCTTTGTCTGTGAATTCATGACAGGTCCTATGAGCGTGCAACTATATTGGTCGTGGTGCTGAAAGGATGCTAATCAGATGCCTTGAAGAAAATAGTTGTTGAAAAGTTCAACAAGTGACTCAAAATGATGGGCACCCCTGGCCAACAGGGGCACTTTTTCCTTGATGAATGTAGCCTTTGATGATAAATGCTTTTAGCATCTTCTATCTCTGCCTTCATTTCTCGGTGATCGATGAATGAGGTGTGCTTGCTTGGCGATGCATTGGAAAGCCAAAAAATCACAAAGGAGATGACTATCTAGACAAAACTTGATGATTGCCTTTGGTCCTTTGAATTCATGGGCACCCCTGGCCAGTAGGGGCACCTTTGGCTACAGTTTCATCATTTATTGTAAATTTCTCACCTCTGTGTGCTTCGTGTTTGCCATATTTCCAACTGTGTTGATCATCATCATTGACAACATGAATGCATTCATCGTAGCAATTGCTTTCACCATGTTGCATGTACGAGTGCTTGAAAAATTCACCAAGGCATTGACTGTGTAGCAACTTTCTTGTAGCAAGGCATCCTTCTTCCAGACTTAGAATATTTTTAGCATTTTTTAACTTTGAAAATCCCCTCCATCGCAAAATATCTTTTCAAGCATCTTTCACCATGGATCCTTCCTTGAAGCTTTGGAGGCTTAGATTTCAACACCTGGTACTAGCCATTCTGCCATTAATGGTTGTAGAGGTCCTAACATTCTTCCTGAAAAATGAAAATAGACCCACTAGTGTAAAACAAACTTTTTGGTGATTTTAACTTGACCAGTGTGATCGTGATATCAAATTATCCTATCAATATCATTTTTAATCATTTCTAGAAAGGTCCTATTTTTTTAGGGTTTTCCTAAAAATAGGGGTTTGAAACCTTAATTTTCAAATTTTCAGATATTTGCAAGTATCTTCTTTGACACAAAACCACAAAAAGCCTATGTTTTTTTGACCTAAAACAAACTTTTGACAACAATTTTACATGATTTAGATCATTTTCATCAAAATGTCTTATTGAAGCAAAAATTTATTTTGGCTACTGTTACCTATTTTTAGCTACGACTGAAAATAGGTTGAACTGAATTACATTCATCATTGAAAGATACATAAATTTTTGCTAGGGTATTCATTTTTGAAATAAATCTGATTACATTTTTGAATTTTCAGTATTATTATGCAATTAGTTGTAACAGAGAAATCATGAAATTGCATAATGTTTGCTGCTTTATTCATAATGTACAAAGTAAAGTCCTACACAAGCCGTGGGAGTAACTTCATTTGATTTTCAAATCAAATAATGAATACAAAAAAAGAGAGTGTATCATACAACTGGAAATAACATGGGCATAAGATAAAAGGTGATTTGTCATTGCCTGGAATGATGAATCATTGTTACACTTGAGGTCTTCAGTTGTTGTGCCTCCGATTTGATCTAGATCCAAGCTCCAGAAGCATCTGCAAGTATGATGAAGGGTGGTGTTAGAGCAATGAAAATCATATCCTACCTAATGCCTACATTACCAACATAAATATAACACACATTCAATCAGGCATCCATAAGATGATTTCACTGTTTAAAAGGCATAAAGATAAGAGGAAGCTTTTGATAGGCCAACACTGGGGCAAAGAATAAGAAATATTTAACACTTTATAATGAAGTTCAGTTTGGTCTATACGTGTCAATCTGGGGGTGTAAACTTGTGAGAAGTGTTGTGGCTATATGCCAATCGAAATGGAACTGGCGACAAGATCTGTTCTACTCTATTTAGGCAATAGGAACTATGCAGAAAGTGTAGCAAAGTCTGAAACAATAACTTTAACACAAACCACAAACCACAAACCACAAAATTAAATCTAAAACATGGAATCCAATTCAAATTAAATAACAACTACATAAATTACAATAGCTCTAATATACAATATTATTATAAATCCAGTATTAATTAAACTCTTATTAATAGCTATTATAAATATAAAATTACATTTATCAAACAATATTATCAAATAATATTATAAATCTAAAATTACAATAACTCTAAGATACAAACAATAATAGCTATCTCTAGTATTTAATCAGTCCAAATAATGCAGAAATAATAAAACACACTACAAAAATGAAAATATATACATTCACTTGAGAGTGGGTGCCCTTCCTCTCAGTCAGCCAATTGAAGAAGATGTTCACAGAGCTTGCAGACTTCTCAGAACAATAATATTATATTTATGAATAATATGATTCATATATCTCCCTTCAATGTTTCTCTACGCTGCTTATATATACAAGCAACCTATAACAAATTCATACCGGAATAATTTATTGTTTTGGCTACCAATAATATAATGTTCACGTGAAACCTTCTACTCTGCTAGCCATGAATTACAAGTTGTTTGGTTACAATAGTAGATGGAAATAGGAAACATTTTGGTTTTCTCCATAATAGCCAACAACAAATTTGTTATAACAGTAGCTAAAGAATAGGAAATAATAGGTTTCAGTTTTCTCCCGATAACAAATACATCTCCCATTGGATTTGACGGAAGTATTGAGGCGGTTGTCCAACAAGATGATAGTGTACATGTAATTTAGGTTGCAACAATAAATCAAAAAATGTTGCTTTTAGAAAACTGCCTGTATCTTTCCGCTCATTCACTTTCTAAGGATTTTGCTGCAAGGAAACTTAAATGGGACCATTCTAGACAAAACCCATGTCTTGTATTTTTGATATTCCTCCTCATCTATCAGCAAAATGCAACGCAAAACTGACTGTCCTTATTTTTGGCTAGGAACGAATTTGTTACATGATGTAAGAGATAAGAAATGTTTGAATTAACAAACATATTCCTACTATAGTTTTTTTCTCAACATACTCCTTGGTCAATATTGTTGGAAGGAATAATGCTCTAAATTGATGTGGCAAGAGTCCCAGTGGCAATAATGAATGCCAATAAGGTTCTTGCATAGAAGGTGACAGAAGCATGCTGCAGATATATATTTCAAGGCATAAAATAACAATGCTCATTAATAAAGATAATCAATAATTAATTTCCATAATTTAATCTCAAAACTATTTTAAACATAGCTTGTATATATTAAATCATATGCAACGTAAAATTGTTAAATGATATGAAAATAGAACGGAAATGGAATATAGAAATGGATATGAGTGTATATGAAAATGGCATAAAATGAGACACAAATAGCTCTCATCAGCTTTTAGCTTCAATTATTTTGCTAACATGTTTGTTCACTGTGTAGGAACAGGTTCATTATGTTCGTGATCATTTTTCATCAAATATGTGGAGTAAAACAGGCTCCCACAAGGGTTGATCCTGATATATCAGAAAGGACACTCTCTAATTACCCATGGGAGTTATTAGATGTTTAATTACAGTTGTTAAAAGGACTATTGTAACAAGAAACTTATAGTGGCAACCTTCAAATCCCTAGAAACAAATAGAACAAAGTCTTCATTCAAAATAGTTATCAAACACGAATGAAGATCCAACCTTGAGTTATGAAGTGTTAAGAACTTTGTAATAGATGATCAGCATCTCAGGATTGAATGCAAGGATCCATCAAATATCTTGAGGTGTGAATAAAATAGCAGACAAGAAACTTGGAACAGGAAGAGATTTCAGTCATCATACCACAAGTTCAAAACAGTAAGAAACTAGTCTTCTCTTCAAAAGATCATGCATGTGTCACATAACAAACAAAGAGAAAAATGTAGAGAAACATAGATTCCTTTCTTCAAAGTCTATTTCTGAAAATTATCTTCAAATAGATACTATTCCAAGTAACACAGTTAGTTGTCCATCATTAAATGGTAGTGTTGCTTCTCCTTTTCCCACTAGATTAATGAAAATGCAATGTGGGGTAAAGGATGAACAAGTATGCTAGATGCAAATGCATCATCATGCCCAAAAAGAAAGATAGGTTACTACAAACCTCATGTATACAACCTAGATGAGTTGATTTCTTGTTCATAATCTAAACAATTAGTTGCCTCAATAAATTTTGTTATAAAGGAAGCAACAAAATTTTCAAGTCCGGTTGGAAGGTCCTCAAAGCAAAGATGATGGCTTGCAGTCATAAAGGCAACTTCCTTTAAGGCAAAAACAAATAGAAGATCTTCTCCAGGCTAGCAAAGATGCTGAGAATTTGATTGTGATCAATATGTAGGTGACAATTCCCTAACAGCAAGCAAGTTGCCTTACAGAGTTTGCTAGTAGCAAAGTACAATTTGCAAAGAGCAGAATGACAATTTCATCAACTAATAGTGATATGTTGAGAAGACATTCAAATATAAAAAATACAAGATCCATTATGAATATTTCTTCACAGAGTATCATACATCATACATTCTTGATTTTATCACAAATACATGAAGAATGAAAGGTTGCTCAAAGGCAAAAAGGAAAACCATATGGAGGGAGGGGTTTTGAAGCCACGACCTACATATTTTCGTATAAACCCTCAATTGCTTGGAGGAATATAAAAGCTAAAGATACCCAGAATGTATTAATGCTAAACCTAGAATGAAGGAAGAGAGGGGTTTTCGTAAACTCTCCATGGTGGCTTCAAAATAAGCTACAGAGTGCTTTCAACAAGGAACAAAAACGAAAAGGAGAATGCATTTTTTTAAGATATTTCATGGTGGCCTGCATAAGAGAATCTTATCCACAAATAAAACCCAAAACAAAGAGGAGAGGCCGTGGCTTGGGAATTTTCTTTTTCACAACACCATACCCTATCTAGGGTTTTTCCAAAGCTTCAAAGTACATATGAAGAGTTCATGGCCAAGCATACCACAAAACTCTTAAATATGCAAAGTTACAAAGACCTCCATGGTGGCCAGAGACATAAACCCACCTGGGGTTTACATTAATATCAGATACAAGAGCTAGTATTGATATGCTTTGCAATAAAATGGAATGAAATACCAATTTCTATTAAGCTTCGGGCTTACCTTCTTTCATTTCAAGAGAGCCTTCGAATTCACTTCTCGAAACTTGCATGACTGAGCCAAATCTACCTCCATGATGGACAAGGGTGTCGACAGAGAAGACAAATATAAATACATCAAAAGCAATGAAGGGACCGCAACTATGAAGCCTGAGAATTCTTAAAAAGATAAAGATTATTGACATTTTATAATCAAATGGGCTTACCGTGCATCTTCCTTGCACAAGAAAATCTCTCAGAAAAGCCTTTAAGCTTGTAGAAATGCTACAGTTCAAGATTCAGAACCCTACCATAGGTATTCACCATGGCAGTGTGACAAAAAGAAGAGTAGAATTCTTTGCAAGAATGAAAGAATGATGAAATGATTCTAGGGTTTTTGAGCTTTTTCCATGCCCTAAAACAAATGATGATTTTTGACCCTTTTTTTATAAATCATTTCATTCTAAGGTTGCTTGTGGTCTTGAATTTCTAAGTCATAGACCTAATAATCAATTAAAGGTCTGTGTGTTATGAGGTAGACTTGAAAATCATTTTCAAGTTTATTCTTTTTTTTGTAAATGATTATAAGCCCCTTCACATTATTTGTAATATTTGACATTATTAAAGCAATCTCATTGATTGTTTTTAATAATTGTTGAATTAAATTTTTTGATGGGCAAGTGAACTAAGGATGGAAATGATATATGTTATGCATGGAGGAGCTAAGCTTTGACTTCAAGTCAAATGTTGCATGCAAGGTGCTTAATTTAGATTACGCATGGAGGTGAATTAATATTGAAAATACTAAAAAAAAAATCACTCATGCACAAAGTGGAACTTCAGTTTTCAGTTGTTTAAGTCATGCAAATAGTGAGGCTTTTCTTTCAGTTCTACATCAGTTCATGAGGTATTTTTATTAGGTGCATGGAGAGGTGGAGATTTCTAGGAAGAGTGCGGTTTGCTTCAGTTTTAGGCTATTTTTATCAAGATTTTCTATTTTGCTCGGATTTATTGAGATGCATATATTTTGACTTCGGTTCCATTTTGGCTGCTTTATGCATGCCTATTGTATATATTGGAAAAATTTAGTCTTTTTCCTTTAGTTCTGGTTTTCTGCCTTTGCCTTCAGCAAAGAGACTTCATGTAGCTCAACTTTTCAAAATTTAATAGATTATTCAATAGGTTTTACAGGTTATCTTAGAGTACCAATTACAAAGTGTTCCTTCTTTTATCATTGCAAGTTAGATATTAGCCTTCTCAGATTTAGGTGTTTTGCTTTCATGAATGTTTTGGATGCAAATTTAATGTGTTTGATGTCAAAACCTTTAAGACTCTGCCACAATTGTGAATGCTTGTACACAGAAAAAAGAAATCCTAGTTGCAGGTCATAAGTTGTGCTTTTAGTTTTTCCTCATCTTTAAGTTGTGAAAAATGCCATTTTCCTTCATAAAGAATAAATTACCAGGCCTTCTTGTGAATCACTGATGCAATTAAATTGTCTGATCTAAGTTGTGAAAATAAACTACATAAAGAATCAGTTGTGGATTGATCTGTAATCATCAAGTCATCTAGATGCATCACCTAGATTTAGTTTTAACTTATGCATTTATTTAAAGTCTTCTTCCCTTTTCCATACAAGTTACACATAATTAACCAGAAGATCAAATAGGAAGCCGACCTAGACTCTGGAGGTTTACTTTCAAATAAGATACCCATAACTTGAAAGTAATCCAATGTTATATGGGATTGTAGAGTTTTACATCTTTGCATGCAGGTGAAAATCCCTGTGATAACAGGTACAACATGACTGAATGAGCAAGAGAGAACATAGAAACAAATCAATGCAACCACACACATGAACACCAAGACTTTTACGTGGAAAACCCAAAAAGGGAAAAACCAAGGTGAGGGTTAACTCATAATAGACTATATTTGGATACAAGATATTACATGGATCACTTCTAGGACTCACTAGCCTTGAAAGGCTCACAACCTAAATACAAAAGATGGCTAACTGCCAAGATACAAAGATTGTGGCTCATTGCCAAAATCTTGAACTGATAGAATACACCTTCAGTGTGCAAGTCTAGTTCCAATGAAGCTCAGAATATGAAGTACAACAGTCGTTCAACAAATTTTATATGATCCTCAACTAATAAAGCATTTAGGCTTGGATCTTTACATACCCTTAATCTTTTTTCACACCTTTCTTCCACTCTCTCTCACACATACACTCATATTTTTCAAACCATCTTATATATATACAAGTTTATCTTATTCATCAACTAGGTCAGACTAATTAGATGAAAACAAAATAATAAAAACACTCTTGTCTACACCATATATGATTTAAAACACTTTATCCATGTAGTGCATCATACCAATTCAGCTAACATCCATAAAGCATAAATAGTCTCCTTAGTGAATTGCATACGTTAGGTCAGCCAAGACTAAAACTTAATTCATAGAATCTCCAAGCCAACATATAATCCTCAAAGAAAACACCTTCCAAATTTGAGATCACATCATACTACCATCATAGAGACTACCATTGAAACCGCAACATTAGAATATTCTCCTTAAGAAAATGTGGAGTCTCCCACACTAATATGCTGAGCAGGGAACAACCATAAAATACAGTTGAACTCTGTCAGAGATAAATTTCTGCTCACAACCCAAAACATATCAAGATCTAGGATATAGTTATCTAAATGAGACATGATAACATGGTTAAGAGAATAGAGTCATATTTATTCTTGTGGTGAATTTTGGACTCAAATACCAACGCACTGGTTCATCACAAAAGAACATTACCAGTAGAGAACAACTTCCAACAAACTAAGTAGACTTCCCATACAGTTGTCACCATGGTTACATCAATGATAACATAAGAACAACCAACACAAACTAACTACACTTCATGCTCATGTTGCAAGGCTCCATAATTCAAAAAATTCCCCCTTTGGCATTGATGGCAACATGCATGTCAAAAACATTTTTTAATAGACGAAAACTAGATTCTTCCCCTATCAAAATTGTTCTTCTCAAAAATGTTTTTCCTCTACTAACCTCTATCTCTCCCCCTTTGACATCAATGGCAAAGGATGGGGTCTGGTATATATTTATATGCATCAAAACATAACCAAAAATATATGAACACAAAATTGAATTAACTTGAAGAAAAAGAACCTTTTAGATTTTCAGTATGATCTTCCATGACACTTTGCCTTCTTCCCATGAACCTTTTGCACTTACAAGATTCTTGTGTAATAATTCAAGCTTAGTTAAGGACTATATACCCCCTACTAAATTATTGGGACTAAGATTAATCTCTGATAATTCACCATTACTGTCAAGAGCACTAGAAACAAGAATGTTCCTGAGTTTAATCATGTCTCTAAGTGCCACAAACTTCTTAATAACTTATGTTCTTTGGTCTTGCAGGGAAAATATTTTTTCTTAAAGCTACACAATGTAGGAACACCTTTGATTATCTCTATCTTCTGCCAATCTGTATGTATCTGATTGAGTGCTCATCCAGGTTTCACTTTTCCTTATCTCATCTCTTATGTTTAGTGTACTACCAAACCAATTTAGGCAAAAAGAAAGCAGTTCCTATGCCTCTTCCTCACAAAATTATACACTCCAATTCCTTCAACACTTTACTATCTACATTTACACATTTATCCTTCATATCTTCCAGATTTCCTTCTGTAGACTTGATTCCAGCATGCACTTCTAGTCCGGAGATGGAGAACTTCAAAGAATTAAACATGTTTATGCGATTCTCCACAACAAAAATAGATGAATCAAAATTAGCACCAAGAATAAACTTTTACAATTCTTCCAAAGCTCCTTGAATGTTTATTCTTTCATGCTGATGTTGAGCTCTCTCTAACTCACTTCCTTCTGAAACTTCTTTTTTGAAAACACTCTTCCTTTTCTTCCATGTTCCAGTTGTACTATCAGATGTACCTTCTACATTGGGATTCTTAGGGCTTTCCAAAATATTTTTTGCATAATAATCAATTTCAGCCTCTGACACTTCATAATCTAACTCAGATATCCATACCAACCTTGATTCAACTGCTTCCATGTGATAAAAATCTATAGACACTAGGAAATTGATATTTCCAGAGTACCTTTCAGTAACACTTACTAGAATCCTTGACCTTTTGTTCATCCTCATATGAAATGTTCCAAAGAAGGTAGCAAGAGTAGTCTCTTGTGCATCCAAATTACCAAGATTTACCATGAAGTTCCTAATTTTATGGGCAATAAGCTTTGTATTTGACCATTCTATTCTTCCTATTACCGATAATTCTTTCAAAAAATAAAAGAGTAAATAGACAACTAAATTTCCATACCGAAATATATTCTTCTTACTCTTCTTGATTTCTCTTAAATTATTCAAAAGATGTATTCGAAGTAATTCACATAGGTCATAATCCATACATATTTTAACCATATCAACAATAGTATTTACAATAGTAGTAGAAACTGTGAGGTCATTCCTAGGAAAAAAAAATTTGTGACCGATGACCATAGCAGCATACATAATGACTGGATCCACAATTGATCTCAAATCAATCTCTTTCCCTTCAAGAGTCACACCAGTTACCTCAATTATCTCTTGCTCATTCACAACCTTCCATTTGGGAACTGGTCCGGAGGAACACAAACCAGTTACATCTTCGATCACTTCTTTGGTAATCAAATGTGATTCATCAATCCACAAAGATTCATTATCAATTATGCTCAAAACTATTTGAACAAACTTCCTATCAAAATCAAATATAGGGGATTTCCACCAAACATCCAACTTCTTCCCAACTAACACTTTGTAGGCATCACAATTGTCTTCCAATTCATTAGTCCATAGAAAACTTAACTGGATTGGTGACATTTCCTCTATCTTATTGTAAACAAATGCATAGATATCTTTTGTGGGCAACACTCTAGGAGGGATGCAAGAGAATGCACCAACAGACTCTCCTGACACATTCTTCAAATATTTTCTCAAATTGACTTGCACTCTATCCACACTATTCACAACCTTTGAATTATCCATAGCAATAAAAATGAAATATTGTGCAAACAAGAATACCTCTGTAAATGCCAACAAGAAATGGATAGATATCCGGCTTCCAGAGCACACTTCAAATCCACTTGGTTTCTCCTTCAAACCCTGAAACTCTAAATTGCTCTCTAAAATTCCTTTACATGCTTCTTCGAAAATACATATGCCTCTTGAAATATCTGAATTTATTTCTTTCATTCTGAATGCTTTCGCAATAAATGCTTCAAATTGTAGGTAGATTGCCTCAAAAATTATGTGTGCCTCCATTCTTTCAAATTATGCAAACTTCATTCTTCACACATGCGACTGAGAAATTCTTTAAATTTGTTACCACATACTTTTGTCATGATGTGACATAAGTGTCGATGAGGGGGTTTATTAAATTTTCTGATAATTGCTCCCCTTTTAGCTATTGCTAACCTTAGGGTGATCCCACAATGATAGTTTACAATTTCTAGGAGATTCTGATTTTTTATGAAATCACATATTTTTAGAAAATATAATGATTTAAACCTTAAAAAGTTCTATTTTAAGAATTCCAATTGAAAAGGGTTTGATCAAACCACCTTAGATCAAACCCCCTTGTATAGAACCCCGCTAGTATTAAACCATACCTATAATGGAGTCTCCTTTACACCTATCAAAATGCTAATAAAAAACCACTTTTGATTTACTTTTTGGGGGATCAAATGAATTCATTTAAAATTTATTTTTTGTAAGTATGTATTCCTTATTATAAGCTTCCGAAAAAGAACAATTTTAAATAAATTTAATTTTATTATTATATTTATTTTTTATTTGTTGTGAATGTAGGGTTTTCACCGAAAATCAAGCTCTATGTTCTGCACATGTGGAAAAATAGCAGATTATCAAAAAAAAAAATTGAAAAATATCAGTACACTAGATATTGAAATCCTTGATCCAACAAAAAAGTAAAATTGAATTTCGATACATATAAAAAAAGTTATGTTGTATATAGCACGCCTATGTCTGAATTGTAATTGGTTTGACTTCAAAACTTGATTAAGGAAAGAATAATCAATAAAACACTATGAAACCAAATGAAAGCACTACATATCATAGTTAAAAATCTAAATTCGAAAAAAATAGAATTTTATCCTTCATGAAAAAAAAGTTATGTTTTATACAGTGAGCATCACTCCTTAAAAATGGTGTTTACTGAAAAAAACTAGTTTTCAAAGGAGATAGAAAAAGAAGTGCAACTTGATTCCAAATTTTTTGATAAAAATATATTTAGAATCTATAGACAAAATTTCACAAATCACTAGTTTGTATCATCTTCAAATTCCTCACGGTTTAGCCGCTATAGGTGCTCGAAAGTGATGATTTAGTTAGAAAAAATTAGTTCAGTGTCCAGTTTGGCCAAAAATTGTAAACCAGTATTGTGGGATCACCCCTTAAAAGTTGACAGGTGTATCTGCACCAAAGGTTGGCATAGATAAGAATGATGATTTCAATTCAACTTACATGAATTCTCCTTACTTTCTCTAGATCATTTTCATCTTTTTTCTTACTTCTTTTGGATTAAGGATTTGTTCATGCTTCTTCATCGGATAGTTATTTTTTCTTCTTCTGTAGCTATTAACAGGATGTTCCAGATTGCTGCACTTATAGCAAAAAAAATCGTCCTTCCATTCTTTATTTTATTCAACTTATTTTCACATTGATTAGCTTTATGTCTAGCCTTCTTGCACTTAAAGCATTTGTCGGAGAATGATAAAGTATCATTCATTTTACATTTGCAGTCTTTTTCCATATGACCAAATTTTTTGTAGGAATGACAAACACCATTGAAAGAAAAATACCTTTTAGCATCAATTTGTTTGAGAGTTCTTCCGGAATTGCTTCTTAGGATATTGATTCACCCATCTTTGCACTGAGTCTTCTTGTCATTTCCAATTATCAACAACCTGAAGGGTCTGGGCAATGAATAAGTGAAAGAAACAATGCTTTCCTCCTGCACTTCAAGCTCTACAAGACCCAGGAGGGTGATCCTACAGTTTACTTAAAGACCTCTACACCAAATGATTGAGTACATTACAAATAATAGATAAATTCTCATACAATAGCTCAATAAATGGAATATATCAAAGAATTTGGCTACTCCTTAACAACACTCAACATTTAGAGCATGAGAATGGAACAACTTAACATGAAATAGTAATAGTTACAGTTCATTTCTTAAATTTTGTTTATAAATTGATTTATTGTTGAATGACCAACAAAATGTATCATGAACACACAACTCAGATCAGTGCCTTAACCTAGGAACGAAGTCACTCTCAATACACACACAATTTGATAACATATGAACACATAACATTATTTAAGCATTGATAATAGTGCACTACAATATCACCTCCATTATATCCTCGACCACAACTTCTTAAAAAGATCCTAGTACTTAATTTACATGAACCTATAGCTTCATCCAAGCATTTTCATTAATTTCTTGAACTAAAAGCAAAGACAAAACTACACATCCACTGGAAATCAATGAAGACAAATAAAATAACCCTTGATCATTTTATTGATAATCCATGAAACAAGTACAACAAGAGAGAAATAGCCTTGAATTTGAACCATTTTCCATTCTATTATTAGTACTATTATCAAAAATTACATATGCCTATTGACATACTCAACCTAAGACAAAACTCCAAAATACTCTTTGTATTCCTTTAAAAAATCCTCTATGATCAATTAACAAGCAACAAAACCATACTTCTAGCCTTGAATTCCTTCTTATAGAAATGAAGCAACAAACAGGCTTCGGGCCAGAAAGTACACATGTCCCATTTCTATTGAACCAATACAAAATATTTCTTAATGCAGTTATATTTGCATTTTCATATGGAGGGAAATATTACATGAGACAAAATCTATTCTCATTTGTAGATGAAGATCATGTCCCACCTTCCAAAAGGCACCTTTAAGCCGATGTAGCAATATCCACGTGCTCCAAAATTATTTCCATGTATTCCAAAGCATGAATGAAAGAAAGCAAAAAAGGTAGAAAAGCAGAAAAGAAAAAGACACTCCGCGTTTGCATCCTTGTCATCAATTCAAATTGGGGAGAAAACAATATTTTATCCATACTTTAGCAAAAGCCTAATCTGTATTGGTTTTAGGCTATGCACTATGTTTCTCCCATCCGTTATTCACCATGTTTACAGACATAAAACCAAAATTGTATTCACCATTCCACAACTTGTAGCTCAATCCTCCAAAATATCTAAATATTTATCCTTCCAGGTCTGGAACTCTTCCTTCATAGGCCAGTAAAATGCGATGATATTATCAACCTTTTTCCTATAAGGAGCATATTTTGTGACAACTTTATTAGCCTCCTTATCAAACTCTTCTAAAGCAATTCTAGCCTACGCAAGCATATCCATATTCTTCTTCAACATGCTCATATTGTTTTCCTTACAAATCTTGGTTGCTTGATATGAGATTACCTCACTAACTTCTTTCTTCCACTCTTGTAGGGATTTAATATCACCACTATTATTTAATATGTCAGGCAAAAGGCCATGATGTATCTTATGAAATTTCTTCACCAACTCCCTTATCTTAGCCTCCAATGGCTCAATATTTCCATGGAATTCTTGGATTCCACTCACGATTTTAAGGGTTGGTTGGATCTTCTCAGGTTTATTTACATCATATTTAGACCCTACAACCATTAACCTTAAGTCCTGCAGCATAGGGATCCATGTCTTCATAAGTGGAATGGCTACCTCCTTATCAATATCAAAATTGTTTATTGCATTTACCATTGAGGTGTAATTTGCATGAACGCTAATTAGTCTTCTATCAACCCTTCTTTTCAGATGCTCCAGGACTATAGTTACAATTCTCAAATTTCTATCAAAAATATCTTTATCATGATGGTTGATCTTCTCTTCATACTCTTTCATCTTTTCAATCATTTCCTCTTTATTGATCTCTTATGTTTGTGGTGCACTTCAAGTACTTGGTCCCTCCACTGAAATGGGCACATTTCCTATATTATCGGGAAAAATTGCCCATGAGGAACTTGTAGGTGGTGTAGAAACAACATGTGTTGGATCTTGAGAGGTAGAGAGAGAAGCAATATCCATTTACACTGGCTCCCCTGATTGCAAATTTTGCATCTTCTCTTTCATCAATGCCAATTCAGTTTGTAACTGCATTGTGTGTTGTTGGTTCTTTGAGCATATTTTGTGACAACTTTATTAGCCTCCTTATCAAACTCTTCTAAAGCAATTCCAACCTAAGCAAGCATATCCATATTCTTCTTCAACATGCTCATATCGTTTTCCTTACAAATCTTGGTTGCTTGATCTAAGATTACCTCATTAACTTCTTTCTTCCACTCTTGTAGGGATTTAATATCACCACCATTGTTTAATATGTCAGGCAAAAGGCCATGATGTATCATGAAATTTCTTCACCAACTCTCTTATCTTAGCCTTCAATGGCTCAATATTTCCATGGAATTCTTAGATTCCACTCATGGTTTTAAGGGTTGGTTGGATCTTCTCAGGTTTATTTGCATCATGTTTAGACCCTACAACCATTAACCTTAAGTCCTGCAGCATAGGGATCCATGTCTCCATAAGTGGAATGGCTACCTCCTTGTCATTATCAAAAAAATTTATTGCATTTACCATTGACGTGTAATTTGCATGAACGCTAATTAGTCTTCTATCAACCCTTCTATTCAGATGCTCCAGGACTACAATTACAATTCTCAAATTGCTATCAAAAATATCATGATCATGATGGTTGATCTTCTCTTCATACTCTTTCAGCTTTTCAATCAATTCCTCTCAACTGATCTCTTATGTTTGCGGTGCTCTTCAGGTACTTGGTCCCTCCACTGAAATGGGCACATTTCCTATATTATCGAGAAAAATTGCCCATGAGGAACTTGTAGGTGGTGTAGAAACAACATGTGTTGGCTCTTGAGAGGTAGAGAGAGAAGCAATATCCATTTGCATTGGCTCCCCTAATTGCAAATTTTGCATCTTCTCTTTCATCAATGTCAATTCAGTTTGTAACTGCATTATGTGTTGTTGGTTCTTTCCATAATCAACCAATAAATCATTATACTTTTTCTTGAAAATTTCCTTCTTAGCAATTATTGATTCTACTATTACTTTGGTGAATTGAGCAACATTAACTGACATTATTGCAGTCTCAATAGCTAAAGTGCCAGACACTCTCTTTATTATTAAGCCTCCCCTATAATCTGTAGTAAGTTCTACAATTTTTGGCTTCTTGGTATTGGGGGCTAGGGCCTAGATGGCCAATGTATCCCATAGCTCAATGAATGTAGATCCTTGTAGTGCAATAGTAGCTTCTTTCTTAGAATTGTAGAGAGGTCTATCATATATTTTAATTGTATCAAAAGCAATTGTAGAGGATAAGTCCCATTCAGACAATAAAAGAATTCCACTCTTCCTTACCAATGCTTTGCCTTCCTCAGCAGTTATTTCTTGATATTTCTCTTTCATTTTTTATTACCTGAGCTTGGATGACTTCATCAAGTAGCTCAGAATGGAAGCTCCTCTTTTCTACAATTTTATTGACAAATTCATCCTTTTTTGCCCTCCAAACAAATTCCATGAAGGCCTTGGACTTCACAAAAGAATCATCATCCATGAATTTAGTACATGCTTATTTTCTGATATGTAATTAGAGGTTTACAAATTCGAATGTATTTAACCTTAATTAAAATTATTCCTGATCCAACAGAATTGCGTGACTATGTTGTTTAACCGTTGAAATTACAGACTAAGTTCACTTTTACATAAATTAAAGAAATTAACTAATTACTATAATTTTGTAATCAGAAATCAACATAAGGAATTAAAACTGAAAGAATGAAAGACAGGAGAGAGCAGAATGGAAAGACAGAAGAGAGAGAGGAACAAGAGCTTGATAACG
This sequence comes from Sequoiadendron giganteum, assembly GCA_007115665.2. NCBI lineage: Eukaryota > Viridiplantae > Streptophyta > Pinopsida > Cupressales > Cupressaceae > Sequoiadendron > Sequoiadendron giganteum. The sequence continues at coordinate 457,744 of CM021103.1, forward strand.
GAGTTCATCCAATCAAGACTTCGTCTTTGGGTCCGCTTTTCAAGGTAGACCACTTTATTAATATCGCCAAGTAATGAAAATGCCTTGTTACAATATCTAAGCTCCACCTGCATAATAATTTCTCACAGTCTCTCTCTCCTTTACAATTTTTGGTGTAATAATCACCTTGTAATCTCTCTCTCAAAGAATTCAAATTCTCTACGTTTCACAATAATTTCCCAATAATATAATTATTCTCTCCTAGAGAATTTTCAATAATTTCTAATCTACCCCTTCAAAGCCAAAATTCCCCCTTTTTATACATAAATTTTGCCAAATATGGTTTAAAACCATAGGATTTAAAAAAAACTTCCCTACCTCCAAAAATCCCCCATAATTACATATGTAGTTTTGAAAATCTTCCTTATTTATAAAAAATAATCTCCCTTTAAAATCATAAAAATCCTAACCCCTTTTAATTGTAGGCCCTTATAGTTTCAAATCTTTAAATGTGCTTTTTAAAAAGATCTTAATTAAATCCTTAAACTTTTAATATTTTGGAAGCCCTTATTTTAAGTCGTTCGGGTTGCCTTTTAAAAGTTCATAAAGGATATATTGTAAATATTATTTTAAGGTTGAAATTATATTTAGGGGAATTAAATCTTATTTAAAGGTTTATGTATACAAAGGGATTTTCCTTTTATCATGAATAATGGTAAGGCAAGAGGATTTTAAGGCATGGGTTAAGGGATCAAATCCCACTAAATCCTCCTTATTTTATTTTTTTAAACCATATTTTTTTTCCTTTAATAATTATGGTTTAATCCATATTTATGCACCTCACTAATCCTGCCACGTCATATGCCACGTGTCCTACCAAGTATCAAGATTTGGTGATGCCACGTCACCATTTTGACCAAGTTTGACCAAAACTTTGATTGGTCATAACTTCGCCATCTGAGCTCTGTTTTTGATGAAACGAACGACGTCACAATCATGGCGATGAGCTCTTCGACATGATGTGGCTTTTAACCATTTTTGAGATGATCAAATTTTTTGCCTTTCTGACTGGCCCTTGTACCAGGTTTGACCCCAACTTTGACCAAGCATGTCTTAGGTGTACGGTCTCCATTTGATGGGATTCAAGTTGTGTCGGGACCGTGTAGTAGGCAAGCCCTATGCAATGGAGCTAGTTCTATCTAATTCTGAGACTATGAATTTTTGAGGTCTTCTGGATCCACCTGGATCACTCCTCCCCATTGAGAAGCGTTTGGACCACCAAAAATTTATTTTTACATAGAATTTGAGCTAGGGAATTGTCGCCCCACTTTCTCAGTACCATTTGTCCACCCTGCTAGAATCTTGAACATTTGACCCATCACAAACACGAAGAAAAATGAGATAGCATTATAGATAAAATTAACTACATATTCATCAATATTCATTGTCACATCCATCATCCACATAGAACTAACTAGTAGAATAAAAAGCAACCGTGTTGAATAAACTAATGTGAAGGAAAAATTATCAACGTGTTGGATCTCTTGAACAGGAACATTGTTAGAAAATGAATCGTTCAAACCCTCTTTTACCACCTCTGGTTGAAGGCTTAATTGTGCTTGCAACCGATCCTCACTCTATGCTATTTGTGACATCGTATCATGATCAAAGATTATTCCATATTTATGATTAGTATCACTATTTGTTACAGACATAAGGGTTAAATCATTTCTTGCATTTACAATCATCTTCATATGCCCTATGTTTACAACAAATCTATCATTCTTCATGTGATGAGCTTTTACAATGTATTCAATTCCATCCTTAAACAAATGATACTTATTATGTTCCCTATAGAAAATGGCCTTTCTGTTATACAAATAAGGACTACCTAGAACCATCCCATAGATTTTAAGCAGAATTACATCTAACTCTACCTCATCTACAAATTTGGATGTGATTGCAAATCGGAGTTTACATTGCTTTGACACATGTAGCCGAGCATTATCATGCACCCAAACCAATGGATATGGCTCGGGATGAGGAGTTGTTTTTAATCCCAATTTATTAACTTGTTCAAAGATTAGATTCACTTGTGATTCACTATCTATGAGTGTATCAATCTTATTTTGTTTTGCAATAGCCCTTATATGAAACAATTCATTCCTCTTACTTTCAATAGGTACTTCATTACACTTTACAGAAGAAGCATGGGAACTAGTACTAACAATAGGAATGTTACCTTTTATACCCACAACTATGATCTTGGTTTCATCATCAGAATCTGATCTGAGATTATGCATGATAGTTGTGGTCTTTTTCTTACCCTTTCGATCCTTGAACCATTTTGGTTTCTAATCAGGATGCAATTTCCAACACTTTGCATCTTCGTGCCCTTTCTTCTTGCAGTGTGAGCAATAAGGTTTATCCTACTCTTTCTTTATAGTAGTTGTCCACTGCATTTTCTCCTTCCCTTTCCTGCTCCCTTTGTGTTTATTGGAGTCCATTAAGAGACCATCATGGCTATTCCTCAAGCTTTTTTCCAGATGAATGGCTTGCACACTAACTTCATCAAGGTTAGTTGGATTAAACATAAGTATTGTATGCCTCAACTTCTCATGTAATCCACCTATATACTTTAACAAAGTTTCTTGTGTATATAATGGAATGCCCAAAATTAAATCTCTTTTCCTAAACTCCTCTGTATAATCTTGTACACTTTGTCCTTTCTCTTGCTTTAATGATTGCCAATTCATTATTGCTTTTTGCATATGACATAAAGGATAGAACTATTTCTTTAATGCACCTATAAAATCAAACCACGCAGAAATAGTTTTACCATATCAACTTAGATCTTCCTGAGTTATGCTCTCCCACTTGATCAAGGTTGTGCCTCCCAGGCGAAGAGTAGCTAATTGGATTTTTTTAGAATCCTCAGTAAACTTCTGAATTCTACAATAAACTTCAATTTGTTTTATCCAATTATCATTTTTTTTGCATCTAGTTCTCCATTATAGGTTGGCAAATCAAATTTAACATGAAGTTTTAACAAAGGTGAATTAGCTTCAAACTGTACAAGTTGTTTCTTCTTTGAAGAAGAAGTAGATGAAGAAGATGAAGAGAATGAAGAATAATATGGGGATGGAGATTCAGGAGGGTCATTACCAACTCCCACTCCTTTACCTTTATCATCTTTTGAAGTGGATTCACCTTCATTCTTCTTTCTGTTCTCGAGTTCCTTTTTCTTCTGTCGCTCTTGTCTCTCCTAGAAAAGAACTTCTACCATAGCCTTCATTTTGAGAAATGATTTCTGGAAAAATTTCTCATCAAGCTTCCTAGGAATTTATTCAGCTACCATTTCTAATCGTGGAAAAGACCTTCATTTTCCGATCTCAAGATTGAACTTTGTAAGTGCACCTTCTCCTTGCTTCAATTTCAACTTGGTTAACATTCACTTTCAAAATTTGATGTTAAGAAGCTCTGATACCAATTTGATCTGTAATTAGAGGTTTAAAAATTCAAATGTATTTAACCTTAATTACAATTATTCTCGATCTAACAAAATTGTGTGACTATGTTGTTTAACCGTTGAAATTACAGACTAAGTTCACTTTTACATAAATTAAAGAAATTAACTAATTATTATATCGTTGTAATCATAAATCAACATAAGGAATTAAAATTGAAAGAATGAAAGACATGAGAGAGAAGAATGAAAAGACAGAAGAGAGAGAGGAACACGAGCTTGATAATGGAGTTTGTCCAATCAAGACTACGTCTCTGGGTTCGCTTCTCAAGGTAGACTGCTTTATTAATATCACCAAGAAATGAAAATGCCTTGTTACAATATCCAAGCTCCACCTGCATAAGAATTTCTCATAGTCTCTCTCTCCTTTATAGTTTTTGGTGTATAATCAACACCTTGTAATCTCTCTCTCAAAGAATTCAAATTCTCCACCTTTCACAATAATTTCCCAATAATATAATTATTCTCTCCAAGAGAATTTTCAATAATTTATAATCTACCCCTTTAAAGACAAAATTCCCCCTTTTTATACATAAATTTTGTCAAATATGGTTTAAAACCATAGGATTTGAAAAAAACTACCATATCTCCAAAAATCCCCCATAATTACATATGTAGTTTTGAAAATCTTCCTTATTTATAAAAATAATCTCCCTTTAAAATCATAAAAATCCTAACCCCTTTTAATTGTAGGCCCTTATAGTTTGGAATCTTTAAATGTCTTTTTTAAAAAGATCTTAATTAAATCCTTAAACTTTTAATATTTTGGAAACCCTTATATTAGGGCATTCGAGTTGCCTTTTAAAAGTTCATAAAAGATATATTGTAAATATTATTTTAAGGTTGACATTATATTTAGGGGAATTAAATCTTATTTAAAGGTTTATGTATACGGAGGGGTTTTCCTTTTATCATGAAGAATGGTAAGGCAAGAGGATTTTAAGGCATGGGTTAAGGGATCAAATCCCACTAAATCCTCCCATTTTTTTTTTTAAAGCATACATTTCTTCCTTTAATAATTATGGTTTAATTCATATTTATGCCAACTCACTACTCCTGCTACGTCATATGCCACGTGTCCTACCAAGTGTAAAGCTTTGGTGATGCCATGTCACCATTTTGACCAAGTTTGACCAAAACTTTGACTGATCATAACTTTGCCATCTGAGCTCCGTTTTCGACAAAATAAATGGCGTCGAAATCATGGCGATGAGCTCTTCGGCATGATGTGGCTTTTGACCATTTTTAAGATGATCAAATTTCATGTCTTTTTGACTGGCCCCTATACCAGGTTTGACCCCAACTTTGACCAAGCATATCTCAGGCGTATGGTCTCCTTTTGACACAATTCAAGTTGGGTTAGGACCGTGTAGGTGAGCCCTATGCGATGGAGTCAGTTTTGTTTGATTCTAAGATTGTGAATTTTTGAGGTCTTTTGGATCCACCTAGATCATTTTCTAACATCATTTTGGCTATTTAAGCTTGTGAGATCAACCTTGCTTAATCTTAGACCAAGCTGCTATGGAAAAATATCCTTGGATGGAGAAGGCATTCCTTGTCACATTTCCTCCTCAGTGACCAAGATCTCTTCCTCAGAATGATATTCATAATCCACCAAGAGACTAGATTCAACCTTTTGCTTCTTCAGAGGTGCCTCATTTGGTGGTGATGCTTGTCTTTGTGGAGATTCAATATCAATAAATTCAAGTCCAGTTGACCTAGGAGGAGATGGCAGTGGAATTTGTGGCACTAGCGAAGGAATCCTTTGCTTCTCTGGTTGACAAGAGGTAACAGTTGTATCATTTCCCTTCACCTTATTCTTTTTTTTGAAAATAATGACCTTCTTTTCCTTAGGGAGTTGGTAAGTTGGCCTTCCTTCCATTACAGGGATGTCCCCCACATCTTGTTCCTCTATTGCAATGTCCTTCCCCTTTTCTTGAATTAGTCTTTCACCTTTCAGGTGTCCAACTACTATTTCCAAGTTTTGGAAAACATATTCTATTCTCTACATCTTATTTGGAATTTCAGAAAGCGTAGTGAATTATGCATCCTTTTCTCTTATTTCCTTTTGCAATTTATTAAAATCAATCATTTTGCTTTTCTATCATTTTTCATTTAAAAATCAAAGATGTTCTTGATCACATCTTCTAGGAAAGAGAAATTAAGATTAAACTTTGAGGTTTTGATCCTTATTTTTAACCATGCCATGAATCCTTTGGGATCATGGTTCCTTGTTGTTGCTCTTTTCATTCCTATGGGCTTGAGTATATCATTGACTTTGTCCCATTCTCCTTTGATCTTTACAAACTCAAAAAAATAAGTGTATGAAGGGAAGAAAGTTCCCTTTCCTTGATCTTTCAGGTGATTATTCTCAACATTCCCCAGCTGCCATATCACTTCTAGAAAACCAATCCTTTTAGGAACATCCTTGGGAAACAAGTGGGGTGAGATAGTTGTACCATAAAATCTTAGAACAATATAGCTGGGGTAAGGGATAACATCCCCCCAATTATGATCAACACCTAAATCTGGCCTCTTGTCCTTGGGCTTCAAAAAGTCATGCAAGGTTGTAGGAATCCTTGGCATGTTCACAATTAGAACTCTCCTTAGCTTGGATGCAAACAAATTTTGAAACAAGACATAATAAAATTTCTTGTCATCTTTATCAAGCACTATAATCTAGAACTGGACAGGCAAATCCAAACTACCTTCCTTCTATTCCAATGTCATGTCCTGACCAAAATATGGGGCTCCTCTGTACAAAAGCATATGCATGAACAATGAATACCAAAATAATCTAACCCCATATTTACCATGTTTCAATTTGACCATGCCCTCATGAGTCCTTTCTACCAGGTACCCTCCATAATCATAGTGTACGATATGTGGGATGTTGGATGTGTGTTTCCATGTACATCCAGGCCATGGGCATGCTTGTAGCCAAGTCATAACCAATAATTTCGCATATAGAGTAGAAATTCCTTTGGAAGTAGGATAAAATAATTGATAGGAAAGGGCTCTCTATTTGATGGGCCCAAGATAACCCTCCGACGATTAATAGATGCTAGATAGTTCTATAATATTGAAATTTTGAATATATGTCTGACCTTTTCATACTCTGCCCTAAGTGTCTTCTCATCAATGGACACCATATCCTCACTCGATTTTGCGAGTTTGAAATTTTTAGCAATTTCTTCTCTTGTGGCCTTGACCATGTCAATTCCATCAAACATTCTTACAATCCTTGTGATTGGATCATAGTTTCTAGCCACTACCTTCAGTAAGTCCATATCCATGTAGACATTTGGGACTATCAATTTTCTCAAATCCAAGTTCCATGGATTACCCACAGGAATGCCATAGTTTCTATTACTAAACCAATAGTTAAAAATTGTCCATCTAGTGTAGGGCACTGTGGCATCCTTAATTGTACATTGCTTATCTAAAAGGCCTTTTATAACTTGCGTACCATGGAATAATAGTTGGCCCTTAGGTTTTTCTCAAGTAGAAGGCTTTAATTGTTTAGTCAGGTCCTAGACTAGGGGTCTGATGTAAGGTTTTGAACCAGAGGCTTCCCCCTTAGATGAGGACATTTTAACTTTTGATTCCATGACTCTAGAGTTTATACAAGCTAGGGTTTCTTTTCAACAAAATTGAATCTTACGGCTTAGGCAAGGGTTTGACACAAAATAGTAGCAAGACTAGACAAGCTAATTAATTGGAAATAACATCAAACCTTAAAATAAATTCTTTAAACAAGAAACCCTATTAACAAAACAATTTAACGATCATGACCTAAGCAAGTTTTAAGCAATTTTAGAAGCAAGGAAGTGATTTTACTTACTGGTTCTGCAAATACTCAAAAACCCTAATTTTATCGTCGAAAAAGCTTGAAAATCACAACATGAACTCCTTGAATGTGTAGAATGCTTTTAAAAATTTGCAATAGTCCTTTAAGGTGAGTTTTTATGGCTTTAAAACTTCCTAATTTGGTAGCTCTGCGTCTTGTCCACCATTATGGTTCACTCGCATGAACCGGAATGGCTCATTCACCCTCAATACCAACTTTGAATGTCGATTGTTGATTTCATAGTGAGATGGACCAACAAAAAGTCTAGATTAAGTCAAAGATGTTTGAAAAAGATGATCGTGGGCCTCTATCATCATGACCAATCAGAAATGAGTTGTGTGGTGAAATCTCCAAGTCATCCATAGGCTCCACCACTTCTTAAACACTGAGGAAAAGTCCATGTGTCAACCTCCCTGCTCCCCCATTGGTCTTAACCCATGTGCAACTTTCAACAATGGGGAGGTATGGAAGGGCTAAGATTTAATCAAAAGGTTTCAATATGTGCATACCTTACCATTCTAAGCCTCTTCCTTAGTGCATAATGTCTGAGCATGACAAACGATCTAGATTAAAAGATCTGGCACACCTTTAACCACGTGATTCAAAATATTCCTTTAGTAGCGCGCTCATTAATGTATTCAACCCTTCAACTAAAGATTTCATTTAATATTTCTTGCATCCATATAGTTCTTTGAAACTGTAGATCTTGCCATGTGGCACTTCCCTATTGAGAGACGAGAGACAAAAGTGGGTCCCCCATGGGATGGTGAGGAACAACTAGTATTTGACCATGTCACCTTATCTCGACTATCATTCTCGATAAATGGAGTGCTCGCTACCTTTATAGCTTGATGGGTCCCACTAACAAAGAGACACATGCCATCCAACCACTAGCCCGTGAGCTTATTTTAATGAATATTAAAGTCAAGCGGGCTGGCGGGGAATGGTCTAGATGCAACCACATTACCTTGTAACCATCGTTGTTTTATTACAACCCTCTACCTTATGGCTTTGAAAGATATTAGGCATTGCCACTGCATAGGACACATGGCGCTCACCCGCCAACCCGTGAGATTATTTTAATGGGAAATAGAACCCGACGGGGGCACGAGGAGCAATTAGGATTAGAGTGCACAAATCTGATGGCTCATATAAAACTGGATATTTGCACGTGCATCAAAAAGGGGTCCAACATGGCATATGACATATGGGGACATAAAACATTAGGGTTGATACTTTAGATCGATTATTTGAAATATTAAGACTTAAACCTAGGACCCTGGCAAATAAATAAAAGATTATAAACTTGTATAACATAAAGGCAATATTTTCAATAAATCAACAGGTAACCATCAGGGACACTAGGTTCAAAGGGTTGGTAAAATGATAAGTTAAATGGCACAAGTCATAACTTGAGTGACCGGGAACTAGTGACAATAAGTATATAGAAAATTAGAACATTTAGCAAAGGGATTCAAACTTAAGATTTTTAGAAAAGGTTTTAGAGACACAAAAACCCTAAACCTTGACAATGAGTGAAACCCTAAACCCTAAGACATGTACAGACCATGAAAACAACCAAATTTAGCAGAATTTATCAATGGAACACAAAGATTTTTAGGGGTTCCACCACGACAGATACAATTTATATTTCAAAATTAGAAATTGTAAGATTTTGATAGTAGTTGTGTATGTGGATGATATTATTTTTGGAGGAAATAAAATTGTGTAAGATGTTTGCTAAAGAAATGGAAAAAAGAGTTTGAGATGTCTATGTTTGGTGAAATGAACTTATTCCTTAGACTACAAATCAATCAAACAAATAAAGAGATTTTTATTTCACAATTAAAGTATGCAAATGAAATGTTGAAGAAATTTGGGATGGATGGTTCCAAACCGGTATGTACTCCTATGGTAAATGGCTGCAAATTAAGTAAGGATGATGATTCCCCTAAGGCTAATCAGATAAAATACATATCAATGATTAGAGAATTGTTGTATTTAACTGCTACCAGACCTGATATCATGCATGTAGTTTGTCTTGTGGCTAGATTTAAAGAGGATCCTTAAGAAACACATGTTGTGGATGTCAAGAGGATATTCAAATATCTAAATGGAACTTCAGATTATGGCTTATGGTATCCTAGGGAAACTAATTTTACACTAAGTGCTTATACAGATGCAGATTGGGCAGGTTGTGTTGATGATAGAAAAAGTACAAGTGGTTGTGCATTCTTTCTTGGATGTAGATTGGTATCATGGTTAAGAAAAAAGCAAGATTTAGTTTCCTTATCCACTATAGAGGCTGAGTATAATGCTGCAACATCTTACTACACACAAGTTTTGTGGATAAGATATACATTGAAGGATATCAGAGTAATGTATGATGATCCCATCTCTATTTTTTGTGATAATACAAGTGCAATTAACATTTCAAAGAATCCAATGATGCACTCAAGGATAAAGCATATATCTATTAGGTATCACTTTTTGAGAGAGAAGGTTATGGATAATGAAGTAAAGCTTAAGAATGTACCTACAGAGGATCAAATTACTAATATATTTACTAAGGCTCTTCCTAAAGATACTTTTGAGTATCTCTGGGAGAAGTTGAGGGTTATTGCCCCTCCTTTCTTGCTAGATGCATGCGGAGATGCATCAATTCAGTGGATCTATGGATCTATCTTCTTTTTAAAAATATTTTTGGTGGCTACCTCTCAGGGGGAGCAAGTAGTGTCATGTGTTATCATTGTGCAGTAGATTGGGTGTACTCCTAAGGGAGATATTCAGTATTGATAAAGTTTTAGGTGACAAAGGGGGAGAACAATGTAAAATATCTTTTACCTTTGCAATTGATGTCAAAGGGGGAGAAAGTATCATGTGAAAAATCATTTTGGAAAAGGGGAGATTGATGGTTCAAATTTATTTTGTTGTCTTTGGTGTTTTTTCACATCATGTGTTGCCATCAATGACAAAGGGGGATATTGTTTCAAGTATGTAGGTGTTGTCATTGATTTCAACTAGTTATCAACTGGTTGTTATTGTCATTGATGCCAACTTTGTGTATGGAATCTGGTTATTGGTTGTATATGTTGATGATATTGAGAAAATTGTAATAAAGAAGGTTTGCAAGTATGCTTCGTATTGCTTCTATGCTTGTGCAGTCCTGAAATATTATTCATGGTTGTTGTGTTGCAAGGTGTCATCCTTGGTCTCCTTGGTGTGGGCCAACACAACGCTCGGGCTTCATGACATGGTTTAATCACCTCTTGTGGATCTTGGGATCTTGTATAAATATAATTTTTGTTTCAGGCTTTAACAAGTCAATATATTGGTGCAACAACAACCATCTTTGCAAAAATTGGTATCAGAGCCGAGGTCACAGGTTTGAACCCCTCACTTGTGCTGGGGGGATTGTTGCAAGTTTTCACCCTTGGTCTCCTCGGCGTGGGCCAACAAGGCACTCGGGCTTCATGACATGGTTTAATCACCTCTTGTAGATCTTGGATCTTGTATAAATCCATTGATTATATCGAGCATTAACAGGTTGATCTTTTGGTGCAACGAAATCATCTTTGCAACATGTTGGCAGTTGTTATATCCAAAATTTGGGCTTCTAGATCATTGTACAGTGCAAGATATCTTCACTAGTATGAGAACTATATATTTTGGCGTGTCTGGCTATGGTTTGGAATAAATGTAGTTGCTCCAGATTTCTCCAAATTTTGGTTTCATGACTTGCGATTGTGAGAATAAGTTGATAAGGTCATGTTCAAGTGAATTTTGTTGTCCGCAAAGATTGGACCGAGTTAAGGATGTGTGTGCTTAAATGTTTTATGTGTTTTACACGGGTGTTGGTCAACCTTGTGTTAAACACTACTTTTAAAGTTCATGGAAGTGTATTGAGGCGTGTTGGGACTCATTTAGGTCCTCATTAAGTACATGTTTGGATCACCCTCATTCTAATTCCATCGTAGAATGTTTTGGCACCGACCTACTTTGAATTTGTAAATGCAAATTATGTATGGCCGACCTTGGAAAGGTTTCAAGGTTGAAGATGGTATAAATATAATTTGAAATGTTTGTGAAAAAAAAGATAGACAAGAGATAGATGTGAGATAGTGTGTGTGATGTGAGTTTGAGAAGATCAGTGTGAAATTCAAGTATTGAGTTCTTGAAGGTAGTGAGATGAAGGTGTACTCTATCTTTCAAGCATGTATACAAGTGTGTGAGTAAATTGTGGTGGAATATATATTGCATTGAGATAGTTTTCTCTCTATAAAAATCCTCTTTTATCTTCTTTATAATTTTGTGGCAATGAGCCCTCATTGGACAATGTGTCCTGTCTTGTCAGTGAGCCTTTTTGGTAGTGAGCCTTTCTGGTAGTGAACCTTTGTATTTGATTTTGGAATTCTTTATATTGTGAGCTAATCCTCATCGTGGTTTTTCCCTAATTGGGTTTTCCACATAAATTTAGAGTTTTTGTGTGCATGCTTTTACTACTTTCAGTTTCTATTTCTACATTTAACAATCAAACATATTAGCAGAGTAAAGGTTTTGTGAATACATATAAATCTAACTTATGTTGAGGGTTTTAAAGGTTAAAATTGCTACAACTAATTCACCCCCCTCTTAGTTTTCTTGTTCAACAAAGGTGAGGCTTGAATAAGATCCCATAAGGATATCTTAGCTAGAGTATTTTTAAGTTGTTCAACAAGATCATATTACTTTCCACTATGTAAAGGCAAATGAGGAGCACTAGGAAAAATAGATTGAGGTAATGGTAATGAAGTAGGAATGGTTTTTGGTTGCCTATTGTTCCTTGTATTGTATGTGTGAGCAATTATATTGTAACTTGGTTGTTGCGAAACATTGTTACTATAAAGTTGCCTTGTAAAGTTCAAGATATCTCTTCAAACAAATGTTTTCTTTTTAGGTGGTTCAAGGATAAGCACAGTTTTTTTTTTAACTTGTGGTTGTTGTGAGGTTGGATAGAGGATAAGTTGAGGCTTAGGTGGTCCACTAATTAAAGGATTTGTAGGAGGTCTAAGAATTAGAGGACTCAAGGGAGTTGTAATGTTCATAACCTCAACAAACTTATCCTTATTTTCATGATCTCTTAGTGAAGGGGAGTCTAATTTCACTTTATCATCTTCATCTAAGGAAGCCAAATTGCTATTGTTTGAAAGAAATGTATCAATTATATCATTCTCTTGCACCATGATATATACCCTAGTAGGAGAGGAGCAAACAAGACGTTCATCACATTCTAGGGTTAGATTTTGTAAAGTAACTTCATCACAAATAGGGGAGGCATAAAGAGAAGAACAACTATCATTGATTGAATCCTTTTGTTAAATTAGATGTTTCCAATGGGGAGAAGCATTAGGAGAGGGAAAAACAAGACTCTCATGACTCTCAATGAGTTTATCTTCTAACATCAAACTATCTTCTTCACAAATAGGAGAGATATTAGGAGAAAAATAAATGTGATTGTCATGTTTTTCCATGATTCCATCCTATTTCTTTAAAGAATTCTCACAAGTGAGGGATAAATGGAGACTAGGTAAATTAATGTTAAGAAATGTGTCAATGATATCATCTTCTTGTTCCATAATATCTTCCATAGTAGGAGAATTTATAGAAGAGGAGATTTCAACATTGTCATAATTCTTAATGGGTGTATCTTCTAACACCAAAATACCTTTGTCACAAGTAGGAGAGGTATTGGGAGAAGAGAAACTATGGTTATCATGATTTTCTAGGCTTTCATCTTCTTCTATCACATCATTCTCACAAATAGGAGAGATATGAGGGGGTGTAGAATTAAAGAATGTGTCAAAATTTTCACCCTCTTCCACTAAGAGACTCTCATAACTAGTAAATATATTGGAGGAATGATTAACATACTTGTTGGTGAGTTTTTCTTAGCATGCTTTGAAATAAAAGATACTAACATTGTGAATTTTGAGTGTGTGCCTAAAATGAAAAGTAATCTATCCAACTTATGCAATGCTTCAAGATGTAAACAATTGTCTAACAGATTTGATGATTTGTTTCTATTGAAATGATTTTAAAAATGACTACACTAAATGGATATTTAGACCCAGATGCATAAAACAAAAATTCTTGAAACTTTCCAGACTGATAATGTAGGTTACCAATAGGCCTAGGAAGTGCAAAAAACCACAAAAAAGCTCAGAAATGTTGGTTTTTGTAGGCCTCTGAGGACTCATTCGCCCAGGGGAAAATGGGTCCTAGTACAGGGTTTTTTAAAATTGAAAAATGCAATTTCTGAGTGTTTAGATGTGTTCTTTGTTCCAGGTTTCAAACTGGTATTTCTATAGCAGAATTTTCCAGAATTTGATGTGTAAATGCAAGTAAAACTAATGACAAATGATGAACTATATGACACTTTTTGAAATATAATTTTGATCTAATTTTTGAATATGAATGATGAAAAGTACACTAATATCCAAACACTATGCAAAATTTATGTGATATTATGTGATTTGTTTTGAATTTTCAGATTTAAAATGAATACAAAATGCAAGTTTACACCTAAAATGTAATGCAACTTATATGCCAAATTTAGAAACCCTAAATACAATGAATTAATTCAAAATCTAGATCTAGGGTTTGAATGCACTCTGAATAAAAAATTAGAATGTTCAAAACTCGGGTTCATCAAAATGAAACATAGAAAAATAGGGTTGGGGTTTTATACTAAATTTGGGATATTTCACCAAACTTACTATAAATGGAAAGGAAAAAAATGAGTGTAATGAACCCACCTATTCTTCTATTTCATTCAAGAAATGAGATCCCTCAAGTCAAAATCCACTTCCAACCCTTAGGTGAGTGAATTCTTTCAAGAATCTTGTAATTTCCTTTTTGTGTTAGGACGAGGGTCTAGGCCAAAAGAACTTTGGGGAGAAAGATTAAAAATAGCAAATCAACTCCAAATTTAAATCTATAAAGTGGATTCAAAAGATTTAGCATAACACTAATGGAACCTATAGACTTTTTGGAGAATTTGGAAGAGATAAATCTTGTGTACCTCTCACAAAAAGGTGTTTTTCGGAAGCTAACTAAGGACTCGTTCGCCCTATGGTGAATGGATCCTGGCTAAGGCTTCATAAAAATGGTTTCTGGGTTCTCTTCTCTTGTGTCTGCACTCCCAAATCCCCATTTTTCACAGTCAAACAATTAGAAATAAATCCTGTAGGTGATTTTCCAAGAGATGACAACAAAGGTGACAACTTTGACAACTTTACAATTTTGCATCTTTGAGATCTTCAACTTTTCTTCAACCTACAAATCCATAACACACAAAGAGAGGGGAAAATGTTTGTTTTTGGGTGAATGGAGGTTTGCCTTGGTCAAACCTCCTTTTGGTAATTAAACCTTGAAATGAGATAAAATAGCATGAAAGGGATGATGAATGAACAAAGCAATATCACAACTCACCAAACCCTTATTTGAACCTTGATAATGGAGGTCTGCAACTTGCATGGAATGGCTTCAATGGATGTGGATCTTGACTTTGAATCTTTTTCTTGAAATTATACTTTGAATGCTTGATTGAATCATGAAACCTACATCAATATATTAGCTCCAAAAACATGCATGATTCCACATAACTTTGACATAATGCTTGGATCGTGAATGATGCAATAAGTGATGAAGAAATCTACTCTTGAATTCTCTTGACTTGATAATATTTACTCTTATGAAAGTTATCTCAATTGTGCTCTTGAAATCTAATGTTAATTTGATAAAATAACCTTGTATTTATAGCAATTTATCCTTAATTCAAATATCGCAAGATGACATTGAAAATATATTTGAAAACATTAAAATACCACCAAAAATATAATTTAAATTTAGGTCCTAGGTCTAACTGAGGACCCATTTGCTCTTGGGAAAATGGGTCCTAGGTCACTCACCTAGGACACACATTCTCCAATGATAAATGTTATGTTATGGTGTTAATGAATGCCAAGTTTTCCTCTTCATAAAATGCAATTGATTAGGCTTGGATTTGAATTAAAGGGGCAAATTAAGGAAAATTAACCTCAATTAATTAATAAAGCCCTAGATGAGTGTGAAAGTGTAAAGGGGTACACTTTACAACACCAAATTAAGGCACAACTAAGTCCATTTTAATTAATAAGGCCCTAAAATTAATATGAATATGTAAAATATATATTACAACACTAAATTAAGGCATAATTATGGTCATTTTAATATTAATTCCCAAATTAAGTGTGAAAAAAGGGATAATTTTTCCTACACTACAATTCCTTCCCTCAAACCAACAATATGGTTGAGTTTGGGAATGTTCATCAAAACCTTTTGAATACTATCCCTCACAAGGTTCATCCTATGGAAGAAAAAGAGTTAGTTTTAGATTCTTCTATAGTGGAGAAAAAGGAAGTTAATGAAGGAAAGGAAGCAACAATTACCTCCTTTAGGGATAAATCTACCTTGCTCCTTAAGGAAGATATGATCGTGTCATCTAAGTCTCCTGTTGGGCAGGGATAAATTGTTCTCTCTACCTATGATCTCAAAAAAATAATCATAGAGCAGTCTCAAAACAAGAAGGGAGAGGATAAGCAGGTGAATGAGAAGTGTTTAGAGTCCAAACTCATGGAGGATAATCAGTTGGAAGCTTTGACAATTTTAAAAAGAAAAATTATCAATCACCTTGAAGATAAATCTAAAGTTCTTGAGGAGGGTGAGATCGATTCTCAAAAAGAATTAGGAATGGTTTTTGTTATCACATAAAACTACACCCTACTAAACAAGAGTTCGATGTTCTAATGACACAATGGAAACAACCTCAAGGTGTGGGACCTTACGTGAATGAGGTTGAGTCTTCAGACAAGGTCGACTTCCTCTTCTAATCTAAGTGCAAATGTGTTGGTCTAGCCCAACACATGAAAACATATCACTACTCTACTCTAATAGCTCACAAAGAAAATATATAGAAAGATAGCATAAAATGGAAATAGGGGTGATACACAAAGATATAATTTTGTTTCTTCCTCCTTTAGAACAACATAATACACCAATGAAACAATTAAAACACATACTCAAACATGAAGGTAAATGGATTTTACTCAAACATGCAAGAGATGATAGTGGTAATAGCTGAACTTTATTAACATAAAGCTTAGAAACAATCTTTAAAATGGTAGAATGCAAAAAATGCAATGTCTACAATAGAAAAACCCTAAAGGAGCCAAAGGAAGAACCCCTAAAAAGAATACAAGTGTTGCTTTTATAGATCAAGCATAAATTAGATGATCTCAAACCAAACCCTAACCAACTAGGGTTAGCAATCAAAAGAGTCTCGATCAAGGAAAAATCTATTCATGAAAATTGTGCCAAAAGTAGAGCCTAGAGAAGCCAAGATTTGCATGTCATACCACTTCCATAAAAGCTCTAACAGTGCGAGGAATCATTCCATCACAATCCTATGAATATAGACATGGAACTCCTAGGAAATCCACACCCAAAGCATGTCCTAACAAGAGAAATTCACCTGTAACCCGCAAAATTATATCTTCACTACCCTATCCATCAATGTTGTATGCGAGAAGTGCAGAAAACCAATCTGAAGCTAATTAGATTCAATCTAGTTGTTAAAAATATAGTTGTGCCAATAATTTTGATCTACTCGCAAACACGGTATGCTTAGCCATTGGGGTTTGAAATTAGGCCATTTGCTTATCATAATATGCATGATAAATGGCCATCACGAGCCTCCTTCACATCGCATCTCCCTTTTGAAGCTGCTCCTTTGAAATCACGATGGCTTGCATCCTTGTGATGTAATCAAATGATGCCACATCTCCCCATCCTTCTCCATATTATATTGCACATCACACCTTACCTTTTTGCCTTATGAATTAAAAATGTGATGTGAAGAACCCCTACAATGTGCTAATCAACTAACACCTGGTAGGGAATATTCCCTCAACATATACCTTTCTCTCTCCCTGACGTTCATCACATACATGTGTCAACCTCCCACAATCCTGCAGCTAAACAAGGTCTTTAAAATATGGATTGCGAGATGGTGAGGAACGGTCATGATTATTCCACGTGGCTCAATAAGGACCCCCAGATCACGAGTCTGCCACCATCATTGCTTGGAAGCCTGTAGGGTCCACTTTGAAAGTTGGACACGTGGCATCGTCCTGCTATTTCGCAGTTTTATTTCTATGAATATTTTATTTTATGCGGGATGGCAGGGACCAACGAAAAATGAACACCTATTGAGTGGGACCAGGTCAAGCTTCTCTTTAAAGAAATTTAAGAACATGCTCCAAGTCTTTATTTAAGTTGGGGCCATCACCTACGTAATGAAACGTTGTCGTCAAAAGAAATAATTTAGTAACCTTGTTGATGGTCGACATGGGTTTCAAAACCTGCATGAAACACTGAAAAACCCTTTATATTTATCACTTTCAAAGCTTATATCATCATTGGGTAGAGAATAAGAAAGTTTGAACAACCTTGTCAAAGATTGACACAGGTTTCCAAACCTAAGCAAAACTCTGACACAAGTTTTTGAACTTGAACAAAACACCAAAATGACTCAGCTTTACTTAGACAAAAAGGCTTCACAAGGTTAAGACAACATTTAATGATGTTGGCACACTTTAGAACTTTGTGAAGATGAACCTTTTCAGGAGTACGAAGGGTTATGAAAACCTAGGTGGCGATCGACAAAGTTATGAAAATTGACCAAAAGATTGGTGACAAAGATAAGACAACCAAATTTTGGATTTTTAATCAAATATTTCAAATGAGATACAACTAGACAAAGAAAAAGCTGAGGAAAAAAGACATTTCAGGGATTGGGAGGAAGGCTTCCGCCTTGCAAAAGGAAAAGTTGGAAAGCGGTAAGAGGGAAGATTGAATCTCGAAGTTTGATTGATCGAGACTTGGAATCCTGAAATGCCTTTGATTGGGCTTTAGAGGTTGGATGACAGGGTTGAGGTTTACTAGAATTGAAAGGTGGAAAGCGATAAGGAGTAAGTCCGAAAATCTTTACTTGGACAAATTTTGAAAATCATCCTTGGGACTTCAGTGATCAGGGGGAAGGCTTACGCCTTAAAAAAGGAAAGTGGTAAGGGTTAAAGGGTAAGGCTGATGGACAAACCCAAAACACTTAGCAAAAAATGGAAGGAAAAGGAGGAGCGGGAGCGATGATGAAGGTATGCAAGCATGAAGGGAAGTGAAAACCTAAAACACTTTAGGACTTAGCCAAATTTAGAATTTAAAGGAGAATTCATGCAAGATGGACCATGTGGGATCTCTCAAATCAGTTATTAATGACGGGTCATAAAACAGTGGCATGAAATGACAATAGTTTCTCTCCCTCCCAATTCTCTTCAAGAGAAATAGTTAAAGGATGAAACTCATCATCTTCCTTCAAACAAAAATAAAAACATTAGGGATGCTATGACTCATTTGATTTTTTCATCCTCTTCGATTGATGGGGCAACTAATGAAGATTGGACACAAATTAAATCCAAATCCAAAAAGAAGAAGATACCTAATGTGGGGGGAGGGAACAAAGTGGGAAGGCCATCTCATAAGAACTCCTGAAATAAATATACTATCAAAGATGGAGCCTTACGTAAGCAAAAGACTCTAGACTCACTTTTAGGGAAAAAGTTAAAAAAGAAGTAAGGGGAAGAGGTCTTCCCCCATTTTGTATCATCAAGGTGGTGCTATTTCTCCTTCTTCTTTACTCGTTAAGATGATCTATTGGAATATTAGGGGCCTAAACAGTCCCTATAAACAACATTTGGTTAAGATTAGTTTGGTTGATGTTAAACCTGATATCTTATTGATCCAAGAAACTAAAATGAAAAAGGATACTTTTGACAAAGTTGTTAAGAATTTTTTCCCCAGTGCCAATCATGTTGTAAGTGGTGCCGATGGAGCTTTGGGGGGTATAGCTACTTGTTGGAATCCTACTAGATTAAAGGGTACTATGGGGATTTTTTAGTAAGAACTGCTTGATGGTCTCTTTTGAAGATATTATAACTTCAAAGAAATGGAACTTGATAAATATTTATGGCCCAAATTCTCATCTTGATAGACTTGACCTATGGGATTACTTAGAAACCCAAATATGCAACAACAAAGAGGAAAAATGGATGCTAGGAGGGGACTTTAACTCCCTATTGTTCCCATCAGAAAAAAAAGGTAGTTTGGAGGATTTTTCTAACATCATGAGGGATCTGGTTGGGTTTCTTAACTCTATAGGCCTAATTGATGTTCCCTTGATTGGCACCTTATTTACATGGTCTAGTACTAGTAGGGTGATCTCACAATAGTGGGTTACACGTTTTGGCCAAACTTGACATTGAACTGAACTTTTTAACCTAAATCTTCACTTTCTGACACCTATAGTTGTTAAACCATGAGGAATTTGAAGATGATGCAAACTAGTGATTTGTGGCATTTTATCTGTAGATTCTAAATATATATTTATTAAAAAAAAAATTGGAATCAAATTGCATTTATTTTTCCATCTCCTTCGATAACTAGTTTTTAATAGTAAACATCGTCTTTAAAGAGTGATGTTTACTATATAACACAAACTTTTTTCTATGAAGGATAAAATTTTATTTTTTTTGAATTTAGATTTGTAACTACGATATCTAGCTCAATCATTTAGTTTCATAGTGTTTTTTTTTTCTTAATTAAGTTTTGAAGTCAAACCAATTAAAATTTAGACATAGGTGTATTGTATAACACAATTTTTTTTGTATGTATCAGTTTTTTTTGGATCAAGGGCATCAATACCAAGAACCTAGATATTTTTCATATTTTTTTTAATAATCTAATATTTTTCCACATGTGTGGGACAAAGAGATTGATTTTCGGTGAAAACCTACACTCACAAGAAATACAAAATAAATATAATAATCAAATTAAAGTTATTTAAAGTGATAATTTTTGGGAAGCTTATAATAAGGACTACATACTTACAAAACATAAATTTTAAATGAATTCATTTGATCCCCCAAAAGGTAAATCAAAAGTGATTTTTTATCAACATTTTGATAGGTGTAGAAGAGACTCCATTATAGGTATGTTTTAAAACTAGCAGGGTTCTATCCAAGGGGGTTTGATCAAACCCTCTTCAATTAGAATCCTTTAAATGGAACCTTTCACTGCTTAAATCATTATATTTTCTAAAAATATGTGATTTTCAAAAAAAAAATAGGATGTCCCAAAAAGTGTAACCCATTATTGTGGCATAAGAAAAACTACCTTATCCAAGTCAAACTTGATCGTTTCCTTATATCAACAAACTAGAACATCCTTTCGGCCCTTACCTTATCTACTATTCATAGATTAGGCTCAGACCACAATGCTCTTCTTTTTTATTGGGAGGATAATGTTGCTAAGGGATCGTTCCCTTTAGATAATAAATTATGTGGACTCAACACCCTAATTTTAAAGCTCTTGTGGATAGATGGTGGAAAGAACCTTGTGTTGGAACCCCAATGTACCACTTGGCTAATAAACTAATGAAAGTAAAAGAAAGAGTCAAAGGATGGAACAAGTTTTCTTTTGGTAACATCTTTCACATCAAGAAATCTATTGGAGACAACATAAAAGAGATGCAAAATTTGATGGAGAAAGGTGTTGTTGATGAGGCCACTTGCAACAAGGAATGATATCTAATGACTCAATGGTTTAAAGTCAATAAGAAGGAAGAGATTTTCTAGAAACATAAATCTAGGGTTCAATGGCTCTCTGAAGGTGACAAAAACACCAAGTTTTTTCACCAATATACAATGAAACATAGAAGCAGAACCAAGATCAAATATCTAATAAAAGAAGATGGTTATATCCTTAACTTGAAAGAGGAAATTGGTAGAGAGGTTGTTTCTTTCTTCTCTAATTTTTAGAAGGATTATGTGGTTGACCTGGATGAGCTTGAATGCCTCCTACAAGTGATCCCCCAAGTTATTTTTGAGCAAGATCTCAAAGATTTGACTAAAGTTGTTTCCCTTCAAGAAGTCAAGTCTATTGTCTTCTCTTTTGGTGCTTACAAAGCCCTGGGGCCAGATGGGTTTCCTCCTGCCTTTTTTTAGGAATTTTGGGATATTACTTCTAAGGATCTTTTAAATGCAACTCCTGATTTCTTCCAATCAAGTATAATTTTAAATCAACTAAATTCCACATTTATTTCTCTCATTCCTAGAAAGGAGGAATCCTCCTCCATTCAAGATTTCAGACCGATAAGCCTTTGCAATACCACTTATTAAATCTTTTCAAAGATTACTATGAACAGATTGAAGGTGGTTCCGAACAACTTGATTGTTGAAAACCAAAAAGGTTTTGTTCAAGGGAGGCATATTTTGGATACAAATATATATACCCATGAGGTTTTCCACTCTATGGAGCTCAACAAGAAATCGGGGATGGTGATGAAACTGGACATTTCAAAAGCCTATGATAGGGTGTTCCGGCCCTTTCTTATAGTTGTCCTTAAAATTTTTGGGTTTAATGTAATATTTCTCAAATTAATCTCCTATTGTGTCACTACCCCTAAATGTCCTATTCTAGTGAATGGTGTTCCTAGGGGGTTTTTCTCTTGTGGTCGGGGATTAAGACAAGGGGATCCCCTTTCTCCCTACCTCTTTATAGTTGTGGATGAGGTTCTTGGAAGAAACATTCAAAATATTTTGGATATAAAGTTGCTAAAAGGGTTCAAGGATGCTTTCTCTCTTACTCTGACTTCTCATCAATAGTTTGTGGATGACACTATTCTTATGGGTGAAGCCTCGATTATTGAAGTTGGTCACTAGAAATCCATCCTCAATGATTATGCCAAGGTTTCAGGTCAGCATATTAATTACAATAAAATTAAGATATACTTATTTAATGCTAATCAATTTTTTAAAGATAGGGTGATGTGCATTCTTGGCTATCAGGATGCTGCTCTCCCTGCTGCTTACCTTGGTCTCCTACTTATCTCTAAAATCAAGCAGTAATTATTGGAATTATATTCTAGAAAGGATTCAAAAAAAGTTGGCAGGTTGGAAAGGAAAAATCTTAAGTCAAGTAGGGAAAAATTGCAATTGCTTAAAGCTTCTTTACAAAACATACCAATCTACTACCTTTCCCTCTTCAATATCCCTATTTTCATTATGGATAAAATTGAACAGATCCAAAGGAGGTTCTTGTGATCTAGTAGAGAGGAGAGAAACAAGATTGCCTTAGTGGCTTGGGAAAAGGTGTGTGCTCCGAAAAGGGATGGTGGCATAGGTATCAAAAGGCTGAAGCTTTTTAACAAAGATCTTTGTTGCAAAAATGGGTTGTTACTTTCTGAAAGGTGATAAATATTGGGTTAAAATCCTATGAGCTAAATATTTGAGAAATAGGGAATAGGGTTGTTTTCTTAGTGTTGAGGAGCTTCCTTATGTTTTTTTTTTTTTGGAATAATCTTCTTAAAATAAGAGGAGTGTTAAAAATGGGAGTTAAAAAGAGAATAGGAAATGGTAAAGATATTGAATTTTGGGATGGTGTTTGGATTAATGGCACTTCCTTATCCTCCAACAATAATCTCCTCCAAATGAAACATAGGCTTATAAGAAATCTTGGTAAGAAAATTGTTGGGTATATCATTTGGGATGGATTGAAGCCTAAATGGATAAATTTCAAAAAATAGTTAACCGGAACAAATCTTAGGGGAAGGAGACAACAAAATTGGGATGTTTCTTTGCACATCTTACTTTAGAAGGTTGGTGAGGCTGATTTTTTTCAAAAAGACAAAAAATATGAATGGATTTGGACTAAAAACTCTTTGGGAAGCCTTTTGGTGAAGGCAACTTATGAAGTTATGGAGAGGCCTTTCATCACTAAGGATGGCTTCCATTGGAACCTTGTCTAGATAAAAAACTTGATACCAAAGGTGAATTTATTTTGGTGGGTGGATACCCATGGTAAGATTCTTACCACCAATAACTTGAATAAAAGAGCATTCCAATTTTTTAGCAAATGCTATCTTTGCAATGAAGATGAGGAGTCAATAATGCATCTGTTCTTTCATTTCTCCTACTCAAGAGAGGTGCAGTCTTTCTTTCTCTCTATCCCTATGACTAAATGGGTCTTCCCTTCCTCATTAAATTTTTTTATGGATTGCTAGAATGTTTTCACTTAGTCCCATAATATAATTGTTCACCTTTGGAAAAAAGCTCTCCTTTTATAGCCTAGGGCCTTTAGAAGGAGCAAAATAACATAATCTTTAAGGAATCTGCTAGAAATAACAAAGATCTTTATATGGCTATAAGGCATCAGATTTAGTAGAATATTAATGTTGGGATATATGCTCCTACCAAGCATATGCCCTCTTATAAAGAAATAAGAATAAAGCAAATTTTGGGGTTAAAACATGACCTTACAAACTTCAGCGGGATAAAACACCTAACAAGAAAAAGTATTGTTTAGTCTCCTCCTAAGGTGGGTTGGATCAAATGTAACTTTGATGGCTGCTCTAAGGGTAACTTAGGCTTAGTTGGAGCTAGGGGAGTCATAAGAAATAACCAAGTGAACTTCATAGAAGGCTATGGTAAAAGCTTAGATGTTGTTTCCAACAATACCATTGAGGCAATGGTTGTTTGGGTTGGTTTAAATCATCTAAAGAAGAAAGAATACACTAAGGTCATTATTGAAGGTGATTCCAAACTAATAATAGATAATATTAAGGAGATTGTGTATGTGCCCTGGGACCTGAGGGATGTTATGGACGACTACAAAAGAATCCTTAAATTTTTTCAACACTATAAATTTTGTCACTTGTACAGACAAGGAAACTTTGTTGTGGATGTTATGGCTAATTAAGGTCTTAAGCACAACAATTAGACCTATTGGGAGTATCCTATGTTGCCATGACATATTAAAGATATTGTTAATAAGGAGAAATATGGATCAATTTATAATTCTTTGTCAAAAGAAGGAAGGTGATTATTATTTTGTTAATTCTATTATAATGATGGATAACAAGATGCATAATCAAGGCAATTGTAGAGGGATAAAGGTTAACCGACTCATGATTATCTGGGGATCTATTGTGAGTACGATGCAGATGTACCTTAATAATTATTCTAGCATCTCTATTTATTTAGTGAAGGAGATCAATGTTATGATGAAAGGAAATAATTATAACATATTTTGGGCAGATGATTTATAGGGTGACATTCTAAGATGAAAGAGAATATTTTTATCTCTACTAAGTCTCATTTGAAAAATTATTTGGCAGCCCTTCAAAATAAAATTGGCTTAGTTGTTTTAGCTTGTGGATTTGTATGGACTGACTACTTGATAATTATCCCTTTTAATGCTCAGAATTTAATTTTTCCATTATGGACATTAGTGACACATTCAAAATCTATTTTCAAGATCTTTCCAAACCTCTTCCTTTTCTCATAATTGTCGATGAGTTTAATTAGAAGCCATACCAAATGAAAGTTGACAGTTTTAGTTTGAATTCTAAAGGGTTTACTTTGTTGATGATTTCCTTGTTTGATGAAAAGGGCTTTGGGGAAGACTGTCTTTTGCTTTGCGAACTTATCTTATCTAGCTAGTATTGCTTGATTCTTAGGTAGTTAGTTTGTTATTTGTCTCATGTAATATGATTAAGACACTTGTCATGATCTTGTCCAATCCTATCTATCACCCTTGTCTTTATAAGCAAAGCATCTCATGTACATTTGTATTCAAGTATATTCAACCATTATTCAATCTTGCATTGTTGAAACAAGCTTTCTTGTCATTCTCTCTCTTGTGAAAGATATTTTGGTCTAGCAACTATTTGTGGGGGTGTTGGAGAGTCACCATTTACTCCCACATGGTATTAGAGTTTGAGTGTTATAGATTCCTTCCCAGATCTGAGGGTTTCATGTTGGCTTGAAGATTTTGTTGGGTGTAGATTGGGGCTTCAAGGACCTCACAGTTGAGATCAGGTGGCCCGAGAGATGAATTTTGATATAAAATTCAACCATATTTGTGTAAAGTTGTTTTTGAGGCAAATTTTTTTGCCAAACAGGCCGTACAACCCACCCAAGCAGTACAATTTTCTTATTTTCACAAAAAGTATTTTCCAAAAATATTTTTGCGATTTGGTTAAAAATTTGGGCAATTTTTTTATTATATCGGGCATTTTTAAAAAAATTGGCAAAAGTTTGTGAATCAACATTTGCGTAGAGAATATCCTCTACACAATCTACGTTTGATCTATCTTTATGGGGTACATAGTACTTTTACTGGCAGCGCTAGTTAAATCGGGTAAAACAGCTAGTTGGGAATATTCTTGCATCCGTCGACTTCCACTGTTCCGGTCAAATCACGGTACCTAGTCACTGGCGTACATTGTTGTCACCTAAATCAACTTGCATGTTGATTGTCAATATCGGTGGGTACAAATTCATTGCTTATCTTGCCATCAATTCGTTGGCATCAATCAAGTGGCTAACCAGTTCCCATAGGGTAGCCGGGAAAAAGCTACCCAACATACAATCTGGTCATTTGACCAGATTTTTTAATTAATTAAAAATAAAGATGCAGTGTTCTCTTTATTTTTAATTAATTAATAAATCTGGTCAAATAGTCAAATTGTATGCTGGATAGCCATTTCTGGGTAGCCGACCCAACTGTCAAAGGGTATGATTTTTCAATGGTACACAGGTGTCATATTGACTTAATTGCAGGTTGATTTTTCCATTGACAAAATTATCGACATTTTATCACATATTAAAATAATTTTAAATCTGTAGTTTCCTTAATATTTCATCGACTGTCTTTTCACCATACTTAATGTATATGGTTTTTGTCATAGTCGGGTATAAAGGTTTTTTCATTTTATAAACAAAGTTTGTTTTAAATTCTCGACCATTGTACTTAGCCTCCCAGTCGACGGTTTATTAACATTGTCGAGAGTTTTTTATTTTTGCAATTATTGCTAGTGAAGGGCATATGGAGAACCCAAATTTTAGCCCCGGGTGCCGAGAAATTGTGTCATTTTAGCATTCACAGTACATGTATTTCCCCCCATAGGCCCTTAAACAGACCTTTTTTTTGCATAACTTTCTGATATAGAGGTATATTTTTTGAAACGAAATATCATCGAAAAGCTGACAATCCCAATTTTCCAGTGGTTCAACTATTTTGCAAAAAATTTGCAGCTTTGTGCCAGTTTTGTAGGGTTGAAGTTAAATATTGCTTTCCAACCTTTGAGTTCATAGCTTTGTGCTCTGATCTCTATTTTTTTTGAAATTTGTGGCATTAGGAAGGTATTTAGGAGCACTTTAGTTCTATTCATGCAGTTTTTGCAGATTTGTTTCCAGAATTTCATATTTTTAGTTTGAAGCTGATTTGATACTTTTGGATAGATTGTTGTAAATTTTTAAAAAAGTGTAAATTTGTTTGGGAAAAAAGGGGTTAATTGCTTGTATTATGAAGGGAATTTATTGTTCCTCTATTGTAATATCTGATTGTATCATGGATTTTCCAAAAGTTGTATTTCTAACCCCATATAACTATCATGAATGGAAGTCACAAATGGGGTTGTTATTGTTAAAATTGAAGTTGCAAAGAATCACATATGGCCAAGATCCAGAACCCAATGGAGCTTTAGAAATAAGGAAATGGCTTGATAGAAGGGATGAAGCTCTTGGAACTCTTCTTTTGTCCATTTCTCCAAATCTTAGATATCATGTTGCATCTTGCACACATCCTAATCAAGTTTGGACTACTTTAGATAGTCTCTTTGGTAAGCCTGATAAGATGAGGAAATTTAAGTTGGAGAATGAACTAATGGATCTAAATCCATCAGATTTTGATAATATCTAAGACTTATTCTCTAAGCTCAATTCCTTAATATTGTAGTTATCTAATTATGGGGTCACTAAAGAGGTTGAACAATTGATTCTTTTAATTCTTGCTAAGCTCGATCCTGATTATTCAGTGTTTGTTTCTACATTCTATGCTACAATGGATGCCCTTGGCAATGCATACAAAATGCCTTCTCTTGATGAATTTGCAGCTTAGCTCACAAGGGAACAAGTAAAGTTGGTACACATGGGCGCATTGAAGTCTTCTACATCTCATGCTCTTCTTGCAAAGGATACAAAGGCTTCAAGTGGAAAAGGTAAGAAGAAGAATAAGGCCCCCAAGTCTAATGAGTAAGGTAAAGATTCTCCTTCACATAACACTCCCGAGTCTACACCCTCTTCTAACGAGGAATCATAAAAAGAAGAAGTTCAAATGTGCATATTGTAAAAGGCTAGGACATGATGAGCATGGATGTTATAATAAGAAGATTGATGAACTCACACACCTTCTTCAAAAGAATAACATTCAGCTACCCTCATTAGTGTCTTCTACTTCAACATCTCAATCGACAACACCCTAATCATCTTAGTCATAGAACACAGGATCTACAACTGGTCTACACAAAATGAAAGAAAAAGCACTCTTGGCCTCTAGAAGTCCTGAATCTAGTAGATGGCTTCTTGATTTAGGGGCATCTCATCATATGAAATCTTCAATGGATATGTTCTCTTCTTTTGAACCTTGTAATTCACCTCATATATTGATGGGTAAGATACATATATGAAGGTAAGTGGAAAGGGTTCTATTGACATGGGGGAAGGGACTTTTAATGGTGTACTTTATGTTCCTTCCTTGTCCACTAATCTCCTTTCTATTTATCAAATTACTCATGGGGGTCAAGGTAAAAGAGTTGAGTTCACTCCTGATAGAGTGTACATAAGGGACTTGGAGACTAGGGATATTGTTGCTATCATGATGGTTGATCATTCATCTCGTGTGTATTTATTTTCACATTTTGCTTTAGAAGAAGATAATGTTCCTTTGACTGCATCATGTGCACACTCCATTGAGTGTGAACCATGTTTGTGAGGAGAATTTTGGTCATCTACACCTTGTTATTTTAGAGATAAGTGTCGAGCTTCCACCTCCTGCTTCTTCAACTAGCAGTGATTCTATTCAGCATGATGATCATAGTTTTTCAGATCTTGCTTTGTGAGATGAGTATTTGATAGGTATTTCTAACTTGTTGATGGAGTCTCATACTGCAGATTTGGAGGACACACTTGAGGGGATTTCTCTCCTATTTGATGACACTTTCAACACAATTGTTATACCATCTACTTTGTCTTTGGAGATTGACATACACTAGTCTCCCCATTCACTTGATTTGTCATGTTTCTTAATTGGATTTGACTATAATTATGTTGTGACTTATTCAAGCTTGGAGATTCCTACTCAATTTTTAGAGGCATACATGTTGAGCGTTCATTCTTCATCCTTTCAGTTGGACATGGAGTGGCTTCTTCATCAACTTATGGATTTGTTTCTTTCTAAGGGAAGATGTGTTGCTTGTAGACATTGGATCATCTTTTATTTTTAGACATTCTTCATTGGCATTGGAGCTTCTTCATTGTGGGGGGAATATCTTATATCTCTATTTCGCTCTTATGGGGGGGTCATTGATTGTATATACATGATGGATGTAGTCCTTGGGGGGTATCATTGAGTCCTCCATACATCATGTTTTTTATGCTTTTGTTTTGTTTTCTCTCTTTTGGAGAGGAGTTTTGTCCCATTGGGTTTTCTACTTTTCTCCACTTGTGAGAGATTGATTACATTTTCATTTACATTGTAAATGGGTACCTAACACAACCTCGTAGTTAGGACTCATAGCCATCTTCATCTTCATCTTTGCATAGTCTTCATAATAATCTTCTCCCTAAGTTGCACTTAAGGGGGGGTGTTGGTGTGAATAAATGTATTGTACCTAGCTAATTCATTCACATGTTAATTTTACTTAGGATATAAGATTATTTCTAGAAGTCTTAGTTGGATTTTCTATAACTTATCTTATCTAGCTAGTATTGCTTGATTCCTAGGTAGTTAGTTTGTTAGTTGTATCATGTAATAGAATTAAGACACTTTTCGTGATCTTGTCTAATCCTATCTATCACCCTTGTCTTTTTAAGCAAGGCATCTCATGTACATTTGTGTTCAAGTATATTCAACCGTTATTCAATCTTGCATTGTTGAAGCAATCTTTCTTGCCATTATCTCTCTTGTGGAAGATATTTTGGTCTAGAAATTGTTCTTGGGGGTGTTGGGGAGTCACCATTTACTCCCACAATAGAAATTGTCTTGGGACAAAGAAAAATTTGAAAAAAGAAAAAGAAAAAGGGTGG
Organism: Sequoiadendron giganteum; assembly: GCA_007115665.2. NCBI lineage: Eukaryota > Viridiplantae > Streptophyta > Pinopsida > Cupressales > Cupressaceae > Sequoiadendron > Sequoiadendron giganteum. Next base: position 487,376 of record CM021103.1, read on the forward strand.
CAATAATGAAGTTGACATGTTCGAGAATAGGGAGCTCAAGGATAGATGGACTGATGCTATGGAAGATCTCCAGGAGAAATAAAGTCTTATTAAAGACTCCTAATCTATTTCTTTTTCATGTATGAGATTTGGATATGTCTATCTGGCATTAGTGCCTTTTTTTGTTTGTTCTATAGCTATGTTGTTATGGACTTTGATTGGTTCTATATGTTAGTTTATTTAGCCTCTAGTAATACTTTGCCTAGTATTAAGGCTTTGCTTAATACCTGGTGGTTATGGTATTTTTTGCTTCATATGTTTTTGATCTAGATAAGTGGAATGCTAATCCTGTGACTGTCTTACTAGTCTGTAGTCTCTTTGGTAGTTGATGTTGCTATTTTCGCTTTGTTGTCCTTGACTAGTTGTTATGTTCTCTAGTCTATTTTGTTGAGTCCTATAGCTTAGTTGTGCTTTTCTTTGTATACAAGATTAGGGCCCTAACCCTGCTTATCTAGTAAAAAACTAGACACACTTTTTTATTATTTAATTATCACATTTATTTCAATTATATATTTTTAATATATTAAAAAGGTGATAAGGGTCCAAACCCAATTATACATTGTAGCAGAACTAGCCAGTGCAAAATATTTACCAATCATTACAATATTTTACAATTTTTTTTATGTTTGCAACCTTCCCATCTTGTATCTTGCATCCCCACTGTCGATCCTTAGTCCTTTGCGAGCATCTCCTCCTCCCCCCATCTACTGATTGTTATTGGGAGTGTTAGTATTACCTTTGGTTCAACCGCTCTGTAGGCACCAATCAACTCCTTTATTAAGGAAATATGCCCTAGCACCTCGATTTTATAAACTCTTCATCATCATCTACACTCCAAATGAGGAAGGGCACCCACATGCCATTGTATTGGAGGGTTACCTTCGACCATACTCCACCTATGGGTTTGAGACCCCAGCCAACCACCACATCTTCATATAGTGCTCCATTCCTTCACACCAATGAGCCTTTACTAGGCAACACATTAACCACCTCATTGATTCCTTACTCTCCCACCCCTATAGTAGCTAGGCCATGAAGATGGAGGCTAGGTCAAAATTGATGTGATAATGATAGGAGGACCCTCATTCCTAGAATCCTCTTCGCCACCTCTAAAATCTTCACATCATCTATGTTAAAGATATTTCAAAGGCGATTATCCATCATCATCCCCCCAAAACACCATTTTCCTCTCTTTCGTGCCCAGACAAATAGTTGACTCCATCTTTGGTGTTTATGCAGATTGGGGGTGCAATGCAGGTGTTTTAAACACCTTCTGCTATCATTTGCACCCAACCGTGGAGGCCTTCCTAACAATTACATTTACTCTCCTCGACCCGTGGATTCTCGAAATCATCCTCCACCATCCACATGATCATGATTGTGATCTATTATAGATTTAGATAGATTATCTTCCTTTCCATTACCCTCCCGGTATATATGTGCCACCTTAAAATATTCGAAATGGGTGAGCTCTTCCAAGCTTCAAATGAGCAGTTTGTCTAGTTTCCAATTTGGAGTTGTGCCTCTATGAGTTGCGTTAATCATTATCATTGAGTCCCCTTCTATAAATATCTTCTTAAACCCTAATCAATTGTAGAGGCTAATTTCATGCCACGTGACTTGCATTTCCACTTCATTATTGGTGCCATCCCTTAGATTATGACCTCAACTATGGTTTTTCCTTCGTGATTCCTAATGATGCATCTTGCCCTTGTCAGGCCAGGGTTTACTTGAGATGCTCCATCAAAGTTCATTTTAACCCAACCCTCATTCGGTGGATACCATTTCACATCTTTCTAATCAACCTAATGAATTCCATAAACGAGGGATTTCAAATCTAATTTTTATTTTTATTTTAATCTCTAAATTAATTGATTATTATTTAATTATATTTATTTAATTAACCTACTTATTTATAGAAAGATTATTAAAACCCTTACAATATTATATTATTAATTTTTAAAATTATTATAATTGTCATATTGTTACTACTATTATAATTGTATTTTAGCGAACATAATAACTTAATTCTATTACTATTTTCCATCTATGATCGTAATATCTATAAAGTAATAACGTTCTTTGGCTTATTTTTTACTTCGATGGTTCTCCATGGGTGTGAAATTTGGGGCAACATGTCAAATAAAAAATGGAGATAAGGAAGTTTATGGTGGGAGCTCAGTTGATCTTCTCTTTTTGCTATTTGTCCTTGATGACAATATTGTGTTTTAGATTGGCATCTTTGTGGTTGATTATTTAGTTGCACTATTTCTATTCTATCTTGGCATACTTACTTCAACATTATGATGTTGGTCATGATGGTACTAATCTCTTGACTCCATGTGCAGATTACAAGGAATCTTGTTTACAGGATAATGTTTCCATGTTCAGGTGCTATAATTTTGGTTTGACATTTTGTGCTACTGGCCTACAGTGATCTACAGGTTTATGTGGTATTGGCATGTTCATATTTCTAACATCATGGCATTGATAATGTTTTTTGAACAACATCGGAGTTGTGTTTCTCTATTCAGACTCTTTCAGGTAATGCTTTTAGTTATCTTGGTTCTTGGAATTATCAAATGTAGTTGGTTTTTTGTTTTAAGAAAACCCTATCGGGTTTCCTTAAACAATTGATAATGGCATGGGCATATGGTATATTGAATTTGGCATGGGTATATGGTACATTAGAATTGGCATGGAATTAGCCTTTATTTCAGTACAAAAGGCATTGGATAAATCGAGCTTTATGTCATGGCAAATGGCTTTGAATAAAGGTCAACAAATTGATCATTACATTTGCATGGAATCGGGTCTTATGTTTAAATATTTCATTAGGCCTTAAGGCCAACAATAGGTATGAGGTTTTGATTATTTAAAAGCCACTATGAAAGTGACATGGCTTTGATTTCTTGGTAATAATGATGGCTAAGGTAATCGACATTTTTTTTATGTGGTCATGACAAATTATTTAAGACTTAATTGTGTCGGTATTCTTACTTGATTAGTCATTGAACATTGATAATGATGATTGATGGTTTGTATGCATTCAGAGGTAATAAGATTGTCGGCATGCATTGCATTGGCTTGTCCATAGAATTTAGAATGCATTATGAGGTTTCTACTTATGACTTTAGTCCTTTTGGACTTCAAACTTTATCAATACTTGAAAAGTCATCGATTATTCGCTAAGGAAATTTAGGTCATTCTTTTTGCTTTACAAGCTCGAGGGTTTGGAACCCTATCTTGGCCGCCACCTTAGATATCTTCTCATAGTCGTGACACAGTGTTTTTTGGGTTACTGCAACTCTTTGACAGTGAATGGGGGTATCTGAAAGATCCTTGCCTTGGTCGATGGTTGTGTCAGCCTCTTGTCTTTGGGTGAAGGCTCAAAATTGGAAGAAGTCTTTGCTATTTTGCTACTCTATCGGACTGGTAAATATCTCCATGACAGTTTCTCTATCGCTCTCCTCAGGTATTCACCTTATCAACTGTCTTTTGAGCAACCCTTACTTCTATTGGCACAAATAATTGAAGACAAGTGTTTGCTTCTTTCTAGAAAATGATAAAATGGGTTTATTTGTTCATGGTCAGAAATAATGTATGTCGGTTACTAATAATCTGAAATGCATACCCAAATATTTTATCATATCATTTATGCTCCTGCTTTAAGGGATGGTGTTTTCGATTTGTGGGTAATCATGCTTTCTGCAAATCATTTCAGTCTTTCACTTGGATTCGGTGATAGTTGTTTTTGGGTGCACTATAATGGGATTTCAGTTACATTGTTGTTATAGCAGTATTCGAGGGTATTGTGTACATGGAATATATTTTTTTAATGCTATTTTAGTTAGCATTGCTTGTGCAGGCTCCTTATGTGGACAGTGTTCAATCTTCTTTCTAAAAATGCACTTTCCTTGACCATTGTGTTAGAAACAAACCTCCATGATGAGAATTTCTTAGAATCACTGAAATTCCTGGCAACAAAGTTCAACAGAAGTTAGGTACATAAAATTTACCTCTGTTGTTTTTGAAAAATGAGAAAGAAGTTATTGTGTTGTAATTTCTTGAGATGTAATGATGAAATATATGTAAGAAGAAAAAGGAGAGTGAGTTAGTTTTTTGAGATTCATGAAAAATAGAGAGAAAGTGTTAACTATTTTAGAACAATGTGAAATGATTGTGAAGTATAGTGAAAATTCATAGCTATTGTATTGAAGAAATGTTGAGTTTTGAGATTGAAAATCTGAAATATGAGTTCAATATCAAGTTGTCTTAAGGCTTGACAATGGCTAGAATTCTGAAGGTTCATTCTTGAACTTTGAGGATTTTAGATATTGTCTATCAAGAGACACTTGAGAGAAAAGAGAGAAACAAAGAGATCCTCTATATCATTGTATGTCTTACTGAAAACAGAAAAGGGGTTGGTGCTCCTTGAAATTGGTGTTTCAAAATGAGGGGTTGGTGCTCAGAAGTCAGCCCATAAGGCATTGTCAAAAGTGGTTTTTAAAATATAAGCCTAGAAAGGAAGTAGTTTAGGAGTGGTTTTTCTACCCCAGGAGGGTTTTCCACTCGACATATCTTATGCCATTTTGCTTATCTATGGTTCATCTGATTCTTTGTGTGAATGCTTTAATATGCTATGTTTCACTATCATACTTCTCATTTTAGTTATATGTGATTTCATTCAATACATGAATGAGTTTATCATTGATAAATGAGAGCATAAATCTGTTTTATTTCAGTTTGAGTAAAATCTGTCAAAAAGTTATTGACACTGATTCACTCCCCCCTCTCAATGTCTTTTTCACTCCAACAAGCTCTGCTAGGGTTTTCTTGAGTTTGCGGTCATTCTTGGCCCCTCTTGCATCATACTACGCTCTCTACGCAGGAATTACTTCTTTTCCTATGTATGACCGCATTTACTGTAGTTTTTTTGTTTTAATATGCCTTCAACTGACTCTAACCCAACAATTCATGCTGGTGTTGGCGGTTCTATGACTCTGCTCAATGGCTCCTCCACTAAACAAACAACCTCAGAAATTTGTTCTGAAAGTGTTCCACGAGGTAAGTCTTTTGACTCCCCGGTTGATGTCTTTTTGCCTTTGCTTGAATTTGATTTCACTTTTCAATGGCTTGAAAAACATACCCTTATTGGGTAAATTTTTGGGAGGACTCCCCCTGAAAGTGTGCTCAAAGAATGGGTTAGTAAGGCCTGGGTCCCTCATGGGGTCCACCTTGATATGGTCCAAAACTTAACCAAGGGTTTTTTTTTTTTTGCTTTCTGGAGGTCAACCATGTCCAGGCAATCTTGGAGCATGGTCCCTGGTATGTTAGGTCTTGTTTGTTGGTTTTTCAGTCGTGGAATCGAGATTTCGCTATCTCAGAAGACACCAAGTTGCAAGTCCCGGTCTGGATTGAGTTCCTAGGTTTACCCTTGCCTTGTGTGCCATTTTTGAGTCATATTGCTTCCTCTCTAGGGAAGGTTATTTGCATTGAGCCTGATAGATTTTTCCAGGCCTATCCCCAAAAATGGGTTTGTGTTGAAGTGGATCTTTCTCAAGATTTGAAAGAGTCCATTGATATTCAAATAGGCAATTTCTGGCATACCCAGAAAGTTACTTTAATCTACAGAACATGTGTTATAGATGTCAGTCCACAGAACACAAGATCAAGGACTACCCTCTGGCAATGCCTCGTACTCCTTCTCCGCCATAGGACTCTGAAAATCCCAAAGATGATGAAAAATGGACCACAGTTACAAACCGTAAGAACAAAGCCAGCGGCTCTAGGTCAGTTCCCAAAGGCCTCGAGCCAACAAAGGTTTGTTTCAAACCCTTCGACAAAGGGGAAAGAGGCCTCGATAGGGCCTGATAATTTTGCGGCATGACCCAGGCCGAAAGCTATGCCTCAGCCTACTGTCGTTATAATGGCGCAACCAAAAATTTCCCCTCCTATGACATGAGCTCAACGACGGTTTCGTAGTCCTTCGTCACCATTAGAAGGAGACTATGTGCAGGAGAAAAGGATAATTTTTTCTCCGTCTATTTAAATCGGTTCAGTTCCACCTGAATTTTTGCAGAATCGTTTCTCCACCCTGAATGAGGAGGAATCGAACTTCGACGATATGGAGAAGTTTCACCCATGAATTTCCTCTCTTGGAATATTTGAGGTCTGACATACCTCTCTAGAAAGTATTATGTTTGGGATACTTTGTAGAAGTATAATGGTATCGAAGCGCTTTCTCTCCAAGAAGTTAAATTTTTTAGTTTTTTGCTTGCTTCAGTGTGTTGCTCTATTTGGCCAGCCAACCATATGTATTGTACGTCTCATGATGCTAGGCATGGTGGAGCTATCATTCTTTTGTCTCCAAGGTGGCACTCTTGTGTTGTTGATCATGGGTCCGACCCCACACATCGGCTTGTTTGGATCCTTCTCAATATTAATAATCACTCTTTTGGGATTATTAATGTTTATGCCTCTAATGATGCTATCTAATGCTCCTTGCTTTGGTGTTGGATTGTAGACTCGTTGCCAATTGCCACTTGGCTTCTATGTGGGGATTTCAATATGGTTGAGATGGCATACGACAAAGATGGTATTTTTCCATTCAGATGGGCTGCTGGCGAAAGGGAGGTGTGGTTTTACATGTGTAATAAATTGGGGCTCTTTGATCCCAATATTGGCCGCCACCATTCTCATTCCCTCTAGCACACTTGGTGTAATTTCAGAGCTAGTCCTGACAGGATCTTAAAACACCTTGATCGTGCAATGATTTCGCTTCAATCTTTTTTTCTTTCGTTTTACAGCTCTTCACTTTCGGTTAAACCGTTAGTGGATGTCACTCTGTTTGACCACTTCCCTATTTTTTTCACATTGAATGAGAGATAAGACAACCTCAGGCTTGCAAAATGTAGTTCTTCTTGAACACGTCTCTGCTTTCTCATCAACCCACATTGGCCCACATTCGCAAAGTCTGGAATTTAGAGTGTAGGCCAGCTCACTCTAATGACTGGATTAATTGGTGGAATGATGCTATCACTCGCACAACTAGGTTTCTCCGCATTTATGGGCGCTAGTTGGCCATTTTCCGTCGGCGGTCTTATGAGGCGACCACTGCCGACCTGTGCTCGGATACCAAGGCTCTTGTGGCTAACCCCTTCTCCCCACCTTTGCAAGTCGGGTTGGTGGAGTTAAGGCACAAAAAATAAGTTGCAAATAATTATGCTGCCAGAGGTGCGCAAATTAAAGTCAGGTTGCACTGGTTAAAAGTTGGTGATCGTGCCTCAAAGGAGTTTTTTCTGGCCTTGCGTGCTAGACACTCATCTCTTGGCATTCAAAAAATCAAAGATGGCCTCTAGGTCCTTTATGAGCTACCTAATATTCTCCAGGCCTTTGTCAGGCACTATGCGACAGTCTTCACTGCCCAAGATTACACGCTGGAGCGTCAGCGAGCCCTATAAAGGTGCATTGTGGTTGTGCCAACTAGGCTTTCCTTTGCTCAAAAAGCCTTTTGTGAGCAACTGCTCACGGTTGAAAAGACTTGAAGGAAGTTATCTTTTCTATGGTGGATGACAAGGTCCCAGGGGTCGACAGCTTCCCATGTGAATTCTACAAGTCCCTTTGGGACTGTATTGGCCACGACCTTCATAAATTCTATCTTGAAGATTTTCATTCGAAAACTTTGGGCAATATTATAAACAAGGGAAATATAAAATTCATACCTAAGCCTAGAGATCCTGAAGATATTTGCAATTGGCGGCCTATCACGCTCCTTAATGTCTCCTACAAAATCATTGCTAAGGCCTTGGCTCTGAAAATTTGCCATCTCCTACCTCAGATTGTGCGCCCATAATAGACTGAATTTATCAGATCCAAATTTATTCTTGATAATATCATTGTTGTTTCAGAGGGAATGGAGTGGGCTAGGCGCTCTGGCCATAAAACCTTCTTTCTCAAAATTGATTTTGCTAATGCCTATGATCGCATAGAATGGCCCTTTATTCTTGCCATGTTGAAAGCCTTGGGATTTGGCCCCAATTTTATTCAGGTCATCCAAATGCTTTTCTCAGACACCTCTGCTTGCATCACCATTAATGGCTGCCAATCCTCCTCTTTTGGTCTTTTTCGCTCTATTCAACAAGGATGTCCTCTTGCTCCTTCGCTTTATGTGCTTGTTGTCGAAGGTTTTGACTATCTTTTGGCCAACACTGTTTCCCAACAAAGGTTCATGGCATTGCCTTGCCCAATTCCCAATCTCAACTTGTTAACAACCATTTCGTTGATGACTCTTTCCTCACTCTCTTGGAGTAAGAAGGCAATATTACGACGGCTCTTGAGTGCCTTGACATCTTCTATGAGGCCTTTGGTTCCACCATTCAATGGCACAAGACTCTTTGTTACAAATAATCTTTCTTGCCCACTCCCCACTAGTTACAACATTATGGATGGAAGTGGATTGGGCTAGGGGAAATATTTTGATTTCTGGGCATTCCCTTCGTCTTTCAGTCTTCTCTGGTGGAGTTATGGCAAGTCGTTCTTTCCAGGATTGAGTAGAAACTGGCCTACTAGATAACCAAGCTCTTGTTTCTGGCTAGAAAATTTCAAGTGCGTTTGAAGATTCTAGCAGCTACTCATGTGTACTATTCCTCTTGTTGGGCTCCCTCGAAAGTTGCCTATGCCAGGCTTGAAAAATTGCTTCGAGACTTTTTGTGGGCTTCTGCGAAGTCCCATAAAGGGTTTCACCGGGTAGCCTAGGAATTATGTTGCCTTCCCAAAGACTTTGGAGGGCTTGGTCTGCTTTCCACCCAAAGACAAGGGACTACCTTATGTGTTAAATAGGTTATTAGAGCCCTTTCTGAAGATGAAGCCTGGAAAATTCTCCTTAGGCATTGCATTTAGTCAGGTTTTCTTGGCAACAAACCTGCCTAGAAGGGGATTGGCTTTCAAACCCTTCTGGTCATGAAGGAACCAATTCAAATCGTAGGTACTTTTGTGGCCAAGAGCATATGGAAAGCCTGAGAGGCTGTTAAGCCTTGGCTCCGCTGGGCTGGCTCTGGCTTCCATGATGGGCTCTCTCTCAATCAACAGAATGTATGGTGGTCACCTCTCTTTGCTAATAATGGTCAACCTCTGGCCAAGTCTCCCTGGCTCAAGGCACTAAGATTCCATAAGAAAGGCATTCAAACCTTGCAGCAATTGTTTCACAGACCCACAATACACATTATGCCATGGGAGGACTTCTGGGCACTTTACAAACTTCAGAACCAGGACTGTGATACTTTTGATGGTCTGGTGAATGTTATCCCTACAAAATGTCTGCATAAGGTGAGGGTTCATGGGTCTAAGCCCTGGTGGAAGGACTCGAAGTGGTACCCAAACACCCCTTTTAGAAACTACAAGCCAAGGCTTGGCTATATGTGGCTATCGCCGCATTTTCCTATGATTGACAGTCTTAACAAGAGATGGATTCTTCAATCCTCCGCTCATGTCTGGTGTAAAAGATTCTCTGCCATTTGGTTTGCAAGTGTTGAGATGAAGCTCGCCCACTTTGCCTGGTGTATTCTTTTCCAAGGCTTGTCTGTGGGGGCTCGGCTCGTGGCATTTAAGGGTCCAGGACCCTCAGTGCCCTTTTTGTGGGTAAGTTGAGTCTTTTAAGCATCTCTTTTGGTTCTGCACTAGAGCTCAACAATTTTGGATTTGGATTCATGACTTCTTTCAGCCTTTTAGGTCGGAACCCTTCTCTTGGCATATGGTTCTACTGGGTGATTCACCCAAACTTCTGACCAAGTATACCTAGCTTTGACACACTTTCGCGGTGGAAATACTCTTCAACATCTGGAAAGATAGAAACATTTGCATTTTCACTCACACTCAAATGGATAAAAATGTTTCTTTGTATTCTAAAGCTATTATTTGCTCTAATATGCTCCTGTAGATTCAAGTTCAAGCGAACAAAGTTGCGCTTGAGGTTGCTCACCTCTAAGTGCTCTTGGATCACTGGGGCAATGCTCCATGTACTATTGCTTGGGTGCCTAGCTCACCCTCCTCTTCTCATGGTCGGTCGCCCTCTCGGGGCTAACAGAGGAGTGGCTCTACTTGCCCTCGCTCTCAGTCTCTTTCTCAGTGTGGCTCCCGCCCTCCTTAGCGCTCTCCCAGTCCTCCCCCTCGAACTAGCCAGGGGTGGCCTTTTGGAGGTGTTGCGGGGAACAACGGTGCTGACTCTGGGTGGCCCTCTGATACCACTCCTGGCGGTGGCTCTGGTTGGCCTAGTAGCGGTTCTGGTTGGCCGAGCTCTGATAAGAGTTTTCCACGCTTGGCGCTTCGCCACAACGAGAGGAAGATAAAGAAAAAGAAAAGGTAAATGATGATGGCTGGGGTCCTCCTCTTGACGTCACTCCTGACCCCGCTGATGTATGAGGAAAAAAAATTGATGACATAGATCCTCCTGGCTTTGCTGACATTGCTCTAGCTGCTTGATGGCCTTTTATTTTCTTTCTGTTATTATGGACTTCTAGGCTAGGCCCACGTAACTCTATTTTTTGATTTTCTAGGCTTGGCCCATGTGACTCTCGGGGTGTGCCTTCTTACCACCCATCATTTTTTTGTGAATATGTATTTTATCTTTTTATTTTAATATAGATATCTGCCTATTCATAAAAATAAAATAAAAATAAAGATAAGTGGAAATAATCCAAAAACATCTAACTATAAGCAACCTTAAACTCAAAACTACAATTCCTTATAAGATTTTATTGGTGGAGATAGGTACCCTCCCATTGGAAGCTTTAGCGATGGTTTGATTATTTACTTATAGAAGGTCCAAAATATGGAGAACCATCATTGGCCTAAGCTAATTGTGGAAGGAGAGTTAGGTAGAAGAACAAATACATGGATGAAACAAAATAACAAGTGGATGAAAAAGTGTGATGTGAATATGCGTGAATGTCCAAGCACAAATGAAGAAATAAAAAATATGTAAAAGAAAAATTTAAAAGTGTTACATAGACAAAACAATCAAGGCAAAAAAAAGATTACTATATCCAAGAATTTAACCCCAAAAGGAACCGTGAGGAAAAAACTTATATAAAAACAAATATTAAATGGAAAGCAAAGATGTTGATAGCTCAATTATGAACTAGTTCACATCATCTTAGATGCGAAATGGGTAGATGAATAGTACCTAAAGAAGAGTGGGAGAAAAAAATATGATTTTGTGACAAGGAATGGTGGAGAGATAATGCTACTTTGTTATGGAGTGCCCAAAGTTATGAGGACACCTTACAAGTTGATAATCTAAGTACCTTGTTTGAGGAGGCAAGGTTGGACAAAGTTGCAAACTAGATCATCAAAATCCCCTGTAGAAGAGTTGATCTCAAAAGAAGATCACAAACTGTTTAAGGTTTTTTCTTCACTGGTGGTCTTGTGCTCTTCTTTCGGTCCCATAAGCTTATGTGACCTTGGGGATGTTATTAAAATATTTCATTTCATTTCAATGCGAATGTTGGATTTGATGTAAGAGTGTTATTTTGAAAACCAATGAGTGAAGGCCTTCATGATAAAATAAGAGAAAAACATAAAACTCATAATCACACGATGACTGTGTTTAAAATTTTAGAACTTAAAAAGCCAAAACGTTGAAATACAGAAATAAACTCTTCAAACTTAAGTTCTGTATATGCGGAGCTTAGGCGCCATGCGGATCGTCAGTTGGAATGTAAACGGCCTTTACAACACACTGAAAGATGCTGCACATCGATATGATTCAGTGTTCAATTACTTTTCTAACTGTCTTCGAGCTGACATTATCTGTTTCCAGGTACGTTTACCCCATTTCTCTTTTTTTTTTGGTTCAACTTTAATTAGTAAACTAAGATAGGCAGTTGCATGGAACCACCCTCTAAGAGTTTGCCATTCCGAATCATTAATTGCACGTTAAGAGACGACGCCGGGATGTTTTCTAATCGGAGAAAGGCTGCAATTCTTTGAAATAAAGAACAATAGACTAAATGTCATTGCAATCCCATTGCTGGCACTTCCCAACCTTTACAGTGCCTTAAATTTCTATAGACCAGCTAGGAATCGGACACGGGATCTTCAATTTTGGCTAGGGTCCTCTATGACTGGGATATTCGCCCTTTTTGCAGTCGTGAATTGTTTCTAACAACGCACTTGCTGTTAAGTATCTGTTTAGGGTTTATAGTAAGCCTAGATTAAGATTTGTAAAAATATTTAAAGACATAAGCATAGATGATTATTAGATTTCAATTCTTATTTAGTGGTCCTATGAAGAGTGCATGCCTTAATTTTTCTTTCGCATTGTTACCATAGTTTTTGTCCCTTTGCAAAAACCGTGTTCACTTGCTCTAATTTTGGCGAAGTATGTAAGTTGTCGGTCCTCCACCTTGTGGTTTTCAAAAGTCCATCGGCCCCCACCTAGGTTGTCATAACCTCACTCTCATCCGACATATTGAAATCTATCCTCCGAAGTTGGTCTTTGTTAAGTTTAGAAAAGTCAGTTGAAGCCCGAAGTATTTGTCTCAAACTTTTGTGAGTCCCGCTGAAGTTAAAGTTAAATCATCTCGGAGTTTTGTGAAGGTTTTGAAACCCTTGTCAGCCCTCGATGGGGGTGTCAAAACTTCTTTTCCTTTCTATCGGTGAAGGCTTTGTTCCAAGTAAAGGCTTTGTTCCAAGAAGTAATGTGAAGAATACATTAAAGACAAAGCATTTCAGAACTTTATAATGGTTATGAAACCTCTGTCGGACCCCGTCGAGGTTGTGAAAACTGTTCTCTCTACCGAAAAGGTGCTTCTTAGCCGTTCCTTTTCAAATATTTAAAAAGTAGTTGAAATGAAAGGAAGACGTGAAAGGTTACACGTGCTAATCTCGGAAGAAGGAAGTGTTAACTACTCATCAACTCAAGCATTAATTACGGATGGTTTTAAAGTGGTTCGAGCTATTGAGAAATGCACATTTCAATTGAGACCGGAGAAGGAATTGGAGTAGAGTGGAAGAACGAATTCTTGCAGTTGTTGGTTCTTGGAGCTTGAGATACGTTAAAAGGTATTGTTTTTATGTCTCATTAAGTTATAAATTGCTGGGAATTCTTTTCTGAAGTGAAGAACTGTACTGGCATAAGTTTTCCCTTTGCAAATTATGCATATACCCTAGGGTTTCAGCCACAATGAAGTATCAATATCAAGGCTACGAATATGTTTTTGGCTTAGCCAGTGCCATGCCGAAAATTGGGAATACCAAGCTAGGGCATGTGAGTTTAGATGAATTTTGGGACAAAATTGGGAAGCCTAACCCTCCACCCATTACACAAAGGTTAATTGAAAGTGGGTTATTGCAAGCAGCTGCTTTCCCTGTTGCAATTCAGTGTCCAGATTTGATAGTGGAATGTATAAATCATTATGACCATGAGACACGAGAGGTTAGGACCGATGACAATAGGTTGGTGGTGAAACTTCAAAGAGATACTTTTGCTTCATGTCTGAAAATACCTGAGAGAGAAATACTCGATATCTGACTTCATTTTGTAACAAACTTCTTTTTTAGAGAAGAAAGGCTCATATAGGAACACAATTGCTAGAGAATCGCTCGCCACACCCAAGAGGGGTAAATCCCAGTAACCCAAGAACCTACACAGGAATCATTTTGTAAATGAGATTTCTGATATAATTGTACTCCTACACATAGGCTTAGGGGAAACGAGAAATCTCATGAATTCGAGGAATGGATGTATTTCTTTGTTCATATTATACTGGGAGGGACTCAATTCTTGGATCGGGCTCAACTTATCAGTGATTAGATACATCACATGATCATCTATTTTCGACTTAACAGGTTCTATATGTCCTCATACTTGGTATATGCCATTTCTAGTACAAGACCCTGACCGGGATTGATACCAAGTCTATATCCACGAGAGGAAGTTCCAATCTTTGATTATTATGACAAGCTGCAATTGGATAAAAGTTACTATCATCACAGGAGAATCATTGATACCTTTACCATGAGGGTAACCCGTGAATTACAGGGAGATGTTGGTTTGAGGCTTACTCCTAAAGCCATACAGCTGGTTGATACTTATGGGAGTCATTTCATACAATTACCAAAGGTTCTCATATATTAGGGTTGGAGGATTTGATTGGCCCCCACTAAAACTCCCTAGGTATGCAAAAGATAAGTTTGTATTGATAGAAGTTTGCATACAGCTTGTTGAAGTTAATAAAAGATGCTAGGAAGGAAAGAAGGTTTGCATACTTTTTCCCATTGGACTTGGTTACTTCTCATGCAACTCTATGTCAGATGCTCTCAATATTGAAAGGTACCTAGTTAAGTATACTTTGCAGTTTTATGATGCCAAATTTCCCTTTGATAGCAAAGACTTTGTAAGTAACAATTTGCAACTAGGTCCTAGTTTTCATCATATTCCTGACTTGGAAGATCATTGGGCCGAATGTGCTGATGAATATGAAGTGAGGAGAGGGTGTTGGATGAGGTTGTCCTTGAGACAAATAAAGATGTTCAACCTAAATTGGGATATCCAAGGTATTGAAGATGATGAATCAGATTTATTGGATCCCATTTTTATCAAACATGTTTCCATTCAGCCCATTGTGACTATGGATTGGAGTATCAAAGAGATAGAAACCATTGAGGCAAAGACCGCTGTTGTCTTGAAGAGAACAGGAGAGTGGATTGCCAAAAATAAGGCAGAGAAACAACGCCTTCCAACTAGGTCACAAAGCACTCAGCCTCAGGGAGACAGTAGCTAGCCTCCCATAACCTCAGGGACATCATCTTCTACTGCACGTCAGGTACCATTAGAAAGTCAGAGTGGTGGAGATGATGAGCCTCTTGAAGGAAAATTTACCAGAGAAAACATGTGGAGAAAATGCCCCTGATCTTTCTTAACAAGATAAGGATAAAGAAATAGCCAAAGGTGAGGAAGAAACGGTTAATGTCTCTACTTCTCCATCTCATGCAAGCACGTCTTCTTCTTCTCACAGATCTTCTCCTGCTAAAGAGGTACGCGAATCTCCTAGAGTTGGTCTTACTCCACTTTCTCCAAAACACGAACGTTCTACCATTCCTCCATTGAGAAGGACTTTATTTGGTTCCTCTAGTTCCAAATCAACTGCCACCCCTTCTACCTCCTCTTGGTTGGAACAAACATTGTCAAGGAAAAGGAAGATGGTTCTGGTGAGTCTTCCAAAGAAAGATCTTTTAGGTCAATTAATCCAAAGGACTCCTAAGCCCAAGAAACTGAAAACCACATCCGGGTTATTAGAGGATGATAGTACAGGGAATATTTGTGTGGAAGTTGCTCATCCTTCGGTGCATAAAGAAGTTAACTAGGCAACTGCTAGTGATTTCAATGTCACCAAAATAAACTTAGGGCCTTCTATGAGGGATGGAGACGTGCATAATTTTTAGATAACAACAGCCAGGCTGGTAGAACGAACTGCCAAAGACAAGAGAAGCAAAGATGAATTGAAAAGTCAAGTCAAAGTCTTGACCGAATGTTTGAAGTCTGTCTTTGATATTACTCCTCAACCTATCACCCAAGCTGAAGCTGTATTTGATCCAACGTCAGCAGTAGGGAAGGAGGTGGTGAATAAGATATAAAACTACAAGATGTTTGGAAAAGCTATAGGTGAGTGGACTGAGAATATACTGGATAAAGGAAATCAATTCATCTCAGATATGCAAAGGGTGCACCAGAATGCATATACTTCGAAGATAGAGGTAGAAAAGGCCATTGCCTCAGCTAGGAATGAAGAGACGGTGTGGGTCGACACCTTGGGTGAACTCAAGGGAATGATAAATCTGGGACCTGAGAAGCTGGCTAGTGAATAGATCCTTCCAAATGTTGCTGACAACCGTTGTATGGTATGGAAAAAGAGTGTTGAATGGAAGCTCTATGTGGTCAAACAAAGCTTTTAGGAGTTTGGTAAAGTATTGACGAAGTGTAATGTAATCAGTAAAGAGATCTGCAAGAATCTCTTGGTGCTTGGTCTGCAATTTGTGGGAGAAGAGGGCAGTGGTGATGAAGATGCGAAAGTGCTGAAGGAGACTTTTAAAAAGATGATTGATGATATCATTAATACTTGGCCTTTCAATGCTGAAAACCTTAGAAGATTCAGCAGAAGTGATTTGGTTTTGTTCCAATCGGCTGAGCTTGCAGCCACTTATGAAAGAAGGTTAGAAGTGGGACGAGATGATAAAGTAGTTTGGAAGCTCCGGGTTGGAAATGTCACCATTCCTCAGCATAAGGAGATGCCAGCTGTCATAAAAGCTTTCCAAGCTTTTTGAAAGCAGATTGCCATGTCAGTAGTCCAATCAACCAAGGAACCTATTAGCGAAGTGCCACCCTCATGACTTTTTCAGTTGCTTTCCTTATTTTATAGTTATTCAAAGAGACTTATATTTTTGAGCAGTTATCTTTTAAAGAAGCGGTTATTCATCCGCTTATATATATTTGTAATTAAGACAAAGAATCTCTCTCTTAGCATTTTGAACTTGATATTTCAATTTCAATATAGCATACTGGATTGAAATCTCTATTCGTCTGTGTGCATTTAGCTTTCATGAAAATAATTTGGATATCTTAAATCTGTGTGTTTGAGTTATTCTCTTTCAATTATATTATTCCTGTGTGAATGTGCAACTGTTTTATCTTCATGAGTGGTTTCATTCTTGGATCATATTGAATTGGAAGCTATTTGCTCACATGTTACATGGTATATACTAGTCTTTGTGCTAGTGATTGTGATATCTCAATTTTCATTGCATCTGGTATCAGAATTTTTTTTGGTATTAGGTTTATCTGCCTTTATTGCTTTCAGGTTAAAAGCTTATAGACGATTTACGGTAAAAGTTTTCTTTGAATTTTATTGAAAATCTGAGAGGGAGCTGTAGCTCTATAAAATTCAGAGAGTGATTATTCCTCACACGAAATAATTATCTCGAGCTGTTGGAGGCAATTGCACCTTTCCGGGCTCTAAGTCATGTTTATATAAATAAAACCTCAAGGTGCCAATCTGTTAACCAACATGCAGCTAACATGGGTTCGTTAGCAAGAAAATGGTTCCATAATTTGAATTTTTTTCTACGTAGTGTTCCAGAGTCATTTGAATCTCTGTGAATAGTAATTACTGCACTTATTAATTTGACAAACCATTCTCTCACGCTCTAATTCTGAAATTTTCTGAAGGAGGGGTGTGTTTTTTGAAATACCAATTTAGGGATATGCTGGAGAATCTGATCTATCCATGTTGGATTAAAGAAAAATTACTAGAAGATCCTTATCTTCAACGTCTGTATTTCCTCCATAGTGTCTATCTGATTTGATGGATTTAATTTTCATTCCTTTGTGCCTTGGAAGAAATATAGAAGCGGGTAGCATTCATCTCATAAAATAATCTTCAATGGTAAACTACTTCGTGGCTCTAGAATGCGGAAAACAAAGCCTTATCTTAGATAGTTTTGTGAGCATGGAGAGGCCTTGAGATTGCATTTCTCTTATCTTTGGTTGATTTCAAAGCATCGTCCTTTATTTTTCTCTTAGGCTTCTCCTATGTTGGAGGTCAGGGCACATCGATCCTTGAAGATTCCTATTCAATCATTGAGGCTAGTCTAAGGTCTTGTAGTGGTTTGGAGAATTAATGCATGCTTCTATTAAAGTTTTTATGGACTAGTTAGGAGTTGAGCCTTGGACCTTCCATTTGATGTTGGGGTGCTCTACCATTGAGCTATCAACCCTCTTGGTGACCAGCCAATCTTTGGGTCATGTGTGGCTCATTTTTCAACACTCCCCTTGAGCGACACTATAAGTGCTCAAGGATCCTAGCTTGGTTTGGCTCTGCTACATTGGGCTTTGATACCATGTTAAACTTTTCATGGACCAGTTAGAAGTCAAACCTAGGACCTCCCATTTGTTGTTGAGATGCTCTACCATTGAGCTACCAGCCCTCTTGGTGATTAGTCCATCTTTGGTTTAGGTGTGGCTCATTTTCCAAATAGTTAACCATGGTGAGTCACTCTCATCATTGGTGCTCACTCCAATCAAAGATGATCAAACTATAGTTGACCATTGGTGGGTCACTCTCATCACTGGTGCTCACTCCAAATCATGACCATGCATAGTCAACAACTCATCTCAATCTGCAATGTTCAAAACTTTGTAATTTGCAATCTCAAATCTCAATCAAATGAGATATCTATAATCTTGGGACCTATCACATGGGCTATCCTCAACTCGACAATATTTAGGATCAAACAATGTCCAAAGCTATCACAAACAACAACTTAGGCAAAATTTGAAATAGACCAACTTTGCCACACAATCAACAAATCTACAAAACATCTGAAGCTCACATCTTTCATTTTTGTGAAGTCTCCACTCAAATTTGCTTAAGATTTCTCCCTAGTAGACGAGAGAGGAGAATAGCAACAAGGGTCCCCTTGTAAGGGAAACAAATTAATGTCACAACTGCACAATGGCCAGAAACAATCCTTTGGGACAGCTACATCAACATCATCAAAACAAATCATTAAAGGAATGACAAATAGGTACGAAATCCATAACACTTTGAAGAAGCTATCATCACAAATAGGAGCCTCAACAACACTCATCATAGTCTTAGTTGTAGCATTTGGCCCAATGCTTGTCAAAACAAGAAATTGATGTATGACCATAATGATCACAACAAGAGCCTAATTTTGATTGAACCAATTTGACACTAGTAGAGGAAGATTCAACTTTACATGTATTCATAATTTCATACACCCTCTAGGTACAAATTTGATGGGTTTTGAATACTTTGGTACATAAGACCTAATAAACCCTTATAACCAAGACCACATTTTCCCTTGTTTGTTTTTTGAGACTCATAGATCCTCGCAATGGGTTTTGATTGAGAAGCAATAAAACTAGACATTTTGCTAGTAGATGTAGGTTTTAACAAAACACTATTGGACTTAGAAACAACATTTTTCTTTTGCAACACAAGAGAAGATGGAACATGTGTTTGATTTTGAATATGATATTTTTCTCTTTTTCATTTGCTTGCTATGCTAGAAGAAGGTAGATTTTGCTTAACATCTTGCTTATGTGCTAGGGCATTGGGTGTTTTATCTTGTAACCTATTTATTGCCTATTGTAGCAAGGTACATTGAGCACGAAACTGCATAAAGGTAGGCTTAAATAGCTTCCAACACTCTATTATTTGATTAGCTTCTTTTGAGTTGTCAATTTTAATGCATAAAGATAAAATGCCATCTTCATCCAAAATAGATCCCATGATGCAGGCTCAACAAGAATGTTAAAAGGTCCTTACGAACACTCATTTCTCCTTATCACACCAAAAAACACCTAAGTTACCGGTTCGGGTTTGGGGACGGGTTCGGGTACGAGAACCCGGTACGTGGGTACGTGAAATTTTTTTTTAGGGGTTTGGGTACATATGGGTACGTGTGTATATATATATATATATGTATTATATATACAAAAAAATAAGAGAAATATATAGAATTGTAAAACTAAATCATTTCATAGTATGATACTTAATCATTGATCAATGCCAAATGCCAAAGATAAATATTAAATGCGAATTGATAGTTGTATTTGACTGATTTGAAAGCAAATTGGGTACAAAATGGCATCCTCATGTGGAATGCGTTGATGTTGATATTCTTAAACAAAATGGAAATAGAAAATTGTTTTTGTAAAAATGAAAGTAAATACTACATTAATATATTTTACAAATTTACATCTTCCTCTTTCCCATGAAAATGAGGTGCGCTATGGAATTTTGTATGGTTTTAGAAGCCTTAAATGTGATATTATAGATGAAGACTTGTAGGCAAACTATGGAAACTTGGACTTGGAGAGTACCTAGAAAATCAATTAAATTCAATGGGAGTTTGAGGGCAATGCCTCCAATGGGGTTGAGGGGCAGCGCCTCTCGTGGGGGTCTGGGGGCAGCGCCCCCAGCGGGGTCGAGGGGTAGTGCCCCTCGTGGGGGTCTGGGGGCAATGCCCCTAGTGGGGTCGAGGGGCAGTGCCCCTCGCGGGGTCCGGGGGCAGTGCCTTTGGTGCGCTCCCTGTCGCAGTACAGGGCGGGGTCGAGGGGGCAGCGCCCCCGCCGCTAGCACCAATTTAAGGCCTTCAAAACCACACAAACCGCAAAAAATAAGAGAGGTAAAAATGAAATGTATGTGTTTGAAGGGCCTCATATTGGGCCGTTTTAGGGTTAGGAGACAAAAAAAAATGTATTTTGTTTAAGTTTGGGCCCACTTTTTAAGTGCTGGGCCGTGGGTTCTTCCAGGTACACCCGGGTACGTGGCTGATACTCCTGGGTCCACGAACCATTTGGCTGGGTTCGCCTTGGATACGCACAGGGTGCGCGCCCAGCCCTGTGCGTACCCAGGGTGTACCCACAGGTACCCCTACCGAGTTCGAGGTTTGTGGGTGCGAACCTGGTAACTTAGAAAAACACCATATAACTGCAATTCAACATCTTATGTCTCCTAGAACAACTCGTTAATTAAAATCATTATCTCATTTTAATATTGCATATCCCACTAATGCAAAATTATATACTTATCACATTCTTCAACTTACTTCCCCTTTATCACAAGTAGACAAGAGTAATAAAAATTATCAAATCCCTTTTTACCAGCCTTATAAAACATGTGAAACAAGTTTTCAACCTCAACATAAATTGTTGATTAAGCTGACATGAACATAAACATCATACCGTTCCAAAACATCTGCAACACACAATCTTGTATCAAAGCCACGTGCAGTCAGTAGTTATTGTCTTGTGCAGGGAACGCTGATCTGGATATTACATATGATCCACACAGGCTTAAAGACAATTGCAAAAATAACTGTCTGCATAACTGTCAACAACGAATCTAACTGTGTGCAAATATTTTACCACACCACATTCGAGGATGCAAAAGACTTTTCCAGTGCCTGATCACACACAGTACTTGATATCGCCCACGTCCTTATATAGAGAAAAGGAATGTTGCCTTATGTCCTCTTGTCCAATTTTGAATTCAGAGAGACAAGCAGCTGAGCAAACAAATA
The DNA here is from genome assembly GCA_007115665.2 of Sequoiadendron giganteum. Taxonomy (NCBI): domain Eukaryota; kingdom Viridiplantae; phylum Streptophyta; class Pinopsida; order Cupressales; family Cupressaceae; genus Sequoiadendron; species Sequoiadendron giganteum. Next base: position 508,523 of record CM021103.1, read on the forward strand.
ACGCCACCGAGCAAGCAACAAATAATATCCCTGGGCAAACAAACAAACAATACTGTGTTGCGAATAAAAGAGTTTGCAACACTATTGACTACATTCATGCGATGCTATGATGACTTACAAGTAGCATATTTTGAAGAAGAAAGGCTCAAAACTCATGCTGCCACAAATGTAATGCCATATCTATCAACAGCAAAGTAATGTAAAAATTAAAAACTCTCTGAAATCTCTGTTCATTATATTCCAAGAAGAAATGTACATTTATAGAAATGAATTATAGCTGAATAGAGTTTAATCCCTTTCAATTTCCCTTGTCTCTTGTCAAAAGAATGCCCTTTGTGTGTATAGCATCAAAACCAAAGAATGACCTTGGAGGATCATGTTAAAACCCTTTGAGTAGTGAGCAAGCATACCTTTTATCTTGACCATCAAGTACTTTGGCCGATTATATACATACCATCTACCAGTCCTAACATATAAGGAATGACCCATAGGGATAGCTCGAAATTCCTTGATTCCCCATTCAACTTGAAACAGATGATGTAGTGGAGACTATGCAATGCATCATTTTTCAAGTGCACTATCTGTATACTGCTCTGCATTGGTCAAACTTATTATGAAACATCGAGGTCTTCTTCATGTGTCTCCTCTTGGTGTCATGCTGATCTCAAAGGGCACTGCCATCACAACAGACAACTACAAACTGTTTCTTTCCCTCCCTTGTGACTTTCTTGTTCACCATCAACAACTCTTGGTGGAAATCAGTCCTCTTCTTGAAAAATAGCATTTGGACAACATGATGGACACCTATTGCATGGAGCTTCATGGCCATTGGGTGCTTTGTGTTGGATCACCACCAGTGATATTTTATTGTTGGAGGGGAGATAGAAAGTGGTATTTGGCTTAGTTTTCATTGCCTCTCGGTTCCCTTTCTTAGTAAGATTCTTCTTCTTTTCTTGTGGTTTGGAACCTGCCCTTAGGGGTGTGGCCTAGCATTTCTATTCCTTTGAGGAGTCACAGGTTATGATGCTTATGCTTGGGTTACATACTACTCTTGAATTGTACCCAATTATATGTTCCTTCCCCCTTTTCCTTGGGTAATAGCTCATCTGAACCTCCTTTCATGTCTAAGTCTTTTATTGCACTTGAATAGATGTAGTCCTCTATATGAATTAAATTATTCCTTGTGCATTGTGTTTGGTCTGAAAATTTTCAGATAATCACTCTTAGACAGTTGGTCAATAGGTCCAACATGTTGTGAGAGGTAAAATCAAATAGAATCGGGCAGAAAATGACAAAAAACAGTGAAGGAATGTCTGCATTGAAAGTTTTTGCTGCAGTTGAACTAGTGTAACATGTTCTGCCGTGTATGAACCTGTCATGATGGGAACAAAGTGCAGCTGTTAGGTTCTATTGTGGACAAACTGTAATGGAGTGAATTTGCACCCCTTGTAAATTCCCCGTTTGCATCCCCTCAACTTAGAAAAAATAAACCTAACGATGCTTTTCCACATCCATTCTGCTTCCACCCACTTGGCAGCTGTCTGTAGTGTCGGTGGGGGAATTTTTGCTGGGGATGCTAGTGCGGTGAGTAGACGTCTGTGCGGCATGCTGCTACTATTCTAACTGGATTCCCGCCTTTGGAATCTGCAGTACTAATATTTCTTTTTATAATTTTAATATTTTGTTATTTATCATATTTACTCATATCATGGTGTTACAAGTTCAGGATCATGACAAATAACTGCTTGGATCTACTGTCCAAATCTAGCCTCACAAAGCAGGAATATAATGAGACAATTTGCAATAGGAAGTAGGCACCAACCTATTGGAGACACCAATCCCTAATTGTATTTGTAGGCACCAACCGATTGGAGACACCAATCCCCACTACAAAGATCTGAGCAACAATTCAATGAGTAGAACACTAGTCCTATTAGATTAGAAAGATAAAGCTTGCGGATCTTCAATGCTGATTACACAGCTTACACAAGATCTGAACTTGCTTCAGACACTCTTCTACACTCCTTATGATCTTCTGATGATGGCACACAATGATTGAGACGCACTCACATTGAATAACACTATCTCTCACACTTGCATACTTGTATATTCACTCACCACCTTCTATTCTCTTATTCACACACATATCATGTGAAGTGAGATCTGAATTATATACAAGACATTACATTAACTCCAATTCATGTCGGCTAGGGATCCACAATTAACCAGGACGACATAAGGTGGACCTAAATTCAAATTACATGAAACATGTAATAGGTCAGTCCTAAATCAAATTTGTTGCCGCCAAAAGAACATGATGCCGTGTGGTTCCACAAGAACCTTAACCAGGACCTATCTTATCATCCCAAACTATCTTCGGATGACGCACGGTACTAGTTGTTGCTGCACAGTTCCAGAACACCAACTGGTTGACAAACAAGCACAAAGAACCTTCTGTCACTTCAAATTCCTTGCATGCTGAACATAACTTCTGAAAACTCTGGAATATGATAGAACATGTGTAGGCATACTCTCCTTTCAAATCGCAAAGAAAAACTCGCACCCAGAAGGGAATACAAAACATAACTGTATTGCCAAAGAATGTTCTTTTCCTTGAGAAATTGACTTCCAACATTTTGGATTAGACTTTCAGATCACCTCTATCAACATGAATAAATGCTGGCATGATATTGCAAGCTTATAGTAGTAAGCAGTAAGCAGTTGGTTGCGTTGTTCTCAAAATGCACAGATAATGATAACTCAAGTATTGTTACATTCATTGTTTAACTGTTGTTACACTTCTTTAGACATCACACCTTTGACATCACTGAACACCTTTGATATCAATAACCTATGTTCAACAATCTCCCCCTTTGTCATTGATGGCAAACAACAAAATATTGGCCACACATGAAGACAAATCTAATGTTGTCCGGATTAGGAAACCACCTCACATTGATTCCCACTTTCTTCCCTTCAAAGGATTTAGCATTTTGAGACTTATTTCTCCCCCTTTGACATCAATGGCAAAGGTCATTGTATTTCCAACACTCTGCACAATTCAAAACCTTGTTTCCTGGATAGACTCCCCCTGAGTCCATACCACATTGCTTCTAAAAACACTCCGCAAGACCACCAAACCTTCTTGTGGTAGGGAGACAATGCTCCCCCTCAACCTGTGCTTCCTCTTGATTCAAGAGGAGGGAGAAACAACTCCCAACTTCTGCTGGAGAAACTCAAAAGTCTCCTTAGGAAGCGGTTTTGTGAAAATGTCTACTACTTGCTCCTTTGTTTCAACATATTCCAACTTCACCTCTTTTTCTGTAACCTTCTCCCTTAGAAAATGATACTTGATTGCATTATGCTTTGTCCTCAAGTGCATTACTAGATTCTTTGAAATGTTTATAGCACTTGCATCATCACAAAAAATGGAAATGGGTTTATCAAACTCAATCTTCATCTCCATCAGATTTTGCTTCATCCATAATACTTGAGTGCAACATGAAGCTACTATAATGTATTCCGCTTCTGCTGTAGATAAATAAACTGAATCTTGTTTCTTGCTTAACCAGGATACAAGATTGTCACCAAGAAAGAAAGCTCCACCACTTGTACTCTTCCGGTCATCTATGCTTCCTGCCCAATTTGCATCCGTGTATGCAATCAGAGTGAAATTTCACTCTTATACCACAAACCAAAATCCATTGTAGCCTTTAGATATCTGAATATCCTCTTTACTGCCTTGACATGAGTTTCCTTAGGTGCTTCTTGGAATCTAGCCACCATCCCAACGACTTGCATTATATTTGATTTAGATGTAGTCACATACAACAAACTACCACTCATAGATCTATACAAGGTCTGGTCTGCCAAAGCAGATTCATCATCTTTACTTAGTTTACATCTGGTAACCATAGGTGTACTCACCGGTTTGCATTCTTCCATTTTGAACTTAACATTTCCTTTATATACTTGTTGTGAGAAATGAATATGCCTTTGTTTGATTGAGCAACCTGTAAACCAAGAAAGAAAGACAATTCACCAAGCATTGACATTTCAAATTCACTTTGCATTGCATTCCAAAACACCTTGCACATGTCATCATTGCTTCCGCCAAGGATAATGTCATCAACATAGACACCTTGCACAATCAATAGTTGATCACCTTTTTTTTTACGTATAGATTACTATCCGCACTACCTCTCTGGAACCCTTGCTATTGCAAATACCTACCCAACCTGTAATACCAAGCTCTAGGAGCCTGTTTGAATCCATAAAGAGCCTTCTTTAGTTTGCACACTAAATTCGGATCATTTGAGCATCAAAACCCTTCTGGTTGCTCAATGTAGACTTCTTCTAACTGTCCATTTAGAAATGTTGACTTCACATCCATCTGATATACCTTGAAATTCTTGAATGCTGATAAGGCCAAAAGCATTTTGATTGCTTCCAATCTTGCTACTGGAGCAAATGTCTCCTCAAAGTCAATTCCTTCAACCTGAGCATATCCTTTACACACAAGTCTGGCCTTATTCCAGATCACTTCTCCATTTTCATTCAACTTGTTTTTGAAGACCCACTTGGTACCAATAACATTCTTGCCTTTAGGTCTTGGAACCACTCCCAAGTTTCATTTTTCTTGATCTGAGTCAGTTCTTCCTCCATAGCTTCTATCCATCCTTTCTCTTTGCTTTCTTTTGTATAAGACCTTGGTTCAATTTTTGATAGTAATGCAAAATCTACTTTCTCTTTTGCCTTCTCAGTTCTTCTCTGGGTCTAAACCCCACTGTCCTTATCTCCTATAATCTGATCTTTAGAATGATTCTTCTGAACATACCTAGCTAGAGTCTTAACAACCTTCTTAGAGTCAACTTCCGAGTCTTCATCACTGCTGCGAACTGGATCTTCATTATCTTCCACTTCTGGAATAGACTCTATTGTTTCATCGACTCTTACATTGACACTTTCCACAATTCTCTTCAACCTTTTGTTGTAACATCTATATGCTTTTCTTGTCATAGAATAACCAAAAAAATTACCTTCATTCAATTTGAAATCAAACTTACCCAAATGTTCTTCATCCCTTTTGATGTAGCATTTGCTTCCAAATATCCTGAGATGTCTAACTGAATCCGGTCTTCCTCTCCATAACTCGTATGGTGTTTTATCAGTCCTTGGTTTGATTTGAGTTTTGTTCAAGATATATATTGCAGTCTGAATTGCTCCTCTCCAATATATATTAGGTAAGCTTGCTTGACTTAACATTGTTTTGGCCATCTCCTGTACAGTCCGGTTCTTCCTTTCTGCAACTCCATTTTGCTGTGGAGTCTTAGGAGCATAAAATTGCCTCCGGATCCCATGTTCCTCACAGAATTTGCCATATCGGTCAGAAGTGAATTCTCCACCTTTGTCTGATCTCAAAACCTTGATTGTTCTTTCGGTTTCATTCTCAACCAATGCCTTGAATGCTTTAAACTTCTCAAATGCTTTTGATTTCTCTTTTAGAAAAGTAATCCAAATCATTCTAGTATAGTCATCAATAAGCATCATAAAATACTTGTCACCTTGTAGACTCTTTGTCCCCATTGGTCTGCATAGATCCGTATGGATCAAATCCAATGGCTTTGTTTTGTAGAATATTCCTTAGCAGGAAATTTGGACTTTGTCTGTTTTCCCTCATGGCATGGTTTGCAGCTAGTAGATTGAGGTTTCTTGATTTTTTGGCATGTCTCTAATCATTCCTTTTGAGCTGATCTTCACAATGTCATCAAAATTGATGTGTCCCAATCTTTTGTGCAAGAATCAACTCTCTTGCCTCTGTATAGCAAAGCAGTTTTGTCCATTTAGCTTATTGAGATGATATATATCACTGTCAGTTTTGCTTCCTTCCTCAATCAACTCTCCGGTACCAAAATTTCAGATTTCGCAACCTTTAGCACTGAAAGAGAGCTTGTAACATTTATCACACATTTGACTTACACTCAAGAGATTATGCTTTAATCTTTCAACATATAGAACATCATGAGTTTTTGTCCGACCACCATCAAGACTCAAAGTACCTTTACTGGTAATCTTGGCAATAGAATTGTTTCCAAGAGTTATAGATCCTCCATCAAATTTCTTGAAATTCATGAACTTCTTTTGTCTCCAGTCATGTGACTTGAACATCCGCTATCAATGATCCATAGATTCTTCTCCTTTTGAGCATGTAGTGCAGTTTGAGCTATCATGGATTTCTTCGATCTTTTCTCTTCCAATTTCATCTTCTAGACTTTATTTGATTCATGACTCTGACATTCTGACCCTTTTATTTTTGTTTTTGATAGAGGACTCACAAAATTGCTTCTGCAATTTCTAGCAATATGTCCAAAATTGTTGCATTTGTGACAAATAATATTGAAATTGTACAAGGTGCAAATGCATCATTGCTAACAAGTTATTTCTTCTTACCAGAGCTCTTCTACAATCCACAGCCTTATGACCAAAATGATTGAAATTAAAACAATAACTAGAAAAAGAATAATTGAGCCTAGTATTGTACCGTTGTCCTCTTGAAGCTTGTCTTCCAGATCTTTTGTTCTTCCTTTGCACTTGAATGAAACCGTCATTTTGCACTTTGCCATCATTGATTGTTGTACTTTTTTCAGATGAAATGTGCCAACCAATTTTTTCTTTGAATTGTCACAACACAAACCAACACTATGCCAATTGATTAGCGTTAGCTTCCAAAGGATAATCAAATGAAATGTACTCTACGCCAAGAATGTGCACACAAGACCTGATGTGGGTGAGGTGCTAACATATGGCGGAGGAAACTGAATTATAATTGAAAGTAAATTACAAATGAATGCAAAGAGGCTGTGAACCAGCCATGAGAGATTTCCATGCTACCACTTAATTAGTGGGGGGAAAAAACATTACAATTCAAAACTAATTCATCTGCTGCGGCAGACATCCACTCAATGGTGGGAATTCGCCACTTTTCAGTGGGTGATAAATGACTGGAATAGTACTACTGTTTATAGTCTTACAATGAAAAACAACTGCAATTTTCAAGTGTTATTACATTCTTTACAAAACACAATGAAATAGATGATCTCCCACTTGATAATTCTCTCAATTATTGAAGATAGAAACCAAAATCAGAATTTGAAATAAGTTTGATATAAAAATCTGCAAACTGAAATTCTGAACCAGCAATCAATGAAACACCAAAATGGACAAATCTCTTACCACACTTCGCAAACTCCTTCCAAACTGAAAGCTCTTCAATTCACTGACTAGGCGACCATGAAACCAACACTTTCCAAGCTCAAAACTCCACAAAACACCCCACACGATTTTTCAAGGCAATAAATGCATGGTAAGGCCCTATCAGAGGGTCGACCTTGCTTAAAAATTCAACCACTTCACTATAAATTCTGCCCTTGCACAAATGGAGGCGCCTCAAGCATTTAAAATGAAAGGACAAATACCCATATGCAAATAAATTTTACCCATAGAGCTGAATTCAAATATCTCCTTCAACCATAGTGTGACCGGCAACACAAAATTGGAATTTATTACCAAATCTTCAACGTTGATGCACTATATGCACTTCTGAATGAAGCACACTCTCAATCCACCATCTAGGGAACCATAGTTTCAGGCCCGAAAAATGGAGTAGAATTGCTCAGCTTCCCCTTAGCCTGGTTTTGAATTCAATCTAGCAGTATTTTGATGTAATTTTTCCAAAGATGAGAAATGAGAGAGCAAAGGCCTTCTTTTATAGAATTGAAGGAAACTGTTGGCTTTCCATCTACCTCCAATTGGGATGCCCAATTCCTTTTTGCAATTAATTAATTTTTAAATCACCTTTATTCCTCCATCCAAGGCGTCCAAGACATGAGGAAATAATCAATAAAGTATTAAAACTTTCCTTAATGTGGCATCCAAAGCTCAAAGAGAGATATTTACTTTAGAAATATCCAATTTACCTCCTGATGAGGCGTCCACCCTTCAAGTCCCCTTTTTAAAATAACATGAAGTTATTATGTTAGGCCAAGGGGTCATAAACACATTAAAATAATTAAATGATTTAAATAAATCATTTATTTAAAAATGCACCTCAGAAAGCCAAATTCAGGAATACTCAACTGCACTGCTCAAAGTGGAAAGCTTACTGTGTTGAAGCCAACCGGAGTACTACTAATAATAGAACTTACTAAAAATAGTAAATTTTGGAAAGTTGCTCAACTCACTTTGCATGTCATATCATTGCGAAGCTCTCTGAAAACCCATAAAGAATTCGCAATCCAAATCTCAAAACTCCAATGTGCTGGATAAAAATAGCAAGTTCTGGAAAATGTTATTAGATGGAAATGCATGTCACACCATTCCGAAGCTTTCCGAAAAGCCAAAAAACTTCACCAGACATGCATCAAAAACTCTTACATTCAAACCTTCAAAAATGCTTCAGAACTCCAATAGAACAGGAAACCCTAATTTGACCTTTGACAAGCCTATGGGCTTTCGGAAATAGGCTAGTCACAAAAGAGCGTTTGGCTAAAATGGGGACATTACATCAGACTTTGCACTTCCAGATTCTCCTTAGCTGGCTTCATAGGCTATTTTGCCACTTTGTTCTTTTGTCCATCTGCAAAACCAATACTGATTTTGATGTGCAGATATCTCTGGCTATCAATAATTTGACCCAAGATCTCAGTCCTCTTTCCAAACTTCATCTTAAGTTGATGATTTACTTTATCAAGATCTTTCCTTAGTGACACAATTTCTGCTTCAAACTTCTCACAATCCTTATCCCTTGACAACAACCTCTTAGTCATAACTTCTTCAATCCTTTTTGCTTCTTCTGCTTGAGTCTTCAAGGCAATGATCTTCTCTGCTTTCTCAAAATTCTGAGATAAGTTATCTTTAGCCTTCACTTCCTCAACAATTATTTTCTTCAGTCTCTTAATCTCCTTTCCGGAACAAAACAACTCTTCCACAAGATATACCTCATTATCATTGTTCCTGGAATCCATCTCTGCATCATCTTCAGTAGTTTCCATAGCCATGAACACAACCTTCTCTCTTTCATCTCCGAAGATGTCTTGATCCCCTTCATCAGTTGAGTAGCCTTCTTCATTAATGAAGAAACTCTTATGTTTCCTCTGAACTCTATTCCCTTTCAAAGATGACTTCTTTCCATACTTTTGCTCAACATCATTAGAGTCTTTGTAAGGACACTTGGCCATAAAATGTCCTACTTCACCACAATTAAAGCATTTGAAAGGTAACTTACCTTTATAATTTCTAGAACCTCTCTACAACTTTCTGACAAAGTTTGCTTCCTTCGGATCTGATCCAACATCAGAATCTGGATCAACTTGCTTCTAAGATGCATTGAAAGCCGTTTCTTTCCTTGTAGAGTTTTCACTATCAATCATCATTTCATAATTAATCAAGATTCCATGTAATTCATTCATTTTTAGAGCATTAGATCTTTAGCCTCTTCAACAGTAGAAACTTTAGGATGAAACTTTCTAGGAAGAGATTTGTGTACCTTTTTCACAATCATACCCTTCTTTTATTTCTTTACCAAGACCTCTGATAGAGTTGACAACCTCATCAACCCGGAGTAGAAATGTGGCAATGTTTTCTTCTTCCTTCATTTTCAGACTTTCAAATTGACTTCGATGAGTTTGAAGCTTTACTTCTTTAACTTTGTCATCACCTTCATAGATGTTGTGCAATTTAGTCCACACTTCCTTCATTGTCTTGTGATGCATGATCTTCACAAATTCAGAGTTAGACAGTCCACATAGAATAACATTTCTTGCCCTAGCATTATTTTCATATGCCTTTTTCCCAGCCAAATCCCTAGGGATGCTTTCAAAAATCTCATAACCATCTGCAATTGATTGCCAAACCTCCAATCCAAGAGCCATCAAGTAAGCTTCCATCCTTACACACTTGTAATGTCGCAAAATTGCACCTAGGGGCAATTCCACATTTTCGCATCTTGCCTAGCATTTATGACACCTTAGAAACATTAATGATAAAACCCCAAGAGTCGGAATTTCATGATTCTGAGTCCATGCAAACATATGGTGAGATGACAGAAGTCTGACAAGGCGTTTCCTGAAAACCTAGGCCCTGGACGCCTGCGCGATGCGAGGACGTCTGCGCGGCGTGCTAGCATCCCGGTGGTTTTCCAAGCTTGAAACGACGAATCTAGAATCCTGATCCTTGCGACACGTGTCCTGGCGGTTAGGTCTCGGATGTAACGATTCTGTGTTGCCCTTGCATGCATGAAAACCCCTTTTTGGCTCTCATTTTGGGGTTGGAAGCTATCCGTTGAAGCACTACTACCATTTTCACTCTAGTCTTGGGTAATCTTCATCCTTGATAGCAACGTTCTATAGGCAAAGCCATGCCAGATTGAGGTCCCTCTAGCAGCTACAACTCTCAAGCAAGCACTCAGTGGTGCACCTGTGTGCTCCGGAGAGGGTCTTGACCTGTGGGTAACACTCTCTCTCTCTATCACTCTTTCTTACTTGTCCATTTACTACTTTGTGGTGCGGGCTCTACTCCGAAGCGGGTTTTGCTTTCACCACTCCCTTTGTTTACTTCATTTGCACTATTTTCCAAACCTGGTTGCCCGTGGAGGTGGGAACACCAAAACAGGGGTCTGACTGAGGCAGACCCCTATATAGCCCCAACCTTTTTGCCTTGATCTCTTGTGTGCAGGTTATGAAGTGAAGCGTGGAAAAAGAAAATCGGGACCCCAGTATGAGGTAATCTTCCTTCAAGTTCCTTCGTGTTTTTCCTTAGATTCTAGACTCTATTCGATTATTTGGCCTAACACGCCTTTGACCTGTGTTTAGAGGCGAGATCCAATTCTGCCCGCTTGAGCTCCTGAGCTCCTCGCAGCTTAGGACGCTAGCGCGCCTTTTAGACGACAACGTGCCGCGCTAGAGTCCTAAAACCGCGCTAATGTCCTTTGGCCGAGAGCTCTCACACCAGAGGTAGAAATCTTGGAGTCTTGCTCTCTCTGGGCCCGAAGTAACTTTCCTGCCTTTCCTTGCAGCCTTATCGATTTTTTCAATTTGATGTGTATAAGGGCAATTTGTTCCTTGGTGATCTCTTGTGAATAAAGAGACTCGTGTGCAGTGAATCCCTCTTATATCACATTTTGGTGAACTTGACGTGAAGCGTCGGATCCGTTTTCATAATGTAGCATGTTTATAACGATCCCTTTTCCAAAAAAGATTTCGATATGTTGGAAGATGCTCTAGATGATTTCTTAGAAGCACTCTCCCTTATCAATAAATCTTCTAAACAAACTCTCTCCTCGCCAGTTGAGGAGTCGGTAAATGTGTTTGTAGTTTCTGTGGCTCCTCCAAGCCCCAGGAAACCTGTTATTTATGTGACCCTAGTTGAGCCATTTTCTAGGGAGGACTATTCCGTCTGTGGGATTTCATGTCATAGCGATCCATCAGACTTATATTCGAGGTTCGTGAAAGCTACTGACTCTACTTATAATGCTCTCGGGCATATGTTTAATACAAGGAGAAATAAACAAAACTTAGAACAACAAGTTTCCATTCCTACATCACAACCAACTCAAACTCCTATCTCTTTACCACCGTCTCAACCTAGCCTTCCTCCAGCTCCTAAACCCGCGATCAAAGCACCGGGTGATTATGATCTTGTTGAGCAACTTCGTGTTACTCTAGCTAAGATCTCACTTTGGGATTTGCTTCAGACCGCCCCGGTTTATCAAGAGATGCTGCAGGAAGCCTTACAAAAGATTCTCTTGCTTGCCTCTGCTAGGCCTACGGACGTCAATGCATTGTTGGCACATATTCGAGCGGATTCACCAAATATTACATTCTACCCGCAAGAACTCTCACCTCCAGATGTGCGGAAGCAAGCAGATCCCTTGATGATTATAGTTAATGTTAACAACAGCGGTATTAGGCATACACTCGTTGACACTGGTTCAACTCTCAACGTTTGCGGTATGGACCTATTGCCTAAAATCAAAGTTGATTCGTCCTCTTTAGCAGCTTCTTCCTTGTATATTCGTGGGTTCAATAATGCTGGTCGCCAAGCTCTAGGTATAGTAATACTGCCTTTGCAGCTGGGCCCCATTACCTTGCCTACGTTGGTCTATGTGATACCCGACCCATTACCGTACAATCTTCTTTTAGGGAGACCTTGGATTCACGCTATGGGTGCAGTCATAGTTGAAAAACGCGCCTAAAACTCGCACAACTCGCAAGTAATCGCATAGAAAATTAGTGGGCGAGTAAATCGCCTAAAAACTCGCTGCCGAAAAACGCGGCTAAAAGAACATGGTATATATTTTATTTCGTTTGTTTACCTCTTCCAGGGTGTTTATATTACCAAACTATGTACACAGGAAGTAAACGGAATCATATCTAATGCACAGAACATAACAATGTAACATGCCAGAATCATAAGATGTTTGCATTCATATCCAGTAAATATCACCATTTACAATCACCAGTGTATCCCTGCTTGCAGTCATGGAATCATAATCATAACAACAATCAATAGTAGTAATTCTCCCGACTACAAAACTGAGTACATATAACGTTCGGCGGTTGGTTGAGCAACCAACCGTCGTGATGTTCCATAACAACCCGCTACAAGTAATTGGGACTTAATTACCCGAAAGTACATGCCAACAAATATTCCCACTAAGACTATAGTTTTATTGCACTATAATAACTTGGACGACTACGGCCGACTACATCATCCCCCCCACACAGTAGTCATCTTCCAGACGATTGAAAACCAAGACTGCCAACTGATTGTCACTCTCACCCAATACTCCATCTCTCTCTGCCAATTTCTCCTTGAGAGTTGCAACTCTCATCTGCTTGGCAACCAATTGCTCCTGTACTATGATGGCTGGTGGCACTGCAATTTGGCAATTCCAATAAATTTGATGGGGGTTTGGGGGCAACGCCCCCAGTGGGGTCAAGGGGCGCGCCCCTTGCGGGGGTCTGGGGGCAACGCCCCCAGCGTCGAGGGGCACACCCCTCGTGGGGTCGGGGGCAGCGCCCCTAGCGCGCTCCTTGCTTGCGGTACAGGGTGGGGTCGAGGGGTAGCGCCCCCGCCGCCAAGACCAATTTAACACTTCTGAAACCATACAAAACTCCATTCAGCGCCTCATTTTCATGAATTCCCAAGATACACCAACCAACGCTAATACAACCAAAAATTAGAGATTTTGCACTGTTTAATTGATGGGTGATGTTCTCTTGTACGCCCTTCATCTTCCCTCGTACAAATTTCTTGTGTTTCATCCGTACGACCTTCTTTACCTTCACTCGTACGGATTTCTTTTGTTTCTGTCGTGTGGCCTTCTTGCTTGCCCAATGTACGACTTCTTGGTTGCACAACATACAGACTCCTTGTTCTGTCGTACGGTCTCCTTCTCACAGCGTGTAAGTTCCTTCAACTTCCAACGTACGGTGTAACCACGTGGTCGTACGAATATGTCCTGCCTAGGTCGTACACAACCACCTACCAACCGTACGCCTAATAAGGGTCGTACGATTTGAAAGCTTATGTAGGGTCGTACGAACTGTGGAATGGATGGAAGCCATATGGTTTGCTCAAGTGACGCCTTTCTCAATTTCCTTATTGGCCGTACGATGGTTCTTCCTGTCTATATTTGATGTTTGCTCTACCGTACGATGCTCTCGCCCGGTTGTACTACCACCTTCTTGCCATGTCGTACGAAGTGCCTTCTCCCGCCATGTCGTACGAAGTGCCTTCTCCTGCCATGTTGTACGGATTTCTCACTTCTGACAAGTCGTACGGATTTTCCAACTTATGCCAACTCGTACGGATTTTCCATCTATGCCATGTACGGATTTGTCACTTCTACTAGGTCATACGGCATGGTTCTCCTTCCTTTTGCCAGACCGTACGGCGTACTCTTCTCTTCTCCTGCCAATCTGTACGGCATGAGCTGCTGCTTCTTCCGTGTGGGGCCGTACGTGCTCTCTTATGCCTTTCTTAGGTCGTACGCCTTGCCTTCTGGTCTTCTTGCTAAGCCGTACATGTTCTTTCCTTTCTCTCATTTCTTCCTGAAGCCGTACGATGTATCCTCCTGACTTGCTGCCAGGGCATACAATGTATCCCTCTCTACAAATCCATACATTCCTCCTTAGTTCTTCACCAAGTCGTACGATGTAGCCTTTTTTGGTTTCTCCTTCCAGTCGTACGATGTACGGGCTCATTGTGGTTCTCTCTTCCTTATGTCGTACGCTGTACGGATCGAGCTTCACCCTTCTTTGCCGAGTTTTCTTTTTTTTCGCCAATCTTTCCCCTTGCTGTTTATTTTGTACGGTCCTTGTGGCCCAGCCTTTTATTTTAAATTCTTTTAATTTCCCTTTCGCCTTATTTTTATTTTCTCTCTTCACTTTTCACATTTTCTAATTCCTCTACTTTATTTTTTTCATTTTTTGGCTCCAACACAATTTTTTTTTTCTCGTACCTGTTCGGATTTGTGGGCTAGTGTATCGTCTGGTTTTGCTATTCTTTCTTTGTACTCTCCATACTTGGCCAGAAGTGTCTGGATGGACATGTCTTGTTTCTCTTCTTGCTTGATTTCCTCGATCTGTAGCATGTTACACTCTCGATGGAACACTTCATAGTCTTCCATTTGCCAATGAAATAAGCCATTTAGTGAGCTTGTCTCATCCTCCGAATAACTCTTAAGTTCCAGTATGCCCTCGGCGTTCGATTCCATCGTCTTCCTCCCTTCGTCAACATCTGATTCCCCTCCGTCCGATTCTGATCCGGAGGAAGCCAATTCTTCGCTCACGGCTTGGTTCTTCAGGTCGATGACTTACTTCTGCCTGTTGTTCTCGATCGAGAGTGTGTTTCTCTTCCAATTATGATTTGCCTTGGCAGTTATCAACCATCCTCTCCCAAGTAGTGCATCATACGCTTTCCTCTGTAATGGGATGACAAAATTTAGCAAAAACTGTTGTGTCCCGATCATCACCTTCTGCGCCATCAGCGTCCCCAACGGCTTGATACCATGTTGATCGGCGCCGACGAGTTGGAATGTCGGTGGCCAAAGTGTAGGCTTCCCCAGGCTCTTCCATGTGTCTTCGGGCAGTACGTTGACTCCTGATCCTTTGTCGACGATAGTATTTGTCAAGATATTCCCTTTGATCTCCATTTGCACAACCGCTGGCATCTTCCCGACGTTCCCCATGAGTAGTATGGGATCAATGGTTTGTTCACCATACGGTGGTGAATCTGGTACCAATTCTTGCCTTCGGTCCTCCTCTTGTGATTGCTTGACATCCCTAAGGACGTTTGTCATTGCCAGTCCCAATTACGGCAACGTTTGGAGAAGGTTAGTTACTTTGATTGGTACGGTGGTCTACAATATCTGTCGTATGATGTTGGTTTCCGCCTCTGACTGCCAAGAGGTTTTTGGCTTTTCCAGAGATATTTTGTTCTCCTTCGTCATCGCTAGTTCCACTTCGGCTTTTGCTTCCTTCATCCTTTGTTTTTCCGTGTGTGGATCTGGGTAGGTTGCCTTTTTTGCTTGCGCCCTGGTGATCGCTAGTACCTCTTGTTCTTCTACTTCCAGCATATGGATACCCTTCTGCTTGGGGCATTCACTATCTTCACGGTTGCCTGGTCCACACCACTTACACAATCTTCCTCCCGATCCTTGGCCGTTCTAGCAGTCCTTGGCAAAGTGACCCCATTCGTTGCACTTTCGGCATTGGATCATGGGTCGTCCTTTACCATCGTACTATATTCTGTTCCTCAGACTCCTGTTGCTCTGGTAACCTCCAGGGGATGCATTGCTATTGTACTGGGGCTTTGGTGGTGTGTTTGACGGTGTCGACGGTTCTCCTTGAGCGAAGAGTACTTGTGCACTTTTGGCTTTTAAATTGTATGGGCATTCCTTGACGGAATGTCCCATCACTTGGCAGATATCGCAGAATAACTTCTTCGGATAGTTCGCCTTCGTGTGACCTTCCCCATTGCAATCTGTACACCATAGTTCTCGTGCTTCCCTCGTACTCTCTTTGTTGGCCTTCAATTCTTTCATCATTTGCATCATATCTTTCTTGAGTGCTCGTACGGTCTTGGTTTCACCGTCGCTGTCGTTCGCACTCTCCTCGTTGTCTGTCTTCTTTTTCCCTCGGGAGGATGTTTTGTTTTCACTTTCTATATCCATCGCCCGATTGTATGCTTCAATGTACGACGACGGAGGCATGACTTTCATCTTCTTCCTCAGTGACGGAAGCGAGCCTTCAATGAACCATCACTTCTTAAGCCCATCGGTTGGTTGAACCTCCAATTTTCCCAACAAGTCTTTCAGTTGCCGATTGTATGTGTGCACATTCTCGTGTTTTCCTTGCTTTGTATTGTAGATTTCTGCTACAATCTCACTGTCATCCCTCAGGAGTTTGAATTCATCCTGAAAGGCCTTCTTGAGTAATCTCCATGTAGCTTTTTGTGCTTGGTCCAACTCTGAGTACCAGTCAATGGCACTATCTCTGAGTGTCGCCGGAAATGCTTTCAACCAATGATCCGGGTCATCTTTTCCACTTGCTATCCAGATTGTCTCGCATGTTTTGCAATGTCGAACTGGATCCTCTGACCCATTCCCTGTAAACTTCGGCAACTTTTGCCATTCTGGAGTCACCATCCTTCCCCGCTGTCCTCCTTGTATATTGGACCCGACTGGACCGGTTTCCCCATTACATTCCGGTGCGTCACTTGCACTCTCGGCCACGTACAAGTCACTTTCCCGTACTCCGTCAGCGTCCTCTACACCTTGAGTTTCCTGGGCTCCACTTCGGTGCTCCCTCTGCCAAGGGGTCTTGGGCTCAGATCTCCCTGGCCTCAGCCCTTTGTCGTCGTCCGATATGGACAACTCTTGAATGCGTTGGATGCTATTCTCAAGTTCTTCGTTCAATTCATCTTCATTTTCTTGGTTTTTATATTTTTCTACGTACGGGGTGACGAGTGGTTCCTCGTCCCTCTCTTCCACAGGGTGCTGATGTGCTTTACTAAGTCTTAGCCACCGGTTTTCTTGCTCTTGTATTCTTAATGATCGCCGAATTCTTTCCTCCTCCGCTTCGTGTCCGGATGGTACTCGGTTCTTGTCTTTGTTCGGCCGTACGGGCATTTACAGGTCTTTCACGCGATCATTGCT
Organism: Sequoiadendron giganteum; assembly: GCA_007115665.2. Classification (NCBI taxonomy): domain Eukaryota; kingdom Viridiplantae; phylum Streptophyta; class Pinopsida; order Cupressales; family Cupressaceae; genus Sequoiadendron; species Sequoiadendron giganteum. The sequence goes on from CM021103.1 coordinate 525,741, forward strand.
GGTTGCCAGGGGTACGTCTCCGACTAGTGTCCCTTTCTTCCTCTTCTCGTTTGGTTCGTTCCTCGTATTGCTGCAAGATTTGCTGCCTTCGACGTTCTTGTTCCTCCTCCGCCCGAAGTTCTTGTAGGATGATGGAATGACGGGCCAACAATCTTGGCATGCAGTGGAGGAGGTGATCAACGTCATCGTTCACTTCGAGGCGATCCCAGATAACTGCCTCAGGGACTTCTCGTTGGAGGGCTTGCCTCTGTACATGGTCATGTAGGGATATGTTCCAGAGGTTTGTCAAATCCCGTGTCAAGTTGTCCTCTCTTTCTTCATTCGTTACTATGGGTTCGTCCGCTGGTCGGCCCATTACGCTGCCATTACACCGAGTGCTTCCCTGGTCCGCTTAGGCAACGATGCCAAATGTTTACCTCTTCCAGGGTGTTTATATTACCAAACTATGTACACAGGAAGTAAACGAAATTATATCTAATGCACAGAACATAACAATGTAACATGCTAGAATCATAAGATGTTTGCATTCATATCCAGTAAATATCACCATGTACAATCACCAGTGTATCCCTGCTTCCAGTCATGGAATCATAATCATAACAACAATCAATAGTAGTAATTCTCCCGACTACAAGACTGAGTACATATAATGTTTGGCGGTTGGTTGAGCAACCAACCGTCGTGACGTTCCATAACAACCCGCTACAAGTAATCGGGACTTAATTACCCGAAAGTACATGCCAACAAATATTCCCACTAAGACTATAGTTTTATTGCATTATAATAACTTGGACGACCACGGCCGACTACATCGTTTACCCTTATTTTTTTAGCAAAGAAAAAAACAAAAGGCATTGGGTGTTATCATTTATCATTTTAACTTTTATTCACGTCGCTCTAGAGCAGCCATAGGGAAAAACGAGGGCAAATAACTCATAACATCGACGCGCCCTGAAAAAAATGACCGCGCGCGTATGGAAAAAGGATGCGCTAGAGAAAGAACGGGCCGACGACCAGGAAAATCGACGAGGGCACAACAACCAACAGGTTTTCTCAATTTTTTTTTTGTCTGCGATTTCATTTTTTTGCAATTTTTTTTTCTGAGCAAAAATCGTCATGAACATAGTCGAATCTAGGTTTTTTTAATTTTTTTTATTTATAAAACTTAATATCTATAATTTAAATTTTAATAGATTTGTAAAAAAATTAATATATAATATATATTTATAAAACTTAATACCTATAATTTAAATTTTAATAGATTTGTAAACAATTAATATATAATATATATGTAAGTAGTATCAAACAAATTGTATTTTTTTAATTTATTTTATTTTTAAAACTTATAATTTAAAATTTTAATATATTTGTAAAATATATATTATATAAGACTCAAGTAATTTAAAAATTGATTTTTTTAAATTTTTAATTTATTTTATTTAGAACTTATAATTTAAAGTATTAAACTTAAAGTTTAAATACTTGAACGGTGAACCTTATATAATATATTTATTTTACAAATATATTAAATTATAAGTTTTAAAAATAAAATTAATTAAAAAAATTCAATTTTTTAATTATTGACATCTATATAATATATTAATTTTTTTTTACAAATATTCTTTAAAATTTTATATCTTTTAATATTTATAAATCAATAAATAAAAAATAATTAATTAAAATATTATTATTATATAATAATAAAATATTACATTTCAAAGTTCAAACCAAGAAAACACATTTTGTTTCCATAATAAAATGAGAAGAGAGAATGATTGTTATCTCTTTATGAAACTACATTATGAAAAAAAGTTTAAAATTTAAATGGAATCATGGATTACCTTGTTTCTAATTTTCAATGTTGTCTCCCTTTTGCCAAGTTTACGTTCATAATTTGCTAAAAGATTATGGCTTCTGCAAGTAAAAAGAGTGGTGGCAAACCAAGAGATCCTTGCTGGAAACAAGGAACACCAGGTGCAACATGAGGAGAGGTTATTTGCAACCATTGCACTGAGTCTTATTTTGGTGGCATAAACCGACTGAAATACCACCTTACACGAATCCCTTGTCGAGATGCTACACCATGTAAAAAGGCACCCAAAGAGGTTGAGATGGAGGCCAAAGCACTCCTTGCAGCATATGACCAAAGGAAGGAAAGTAAAAAGAGAGCAGCAGAGGCAATGGCAACCCCATATGCAGATTTCAGTTCTACAAGGTCACAAAGGGCTATGGGCGGCTCTTCTTCTCTTGGGCCACGGATACGAGGATTAGGAACTGGAAGTGTGGGCAGCCTCAATTTTAATTTTTTTGTTCCACGTAATACTCCTGGTGCACAACCTTCATTGGAAGGTACTTCTTGAAATAGAGAGTTGCAAAATGATGCGAAGTTGGCATGTGCTAGATTTTGGTACTACAACAATATTCCATTCAATGTTGCTTCTAGTCCTTATTGGGAAGAGTTGGTCACTGCATTGACTGTGGCAAGTAAGGGGTTCAAGGCCCCAAGTCGTTATGAGTTGAGTGGGCCATTATTACAAAATGAGGTCCAAAACACACACAAACTAGTGGAGGAACAAAGGAGAAATTGGGAAAAGAATGGCTGCACCATTATATCTGATGGGTGTACGGATGGCAGAAATAGGACACTCATCAACTTTCTAGTGGCTTCAGGGGGACAATTGGTATTTCTAAAATTAGTTGATGCCTCCAATGAAACAAAAAATGCAGAGACCTTGTGCAACATGTTGGATGAGGTGGTGATGGAAGTGGGAGTTCAAAATGTAATTCAAATTGTGACCGACAATGCAGCTGCATATGTGGCAGCCGGTAAACTTCTAATGGCGAGGCATCCTACATTATCTTGGACCCCTTGTGCTGCCCATTGTCTTGATTTGCTCCTTGAGGACATAGGGAAAATAAGTTGGGTGAAGAATGTGGTTGAAGATGGAAAAAATATCACAAAATACATCTACAATCACACATGGGTCCTAAGTCTCATGAGAGAGCACACTGATGGTAAGGATCTCGTGCGATCAGGAGTCACACGCTTTGCCACCAATTTCCTCACCTTGCAGAGCATTTTAGCTACATTGCCCAACCTCAAGCACATGTTTGTGAGTGAAAAATGGCTTGAGAGTCCTTATTCCAAGAAACCTGAAGCAGATAAGGTCAAGAAGACCATTTTTGATGATAGATTTGCCATATAAATGGAGGAGATCATCAAAGTAAGTTTTCAAACATTTATTGATGATTTATTTTTTTGCTTTCTAATATTACAGCTTGCTGATTTTTTTAAATTTTTTATATTTTAGGTGTCAGAACCGTTGGTTAGAGTTCTACGATTGGTGGATGGGGATAAAAGCCCCATGGGGTATCTATATGAGGCCATGGATAAGGCCAAAGAGGCAATTCAACATTTATATGGGTCAAACAAGACCAAATATGAACCCATATGGCGCATAATAGATCGGAGGTGGAACCAACTCCTCCACCAACATATTCATGCAACTGCCTCCTTTTTGAACCTCAAGTTCTATTTCTCTCCTACTTTCAGAGCAGATGCAGAGGTTCAAGTTGGCCTCATACATGTATGGAGAGATTGGTTAGCGATGATGACCTTCGAGATCTCATACTTGATGAGATACAAAGCTATAAGAGGGCTGAAGGGCCATTGTTTTCTTCCAAGGATTGCATTCGTAGGAGAGACACTCTACAACCAGGTAACAAATTCATGTGTTTAATATTATTTTACTATTTATGACATTATGTTAATGTTTAAGTTTATTAAATCCTTACTAAGTTATAAATGGCAATTGTTATCCTTGCAGATTTGTGGTGGCAAGATTATGGTGCCACAACGCCTAATCTTCAAAAGGTTGCTATTCACATTTTATCTCAGCCTTGTAATGCATCTGGTTGTGAGCACAACTGGAGTGTCTTTGAGGCCATTCACACAAAGAAGCGCAATCGGTTGACTCAAAAGCGCTTGAATGACCTTGTCTATGTGCGCTACAACCTTCGGTTGCATGAGAAGAAGGTACAAGGGTTGATTTCACATGAAGCACTTGACCTTGATGACATTGATCCATACTCATATTGGATTGCTGAGCCTAATGAGGTCAATGTGGAACCATGGATAAGTGATGATGAGTTTGCTGAGATGGAGAGGGAGGTAGAGGAAGCTGAATGGGAAGCAGAGGTGGCAACATATGAGGAGGAAGAAGGCGAGCTTGGTCAACCAATAGAGGCTGTTTCTTCACACACGCAACTTGATCCTATCCCTATGGATGAAGCACCTGTTAGGGCACTTGTTGAGACTTATATTGAGGACACTACACCTATACCATCTACTTCAGTACCACCCACACAACAGCGACAAATTTGTTTGAGTTTCAGTCGTAGAAGAAAATTAGGATAGATAATTTTTGTTGATACTGAAACTTGAAGTTGATATGTATTGAGAAGTCGAACTTATTTTTTGGTGTATGATACATTGATGATTGATATGTTTTAAGGTTTTAAACTCTAATTTTGATTTATATGTGATGAAATCAGTTGATACATTGATGATTGATATGTATTGAACTCTAATTTTGATTTATATATGATGAAATCAGTAATATGTTCTATATTTTAAAAAATTGTGTATTTTCAAATGTTCGATAAATTTGCCGAGTTATTGCTGAGTTTTTCCCCGAGTTTTTAAAATTTTTGGGTCTGCTGAGTTCGAGTTTTTCAACTATGGGTGCAGTAACCTCCACTTTGCATCGTTCTTTGAAGTTTGTCGCTAACAATCGGGTTGTTACAGTTAAAGCAAATCCAAAGGCTGTGCACCTTTGTTTGCTGGTCGCTACTGGTCGTGCTTCAGCTACATCCACTCTCAAGAATTGTATTCCTTCCTTAACCGTTGATGCTATGGCATGTTCTTCATCGATACCCTCTGTTGAAGTTGTTCCCCGAGTGAGTATCGACGAAGATGAACCACCTAAAGCGGAAGATCCTAAGTCTACCCCATCTTCTCCTTCATCGAATGCTCTCTTAGGTGATGATTGGGGTTCCTTGAATTTCTCCGAATTTTTCATAGCGGAGTACAAGTCAAACCCCTCTGGTATTGAATTTCCAGGCTTTGCTATCATAAGGGTAGATGACCCTCTCGTTGGGGAAGAGAAGTATGATCTTGTCCAGGAGACACTCCTCCCCCTGCCCGAGAGAGTGACCCCGCTCCTGCAAAGGAGGTCAATGTTTGCGAACCGAGTAAAGGAAGTGGGAGCACTCCCGTAGAAACTTTTGACATCCATTGGTGGAATGAGACACTCTACATGGAGCCGCCGCCTCTTGAAGTTCTACAAACTCGCTATGGGTTTGTGTATGAACTCGCCTCTCGAGCAAGGGATCCAAGTCCCTATCCAGTTTAAGCAACGACAATGTTATCTTGGTTTGGGATGCTTTGTTGAATAGTCTAAACAAAAACCTTGGTGGAGTGTGAATATGATTTCAGTCGAGCCGTTGAGCTTGGTCCATCCTGAGTTGATAGAAGAAAGGGGACAAGCTGAGAAGGTTCCTTTGGATGTCTTCTCTTCAGATGAAGCATTAGGGGAATTTCTAGGTGCTTATTCTCCGTTGCCTCCTTATCATCACAAGAAAAGGTTCCCGTATCACTTGCATAGACAAGCCTACTTTGGAGAATCTGTTCTAAGTGTCGATGAGGAAGACCCTCTATCTAACGTCAATAATGATGTTCCGATATCTCATCCCGAGGACCGCAGTCCTCTCCTTAAAGGAGATACTGTCGAAGTCCCTATGGATCCTAAATCTTCAGAAAAGGCAATCAAGATTGGGAAGTGTCTCTCTTCCGAAGAAGCAGATGAACACTCCGATCTCTTGCGTACTCACCCTGATATTTTTCGCTTGGACATATGAGGATATGCCCGGTATTGATGAATCCATAGTGGTCCATAATATCGTCTTATGTCTCGACGCCAAGCTGGTTAAGCAGAAAATTCGAAAGATCAATCCCAGGGTAGGTTTGATGGTCAAGATTGAGATAGAAAAGCTGCTAAAAGCAGGCTTTATCCGTCCAATTGACTACTCTCCTTGGATTTCGAATATAGTTGCTGCTAGCAAGCTTGACGGCCGTATTCGTATATGCATTGACTTTCGAGATCTTAATAAGGCTTATCTTAAGGATGATTTTCCTTTACCTAACATAGATATGATTGTAGACTCGACTGCAGGCCATGCGTTGTTATCTTTTATGGATGGCTTCTTGGGTTATAATCAGATCCGCATTAACCCAGATGATCAGTACAAGAGGGCCTTCACTACCCCTTGGGGTACTTTTTGTTATGTGGTCATGCCCTTTGGTTTAAAGAACACTTGAGCAACATACCAACGGGCGATGACCCTGATATTTCATGATTTCATTCATGAAATCTTAGAGGATTATGCCGACGACATCTTGGCGAAGTCTATAAATCGTCAAGATCACGTGAAGAACCTTCGTCTTATCTTCGAAAGGCTTCGGCTCTACAAGATGAGACTCAACCCCCATAAGTGTGTCTTCGGCGTCGATGCCGACAAGCTTTTGGGGTTTATAGTCTTTTATCGTGGAATCAAGGTTGACATAAATAAGATAGATGCTATTGTTAACATGCCTCCACTGAGGAATATTACTGTGTTGCAAAGTTTACAAGGGAAGATTCAGGCGATTCATAGATTTATATCTCAGTTGGCTGATCATACCGTCCCTTTCACTCACTTATTGAAAAAGGATGTTCACTTCATATGGGATGAAGAGTGTCAGAAAGCCTTTGATTCAATCAAGGCTTATTTGGCCAATCCTCCTGTATTGATGCCGACTATGCAGGATAGACCTTTTTTGGTTTACCTTGCTACATCACCATATGCTTTGACATCTTTGCTAGCTCAGTATGATGATGCAGGCAGAGAGAGCGGTCTACTACATTAGCCGTGTCCTTGTTGATTATGAAACTCGTTATTCATCCATGGAGAGGCAATGCCTCGCTCTCGTATTCGCTACGCAGAAGTTGAGGCACTACCTTCTCCATGCTGAAACACACGTCATAGTTGAAACAAATCTTTTGAAACACTTGTTCTCTAGCATTGACCTTGCTGGGAGATTAGCGAAATGGGTTATGTTACTTTCTGAGTTCGATATAAAATTTGTCACTCAGAAGTCAATAAAGGGTCAAGTGGTTGCCGATCAGTTAGTAGGTGCTCCCTCACCTCGCTCCTTCCTTGGGTTGGATTTGTTCCTTGATGAAGATATTTTCACATTTAACTATGATCTTGAATGGAAGATGTACTTCGATGGGTTGAGGTGTCAGACTGGTTCTGGAGCGGGTGTGGTTCTGATATCCCTCGAAGGTAAACCGGTCCCTCTATCCTTTCGATTAGATTTTCCTTGTACCAATAATATCACTGAGTACGAAGCTCTTATTGCTGGCTTACGTGCCGCGATTGCACTCAAGATTAAGCATCTTCATATACTAGGTGACTCTGAATTTATTGTGAATCAGGTTATAGGAACTTATCAAGCTAAACAAAGTAAATTGTCTCGATATCGAGACCTCGCTTTGTCCTTGCTCAATCAGTTTTCCTCTTTCACGATAAACAATGTCACTAAGAGAGAAAATAAACATGCTAATGCCATGGCAAGCGTTGCTTCCTTGGTACCTTCAGAAGAGGATACGAAAGAATATCACTTTGTGGTTCAGGTCGTGCGAACCCCGACGATTTCCGACCAACCCGAACCCGAGTCTCTGACATGTTTTAACGCGGACTCGGGAGAGTGGTTTTCTAGTATCTATGGTTAAAGACTGGAAACTTTCTCGATGATGCAACGAAAAACGATCGCACTCGTATACGGAAGCTTTTAACACGTTATGTCATTCTATCGAATGTTCTTTATCGAAAGGCCTATAATGGTTTGTTGCTAAGGTGTCTCACTAAAGCGAAAATACTCCTTGCCCTTAAGGAAGCCCATTCGGGCTCCAGGGGTGGACATTTCGGCGGTAAATCCTTGGCGAGAAAACTGATACACATGGGGTACTATTGGCAAACAATGGAACAAGATTCCTTCGATTTTGTCAGGAAGTGCCTTCAATGTCAACAACACAGCCGTCTTATTCATGCTCCTGCTCAGGAGTTACAAAATCAGACTTCTCCTTGGCCGTTTGCAAAATGGGGATTGGATATCATCGGAAAAATATCACCTCCTTTTTCCAAGGGACATACCTTTATCATTGCCGCTACAAATTATTTCACAAAATGGGTCGAAGCTATTCCTCTCCGATCCACAAATGCTGAAACTATCTGTAGCTTTCTCATGAACAATATCATTTCTCGTTTTGGATTGCCTGCTACACTTGTTTCTGAGAATGGTACACTATTCAAGAACAAGGAAGTAAAGTAGTTCTTGGAGAAATTCCATATTCAACATAGGTTTTCTACACCGTATTATCCACAATCCAATTGACAAGCAGAAGCGTCTAATAAAACTCTTGAACTCATTCTTCGTAAAACGGTTAATAAGCGTGGTAAGGATTGGCATGTTCAGTTAACATACATTTTGTGGGCTTATCGCACGAGTGTCCGTACGGCGACGGGAACAATGCCGTATAACCTCGTGTATGGCGCCAAAGCTATCATGCCTTTGGAGTTGGAAATTTTGTCCTTGCAGGTTTCCCTTAGAGGGTTAGTTGACGATGAAACCTATCAAACTAACTACTTGCATCAACTAGAGATGCTCGACGAGCGCCGTCTACAGGTCCTTGATCATCTTCAGGTTTATCAGTGGTCGTTATCAAGACAATATAATCAGAGTGTGCTTCTTAGAACCTTTAAGCTAGGAGACTTGGTGCTGTGTGAAAATTAGCGAAATGTAAATACGCCACCTGATCAAAAAGGAAAATTTAGTCCTAACTGGTTAGGTCCTTACATTATAATTTCTGTGTATGGTTCGGGTGCTCATGGATTATCGTCTATGGATGGAACACCTTTAAAACAGCTCGTTAATGCAATGCATCTTCGTCGATACTATGCATAGCGTTCTAATGTGTCACATGTGTGGTGTTCTCCTTGAAAGGTAGTAATGCTACATATAGTGACATTGCTCATTCTCACATTATGAAGATTTTTGTGTTTATGACATGACCATGTGCGTGTGTGCGATATAAAAACATACATACATGTGTCCGACTATGCTATGTATCCATACATCACATTACATCTTTTAAAATAATTAGATCATCATTGTATTTAATTAACATGTAACCAAACGTGTTTATTAAATCATGATTAGCATCTAATGAAAACATACATCCATATAAGTAAATTACATCCATAGCATGAACATACATGAAAATAGAAAACATACACATAAGCAAAGCCATGATACAGAAACCGATGTATATATATATATGTCCATGTATGAATCAAATGACATGTACATGTATCGGGCCACTGCTGTAAAAAATGAGTGGCTGCTGAATATATGTCTATACAAAAGATCTACAAACATGTATATATGCGTATCTGACTACAAAAACGATATACAATAGATGGGCTCTTATCCCTGTGGTGCATGGCTCCTTGAGCCCTCTGGTTTTGGCAGCCACTTTGGTACCCTCGGGGGAGGCTGCACGGTGGTAGCGGAATAGGATCGGTGTGAACGTGATACGAACATGGCTGCCCGCATCCCTCTGAGCTCCCCTTGCAGCGAACATATATCCATCTTCGCCTACACCAGCTCTTGCTGCAGTTGCTGGACATTTGCCGGGATCACGACTGCCGACTGCACGTCGAGGTCATCGATACTGCTCTGAAGGGTGTCACACGCTTGCTTGGCGGCCTTAGCCCTCGTCATTTCCGTGTCTTGCTCGACAAGTGTTGTCCGCAGCTCCCCCAACAGTTGGTCGCGCTGTCCTTGAAGAGTCGTCAACTTTGCAGTCAGTTGCATGATCTCCGCGCCCACTCCTCATAGGTAGTCCTCAAGCGCGCTACTGGCTCAAAAGTGGGGGCATGTCTCCCTACTGATATCGACCGGTAGGCCTCAAGAACTGTCCCCTAGATCAGCACGACAGGGGCCACCTCTGAAATACACTGAGCTATGAGCCCACTCCATCCTTGTACATTCTCTACAATCACAAAGAGAGAAACATGAATCAGTATCACGTGGCATATGTACATATATCATAAACTGAAGGAATCAAAAGCATGGAAATATAAACAATACACTATGTATACTTGGATCCCCTCGCTATCATGTGGGATTAGGGTGTGGGTCGATGCTGGGTCCTGCGCCACCAGCATCGGCGACTGACCTCGGTGATGCTAGGGCTGCTACTGCTAGGGCAGTGGAAATGGGTGGCACTGACGAGAGGGGAGTAGCCGTGGAGGGATCTGATCTCCTTCGTTGCCTTGGCCTCGCGGGCGTTGCCTCCTCCGCGTCGCTCTGCTGGCGCCCTCTCCTCTTGTCTTGCGAAGGTTGGTGAGGCAAGTCCTCCTGTGGACCAAGGTAACCTCTCAGGGCACCCTCACCGAACACTGGAGTTGGCCGGTGCCTCTCCCACCACTGTGAAAACTCTGCATCCACCCTGACATTGTCTGTTGCCGCCATGGCCGACAGATCATGGTCGGGCTCATCATCGTCCGAGGGAACAATGTCTGTGATGGTGGGACAAGGGCGATCTCCTACCCTCGTTGCACTCTGGTGCGCTCTGGTGTAGGTGGGCATGTCTGGTGGGATGGTCTAGATACGGCCATGCTGCCGAATGACCCGGCTCTAGTAGTAGGGAACAATAACAAAATCGCAGCGACCTATCAAAAAATGGTCCCGTTGCAGGTTCCTCAGGTACCTGCCATCATCTACCCACCGAAAATATCGGTAGGGTCTCCACTTGACCTCACCTACGGCAACAGTATCAAACTGTAGCCGCCAAAACTGTAAATCTCCGAACCGCCATTGGCCTGTCATGTCATACTAGTGGGCCATGGGAACCTGATACGGCCATCGCTGGGGAAAATCGACTGGTCGAGTGCACATGATGTGAGCGAAAGCCCACACCTGCAAAAGTGTGCATGCTGCGAGACTGCGGTACTCATAATGTAGGTATCGCTCGAGCTCTTGGTAGAGGTGCGCTAGCATGTTGCGCCCCCAGGCAAAAACAGTACAATGCTCTACCATTTCTCTAATGGTATGGATGAGGCCCTTGTGAAGGTGTGAGCCTCGCTCGTCTATGGTGATACGGAAAGCAACTGTAACAACCATGACACGACGTAGCAAAGACGTCGTGGTCCTCGCCTAGTCACACCAGTGCGTGTAAATGTGGCCTGTGCTGTCGTCGCTGTCCGTCCTCCCTGTGCAGTAGAGGACGCCCTCACTCCGCTCTCACGTCGATCGGGTGTCATCTATGGCCACCTACCGTCTGTGGATGGGTAGCCCGAGGATCTGATAGACGTCCTCGAGGGTGATAGTCATCTCCCCACAGGGTAGCTGGAAAGATGATGTCGTGGCATCCCACCGCTCCATTAGGGCGGTGAGCATCCTCTCGTGGTATCTCATCTCTGGCATGGTAAACACGTGCCAGAGACCCTACCCGCTCTAGATGTGTGATCTCGTCCTATGAAATGTAGTCCCTCTGCTCGCGGACGAGTCAGAATGCTCGCCCTCTTGGATGCTCCCGGATCTCTGGGTACTCCTGCAAAAAAGTAAAAAATTCGGAGTCAAAATCATCCAAGTACATCATCAAAACAAGAAAAAGTTGCTTAAAGACATATGCGCGCCACGTATGCGTCCCAGACCGCCATGGTCACCTAAGGACGCCAGTGCGTGCTCGAGACGACATTGCAGATCTAGGACCTTAGCGCGTGTCTTGGACGACAGCTTGTATGTTGGACGAGAGTGCAAAAATTGGATGCTCGCACACCTCACCGAGTAGAAATAAGCAAAAAATTAACTAAATTACACAAAAAATGAGGCTTAGAGGCCTACCTGGTCTACCTCGCGACCCTTGGCGATGTCCTCGCATAGCTGCTCCAATCTCGACGCCTCGTACTCTCTCATGCTCGACATTTTGCTGACTTTTCTCTCACAAAAGTCAACAATTTGCTTGCAGTGAATAGTGAAAATGACCCTTCTAGGGGCCCACCTAGGTATATATAGGCCCCCGGGGCCCATTTTTCCTAGAGATTGTGGCTCCTCGATTTTTCCTTATTTTACCCCACCATGCTGGGGGCAAACTCAGGAGGGGGCATATAGTCACCTCTTGATCATTTTTTTCCTCCGAATCCATGACGTTTTTCTTGATCATTCTTCTCTCTGTGATAGCTTCTTCCGATTTTTTGAAGCTGACTCAAAATTTTAAGTTTTGCAAGATAAAGTTTTGAATGATCTGTTCGCAACCGTTTTGTTGTTGCTTGCTAAGCTCGGAAGCTGGGGGGATCCTTAGTACCGGTTAGCTCGACCTCGGTGACCTCTCCCGTAAAATTCAAAATTCGGTTGAACTTTTTTCTCTCTACTTTAGTGGCTGATTTTTTCCAAAATCGAGCCCATGAAAGTGGGGGCAAAATGTAATGTGGCAGAATTGCACCTAGAGGCAATTCCACATTTTCGCATCTTGCCTAGCATTTATGACACCTTAGAAACATTAATGATAAAACCTCAAGAGTCGGAATTTCACTATTGTGACTCCATGTGGACATATGGCAAGATGACAGAAGTCTAATAAGGTGTTTCTTGAAAACCTAGGCCTTGGACGCCTGCACGACGCACAAACGTCTACGCGGCGTTTTAGCGTCCTGGCGGTTTTCCAAGCTTGAAACGACGAATCTAGAATCCCGACCCTTGTGACACGTGTCTTGGCGGTTAGGTCTCGGATGTAACGGCTATGTGCCGCCCTTGCATGCATGAAAACCCCTTTTTGGCTCTCATTTTGGGGTTTAAGCTACCGGTTGAAGCACTACTACCATTTTTGCTCTAGTCTTGGGTAATCTTCATCCTTGATAGTAGTGTTCTATAGGCGAAGCCATGCCGGACTGAGGTCCCTCCAACAACTACAACTCTCAAGCAGCGACAACTCTCAAGCAAGCACTCAGGGGTGCGTCCATGTGCTTTAGAGAGGGTCTTGACCCGTGGGTAACGCTCTCTCTCTCTATCACTATTTCTTACTTTTCCATTTACTACTTTGTGGTGCGTGCTCTACTCCGGAGCGGGTTTTGCTTTCACCACTCCCTTTGTTCACTTCATTTGCACTCTTTTCCAAACCTGGTTGTCCATGGAGGTGGGAACATCAAAGCAGGGGTTTGATTGAGGCAGACCCCTATACAGCCCCAACCTTGTCATGTCCCCCGAGATTGTAACATACTAAAATACGAATAAATAGAAAAAATGACAAAATACGTATTAACGACTTAATTATTATAATTGTCATGAGACAATATTATATTAATTTTAGGATTGACAATACAAATGCTATTATTATAAACAACGTAAGATAATATTATAATTATAATTATTATATATAATATTATAATATTAAAATATAAATATTGACAATTTAAATAATAAAATAAATATTGAAAAAATATATAATTAAGATAAACCGATAAATTCAATCTATAATTATAATACAAATAACTAAATCAAATATAAGTGGTCAAATATCCTTAGTGTAGTCGGCCGTAGTCGGCCAAGTTATTATAATTCAATAAACTATAGTCTTAGTGGGAATAATTATTGGCATGTACATTCGGGTAATTAAGTCCCGATTAAGTTGTCGCGGGTTGTTATGGAACGTCACGATGGTTGGTTGCTCAACCACCGCCAAATGTTATATGTACTCAGTTTTGTAGTCGGGAGAAATCATTATGATTATGAGATGATTATGAGTCCATGATTGATAGTACGGGAATACTTTGTGATTGTACATGGTGATATTTACTGGAAATGAATACAAGCATCTCATGATTCTAGCATATTGTGTTGTTCAGTTCTATGTATTGCATATAGTTCAGTTTACTTCCTGTGTACGGAGTACATTGATATAAACACTCAAAAAGGTAAACATTTGGCGCCGTTGCCTAAGCGGACTAGGGAAGCACTCATTACAATGGCAGCGTAATGGGCCGACTGGCGGAAGAACCCATTGTAACGAATGAAGAAAGAGAGGATGACTTGACGTGGGATTTGACAAATCTCTGGAACATATCCCTACGAGATCACGTACGGAGGCAAGCCCTTAGGCGAGAAATCCCTGAGGCAGTAGTTTGGGATCGATTCGAAGTGAACGACGAGGTTGATCACCTTCTCCACTGCATGCCAAGATTGTTGGCCCGCCACTCTATCATCCTACAAGACCTTCAAGCGGAAGAGGAACAGGAATGCCGAAGGCAACAAATCTTGCAGCGGTACAAGGAACGAACCAAACGGGAAGAAGAGGAACGAGACACTAGCCGGAGATGTACCTCTGGCAACCAACAATGATCCCTTGAAAGACTTGTAATGCCCATACGACCGAACAAGGACAAGAACCGAATACCATTCGGGCACGAAGCGGAGGAGGAAAGAATTCGGCGATCATTAACAGTACAAGAGCAAGAAAACCAGCGACAAAGATTAAATAGAGCACATCAGACCCCGTACGTAGAAAAATATAAAAGTCAAGAAAATGAAGAGGAATTGAGCGGTGAACTTGAGAACAACATCCAACGCATTCAGGAGTTGTCCATATCGGACGACGACGAAGTGCTGAGGATAGGGAGATCTGAGCTCAAGACCCCTTGGCAGAGGGAGCATCGGAGTAGAGCCCAAGAAACCTAAGGTGTAGAGGACGCTGACGGAGGACGAAAGAGTGACTCGTACGTGGCCGAGAGTGCAAGTAATGCACCGGAACGTAACGGGAAAACCGGTCCAGTCGGGTTCAATACACGAGGACAGAGGGACAGGATGGTGACTCCAGAATGGCAAAAGTTACCGAAGTTTACGGGGAATGGGTCAGAGGATCTAGTATGACACTGCAAGATGTGCGAGACAATTTGGATAGCGAGTGGAAAAGATGACCCAGATAACTGGCTGAAAGCGTTTCCAGTGACACTCAGAGATAGTGCCATTGACTGGTACTCGGAGTTGGACCAAACACATAAAGCTTCATGGATGGTACTGAAGCAGGCATTTCAAGATGAATTCAAACTGTTGAGGGACGACAGTGAAATTGTGGCCGAGATTTATAACACCAAACAAGGGAAGCACGAAAGTGTACGAACCTACAACTGGAAACTAAAAGACCTGTTGGGGAAACTGGAGTCACAACCAGCAGATGGCTTAAAAAAGAGATGGTTTATTGAAGGGCTACTTCCCTCGCTACGTAAGAACATGAAGGTGGTACCTCCATCCTCGTACGTTGAAGCATACAACTGTGCGATGGATATTGAAAGCGAGAACAAGACATCCTCTAGAGGGAAGAAGCATGATGATGAAGAAAGTGTGGGGGAGAGCGAGGATGAATCAAAAACCGTACAAGCACTTTGTCGCAACATGCTGAGAATGATGAAGGAACTAAAAGTGAACAAAGAAGGGTCTAAGGAAGCGACCGAACTATGGTGTACGAAATGCAAAATGGAAGGCCATACGAAGGAAAACTGTCCAAAGAAGATGTTCTGTGACATCTGCCAAGTTATGGGACACTCCATCAAAGAATGCCCGTACAATTTGAAAACACAGAGTGCACAAGTGTTCTTCACACAGGGGGAACAATCCACCCCTCCGACCACACCATCGAAACATCAGAATAACAACGCATCCCTTGACGGCTATCACAACAATTAGAGAACTAACACGTCAAGAAGCAAAATCCAATATGACAGCAAAGGTCGGCCCATGATCCAGTGCTAGAGATGTAGTGAATGGGGCCACTTTGTCAGGGAATGCCAGAATGGTCAAGGCGTCGAAGGAAAGCTGTGCAAGTGGTGCGGTCCGGGCGATCACGAAGACACTGACTGCCCAAATCAGAAAGGTATCAACATACTGGAAGTAGCCAACAAAGAAGTCCTCGCACTTACAAGGGCGCAGACGAAGAAGGCCAATTATCCGGACCCTCATACGGAGAAAGAAAGACTCCGAGAAGCCAGGGCAAAAGTGGAAGAAGCAATGGCAAATGAACGAAGAACTTCCAAAGTGGCTAGTACGCTATTGCAGTCAGAGTTGGAAAAGAACATCGTACGACAAGTGCTTCACACAACTATACCAGTCAAGGTAACAAACCTTCTACAAACCATGCCTCAACTAAGAGGAGCACTCACAAATGTCATGACAGACAATATTCCGATAGAGCGAAGACACCACAAAACCAACAGGAGAAACCACGGATCCAACGCTACTCGCAATAATAGGCGGGAGGAAACCGACTGTCGTACAGATGGAAATCTTGGGGATGAAACTCTCCAATACCATCGTCGACAAAGGATCAGGAGTTAACGTACTACCTGAGGATACATGGAAGAGCCTCGGGAAGCCCACACTCTGGCCGCCGACATTCCAACTAGTTTGTGCCAATCAACATAATATCGAACCGATCGGTACTTTGATGGCACAAAAAGTGGTGATAGGTACGCAACAATTCCTATTGAATTTTGTCGTCATCCCACTAGAGAGAAAAGCGTACAATGCACTACTGGGACGGGGATGGTTGATTGCCGCCAAAGCGAACCATAACTGGAAGAAGAATACCCTCTCGATCGAGAGCCATGGGAAGAAGTATATTATTGATTTAAAGAATAAGGCGGTCGTTGAGGACCTTGCGTCTTTAGAATTGGAATCTGTCGAAGGATTAGATGGCGATGAAGAAAGGAGGACAATGGAGCCAAACGAGGAAGGCCTACTGGAAATTGGAAGTTGTTCGGAAGATGAAACTAGTTCACTAAACGGGTTATATCACTAGCAGATGGAGGACTATGAAGTTTTCCACCCTGATTGCAACATGCTGCAGATCAAGGAAGGGGAAGAAGGCGAAGATAAGGGCTTGGCCAGTGAGACATTCCCGCCAGAGTATGGCGAGTATAAGGAAGGTACGACAAAATTAGATGAGACGCCAGCTCATAAGCTTGAACAAGACAAACTCATCAAGTACGAGGAACCAACACTCAAAAGGGTGAATCTTGGGGAACAAGAGAAGCCTAGGGAGATTCTCGTTGGTGATGACTGGGACCCTGTACTGAAGGCAACGACATTTAAAATATTCATGGAGTACAAGGACACCTTCACTTGGACGTACAAGGATTTGAAAGGCGTACCACCGGAACTGTGCGTGCATAGGATTCCGCTCGTACCAGGAGCTCAACCCGTACGAAAGAGACCCTATAGAATGAATAAGAACTATGCCGTGAAGGTAAAAGAGGAGATCGAGAAGATGTTGGAGGCAGGCATCATTTTCAAAGTGAATGTTAGCGAATGGGTGTCACTAATTGTCATTTCCTTGAAGAAAGAATCAGAGCAAATCTGGATATGTGTCGACTTTCGGTGTTTGAACGCAGTAACTGTCAAGGACCCGTTTCCAATCCCCTTCACGGACACCATCTTGGAGGAGGTCGCTGGGCATGAAATGTACTCGTTCTTGGATGGGTTCTTCGGATATAACCAAATTTGTATTGCTGAAGAAGACAAGTTGAAGACAACTTTTGTGGTCGAAGATGGAGTGTACGCGTACAATCGGATGCCATTTGGGTTGTGTAACACATCGGCCATGTTCCAAAGGATAATTTGGCACATATTTGACAAGATGTCGGTGGGCAACTTTAGGGCGTTCCTAGACGACTGTTCCATTTTCAGTGACAAGGAAAAACATCTCAAGGCTCTTGGAGAATGCATGGAGAGGTGCAGAGCAGTACGCCTCGCATTGAACCCAAAGAAGTGTAGGTTCTTGGTACCACAAGGAAAGTTACTGGGACATATTGTGTGCAAAGCCGGGCTAAAGACCGATCTTGATAAAATAAGGGTCATTGTGCATATGGAGGCTCCAGGAAACGTCACAGGTGTAAAGTCCTTTCTCGGCCATGTCGGGCACTACCGAAGGTTCATCAAGAATTTTGCACAAGTATCGTACCCTCTCGACTTATTGACAAGGAAGGGACAACCTTTCATATGGACAGAGGAACAAGAAAAAGCATTCAAAGAACTGGAGGACCGGCTAATCAGTTCACCCATCCTGGCATACCTGGATTGGGACAAGGAATTCTATGTACATGTGGATGCCTCAAACTTCGCCATTAGAGCAACACTCGCACAAGTCAGAACACACGGGCTGGACCACCCAGTATTCTTTGCCAGTCGGCTACTCTTGAAGGCGGAGAAAAACTATAGTACGACTGAGCGCGAAGCACTAGGGATGGTGTACTCCGTACATAAATTCAGGCATTATTTGTTGGCTACGCCATTCACCTTCTATGTGGACCATCAAGCCCTAATGTATTTGGTGAACAAGCCTATAATCCAAGGAAGAGTGAGTAGGTGGTTGCTATTGCTTCAAGAGTTCACATTCACTATCATAGTATGACCGGGGAAGAGCCACGTGATTGCCGACTGGTTGTCAAGGATACGGTTGGGCGAACCTGTAGAAGGAGTGAACGAAGACTTCCCCGATGCGCACCTGTTTTAGATTGCAGTACTCGTCATGGTATGAAAAGATCGGAAAATACTTGTCCACATCCACATTTCCAAAGGAAATGGCACCGGCGGAGAGGAGGAAGCTCGTATTGAAGAGCAAGACATTTTAGCTAATTAATGGCTTGCTATACAAGATGGGGCCCGACTAGATCCTTCGAAGATGTGTCATAGAAGAAGAAATACCAGGGGTATTGAAGGAAGCACACGAGGGTTTGGCTGGCAGACATATGGGCCTGGATGCTACAGTGAGAAAAATTTTGCTCGTAGGACTTTGGTGGCCGACGATGCACACAAATGCACGGGAGTGGGTGTTAGGATGTGATACCTCCCAGAGGGTGGGAAAACCTCTGAAGCGGGATTTTAGGCCACTCTATCCATCCCAGCCATAGGAGTTGTTTGAGCGATGGGGATTGGACTTTATCGGACTAGTAAAAGTGAGTCACCTACACCGGTGTCGATACATTGTTGTGGCGACAGAATATCTCACGAAGTGGGCTGAAGCACGAGCATTGCTAGATAACACAACCCAGAGCACAACCAAATTCATCTATGAATAGATAGTGACACGATACGGGATCCCAATCCAAGTTACGAGTGATCGAGGAGGACACTTTGTGAATCATGTCATCCGATTGATGTCAACGAAGTTCCAGATATTTCACAACCTATCAAGCCCGTACTACACAGGAGCCAATGGTCAAGCGGAGTCTACGAATAAGGTGCTAGTGTCAATCATTCACAAGTCATGTGGTGTAGAGGAAGCTGATTGGGAAGAGCGACTACCAGCCGTCCTGTGGGCGTACTGTACGATGTATAAAGTAACAACAGGACACACACCTTTCCAGTTGATGTACGACCAGGAAGCAATGGTACCAATTGAATACATGGTACCCAACCTAAGGATAGCCGTGGAGAACTGGTTAAGAGATACAGAGAGTTTGAAGGAACGACTGTACGAACTGAACAAATTGGACGAGCGGAGAGTGATGGCACAATGGGTCACGAAAAATATGCAACGGAGAAGGAAGCACTGGCACGACAAACACCTTCGGCGAATGAACTTCCGGCCAGGACAATTAGTTTTGAAGTATAACGGTCGTAACGAGATCAAACTGGGGAATTTCAAAGTATGGTGGTTAGGACCGTTTAAAATCAGAGAAGTATGCGACAATGGCTCTATAAAATTGGAGAACTTAGATGGATCATTCCTGCCTAATGCAATCAACGGATCAAAGCTGAAAGAATATGAGGAGAGAAAGGAGGCGAAACACACAATAGCCATCAATATGCTCGACTACGCCACCAAGGAAGATTGGCCTGTGCAGATGGAGGCACTGAGGGAGCAAGAATGTTTTTGGGAGGCCTCGGATATGCAGTAGAGGGAGCCTGGACGGAATCAGGTAGGAACCAGATAATGGAAGAGAGACTGGTGGAAAAGAAAGTGGAAGGAATTGTAGTACCACGGATAAACAAACACCTGACCAATGTAGTGTTTGAGACACCGGTGCTCTGGCAACGAATGGGTGGACACTGGAGTTATGTCGCCCCATACGAAGGCATACAGAAGGGGTACCTAGCAAAAGAAATGGATGAAGAGGCACAAAAGGAGAAGGAAGAACAAGCGGCAAGAGAACCCCATCTGAAGATAATGACGAAGAAAAGGATGAATGAGACGATGAACAATGGGAGGCATACTTCGAAAAGACGGCCCCTTGTTTAAAAACAGTGGTCATGACAAAGGATAAATTCATATCACATGTAGATGGGTACACAGAAGAAATACTTAAACTAATGAGAAGAGAGAGAAGGAAGGTGCCGAGGGTAAGGAAAATAGCAACAAAGGACAGACTCTGGAAAATAATACCCAATCCAATCAGACCCCCGACAGTAGAAGGCGAAGATGTTACGTGGTACCAGCAATACGGAGGAAGGTATGTCGACGACAACTATAAAGGTACTAGTCCCGCTCTTTTGCTTGACAAATGGTTTGACGTAAAATACATAGGGACTTGTTGTGAAGAGGAATGTTATAAGAGATTTCTGCACACATGTAAATGGTACTATGCATCTGAATTAAAGATGAAGTTAGGTGATGAAACTGGGACAATGAAGAGAAAAAGAGAAGATGAAGAGAGAGGAGAAAGAAAAAGAAAATAAGAAGCGAAGGAGAAAATGAAAAGCAAAAAGTGAAGAGAGAAGAGATAAAAAATACGAGTAAGGTGGAGAAGAAATTAAAAGAAATTGAAGAGAGAAAAAATAAAACAAGGCGAAAATAAAAGAATTAAGATAGAAGTATTGCATGGAATAAGAAAAAATAAAAAAGTAAAATTAAAGCCGACTAAGGGGAGAAAAATCAAAATTAAAATAAAAGCTGTGGCCATGAGGCAAATCACACGTCCAGGAAGGAAAACCGCTAAGGGAAATATAATATGGCAAAATAAGTTCGGCCAAAGAGGAGGTCGTACGACCATATAAACCACTCAGAATATTAGGGAGGAAGAATAAAGAGAATCAACAAAGGGAAAGGCGACTCCAAATAAAAAGCACATCAACCTACAAGAAAGTTGGTATAAGATACACAAGGGTTCCCATCGTACGGCGAACAATTGCTCTCAATTCCATCGTACGACATTCACAGTCTCTTCACAGCGTACGACAACTCCTTCACAGCATACGACATTCACAGAGTCTTCCAATCGTATGGTATTCACAATATATTCACATCATACGGCCTATTGGAGACACAAAAGTTCACATCGTACGGCTTGTTAGAGACATAAAAGTTCACATCATACAGCGTTCAGAGTATCTTCAAGTCGTACAACATCCACAGTGTCTTCACATTGTACGACGTCCAGAGTATCTTCAATTCGTACGACATTTACAGTGTATTCAAGTCATACAACATCCATAGTGCTTTCACATCGTACGACATTCACTGTGCCTTCTAATCGTACGGCCTAGTGAAGACACATAAGGATACATCTGTGTCGTACGGCTTGGCAATAACACAAAATACTACATCGTACGGCTTGGTGGTAACACATAATACTGCATCGTACGGCCTGGCAGGAGGACAAGAGAATTCATACGACTTGGGAGTAAAACAAGCGATTCTAGCATACGGCCTGACAGAGGTTGCATTGTATGATCTGAGAGAAACCCAGGGAGCTGCATCATATGGCTAGACAGAGGCATAGAAATTCACACCGTACGGATTGGCAGGAGACTTGTAGCACGGCCAGGAAGAAGCATTGTACGACCAGGACAAAACCTCAGAAAATTATCACCAAAGCAAACTGTACGACTTCCATCCATTCCTCAGTTCGTACGACTGGCAGGTGGTTGGGTACGACCCAACCAAGACATATTCGTACGGCTGACAGTTGGGATTCAAATTAGCAAGGTACGGAGTTGTGTAAATATTCAATTTTTTTTGATACAATAGTTGCCTCAGTTCGGCAGTTGCAGCAATGGTCAAGTAGATAGTAACGGTCGAGTAGACGGTAATAAAACTGGTGGTGACTGTCGAGACAACACCAAAATGGACAAGGGAAAGAAAATTGCGCAACACAAGCCAAAGGTGGCGTCAGCAGCAGGAAAGAAGAGATTGGACACTGACACGGACGCCATGACTTGGGAGAGCTTGACTGATAATGAGTGCAAGCAATGGTGGAGGAGTACAACCGACGACCATACACTGTAGACTGCCTTGAGATAGGCTCGGGTAGATAAGGCAGTATTGGTACCATACTTTAATTCCCGTGATTTTGAGCCTTGGCTGAAGGCCATAGTAGATAATTACTACCGACATTCGCACAGGTCCATCATAGACTACAGGGGTTGCTCGGTCACAGTTTCCTTCTGGGCATAGGATTTTGAGAGGGTATTTGGCATCCCAGCCACAGGGGCAGGAGTCAACAAGCCGGGGAAAATGAGCCAGAAGCACAAAGAAATACTTATTCAACAGGTTTGCTGGAACAATTTGACAGTGGAAGAGAAAGATACCATATGGAACGCTGGCAATCAAGGGCTTCGCAAGAGCTACTTGGCGAATGCCGAATGGAAGTGTTTGTTGGATTTAGTAAAATGCCGATTGACAGCAGCCAGCCGAGCATCCGATATCGCCATTTGGATGGTGGATTACATGGTAGGGATCAGCGTGGGCAGGGTATACAACTGGGGGCCGTTGCTCTCAGAACGAATGAGGGAATTCTTAGCACAGTCGCACAAGTCATTTTATATGACACAACACACGATTGCCTTGCTCCTGGATGCCATCCATACACAGGTCCCAGAAGGTAGGTGGGGTCGGCTGCAGCCCCTCAAACATCTGGATCCAGTGTTGCCAACAACATTCTACTGGATAGTACTGGAGCTCAAGCAAGTTGGCGAAGGCTCTATGGCAGGGAAAAAAAGGAAAGGCCGAGAAGCATCCGTAGAAGACAAAGCATCGACATAGAGTGGGGAAGAAGGAGAGCACATTGAGTTGTCTTCCTCAATGTCAGCTAGGAGTTCGTCAGAGGACGAGGAAGTATCTGTGGCTGTAGTTGCGCAGACCAAAATGGAAGTGGAAGAAGCCGTAATACCACTGTTTTAGCCAGTAGGGTTTACCTTGCCAGCACCACCAACGCGCTAGGAGAGCTCACCGACTATCACTTTCACACTGCCAACATCATCCATTGGCGGCAAACGGACATTGAAAGTGGCAGCCTTAGTGCCTGACGCAATGCCAGGGTGGGGACCACTAGGAGAAGTGACCGCCATATCCTCGAGTTCGACAGCCTCGGGCAGCACAACACCATCGCCAGGATTCATAGCTACACTGACAGGGTTGGCAGCCACACGGCCAGGGTCGGCAGTTGCAGTAGAGACAGTGGCAATGGAGGGTCTGCCAGGGACATCGCCAACGGCCCCCACTAAGCCGCCAGAGGTCTCGGGGACTTGGGGAACCATCAAGCCTCAGGAGCAAGTTCCTTCTGTTTCACCGCCAGGAGTGCCAGGAGTGGCTTAGATTGATAATTGGTTAGGGGCATACGGCTTGAGAGTGGAGGTGGTGGAGACACCTGATGAGAGTTCGCCAGAAGGGTTGGTTGGCGATACGGATGTTGCAAGCTCAGCCATACAGACCCAAGGGAGCAATACGGCGAAGAGGACAGAGGGGATGGACGTAGCAAGAGAGCTAGTGGAGGAGCAACCAGTGGCAGAGGAAGTGTACTAGCAACAGCCAGCGGCCATATAGGGGATGAAGGCAGTTGCAGTAGAGACAGCGCCAGGAGTGGCAATGGAGGGTCTGCCAGGGACATCGCTAGTGACCCCCACCGAGCCGCCAAAAGTCTCAGGGACTTGGGGAACCATCAAGCCTCAGGAGCAAGTTCCTTCTGTTACACCGCCAGGAGTGCCAGGAGTGGCCCAAATTGATAATTGCTTAGGGGCATACGGCCTGAGAGTGGAGGTGGTAGAGACACTTGATGAGAGTTCGCCAGAAGGGCTGGTTGGCGGTACAGATGTTGCAGGCTCAGCCATAGAGACCCAGGGGAGCGATACGGCGAAGAGGACAAAGGGGATGGATGTAGCAAGAGAGCTAGTGGAGGAGCAACCAGTGGCAGAGGAAGTGTACTAGCAGCAGCTAGCGGCCACAGAGGGGATGAATGTAGTAGGAGAGCCAGTGGAGGAGCAGACAGTAGTTGCACCAGACGAGGAAGATGATGAGAATAGTGAGTCTGGTGGATATGTGGTAGAAATATCACAACCAAATCCATCAGACCCCTTGGGGACATTGCAGAGGTACGTGGAGGAGCTCCAACACATGGGGCGTGTAATGATGCAGGTGGGGCACATTTCAGAGGACCTCAAGATTGGTTGATCCCCATTAGTGGGCCAGGAGGTGCAGCGACTCAGAGGGTTTGTACAGATGGGGTGTGAGGCAGAGTTTGCTCGCATTTTCACTAGCCAAGGTTGGTCGGCAAGCGAAACTGCAACAATGCTTAGAAATTGGCGAGGCAACCCACCAAGGATGGCAGGAAGGGATGCGAGTGTCATAGAAAGCCTCTATCACATTGAGCTCGCATTTCGTGATGTTTTCTACAATGTGAAGAGGCAGATACTATCTGCCGAGTTGGCGGTAGCAGGAAAGGTGGAGGCCTATCGCATGTTGTAGAAGGTGAAAGAGGAATCCGCCATAACCATGAAGAATCTGCAAACCCAGGTAACAGAATAGGCTCAGGTAACGGATTCACAGGCGAACCAGATAGCCACCTTGGAGGCCAGGGTGATTAGTTTGGAGGAAGGGAATCGCCAGAAGGAGGAGGAGATCCACCAGAAGGAGGAGATTAGGCAGAAGGAGGAAGAGACTCAACAACGAGAACATATGTGGGGTGAGAAAATAAAAAATTTGGAGGAACAGTTGGCAACCACAAGCTTGGAGACGAACAAAGTCAAGAGTTAGCTGATGGAGGCAGCCCACATGGTGAAAGCTGCTAGGGAATGAGAAATTCTTGCCGATCGCCAGCTTCCAGTACGCACAGAGGAAGTAAAGCGATTGAAAGACCAACACTCTTTTGCTACTACTCCCACGTCATCAGTTCATCCAGGGACGTCTTCATTTCCCCCTTCCTCTCAATAATTTTTGTGCAGCATCATATCCTATTTTCGCCTTATTTTGTGGGGGGGATGATGTAAGTGGTCAAATATCCTTAGTATAGTCGGCCGTAGTCGGCCAAGTTATTATAATTCAATAAACTATAGACATAGTGGGAATAATTATTGGCATGTACATTCGGGTAATTAAGTCCCGATTAAGTTGTAGCGGGTTGTTATGGAACGTCACGACGGTTGGTTGCTCAACCACCGCCGAACGTTATATGTACTCAGTTTTGTAGTCGGGAGAAATCATTATGATTATGAGTCCATGATTGATAGTACGGGAGTACTTTGTGATTGTACATGGTGATATTTACTGGAAATGAATACAAGCATCTCATGATTCTAGCATATTGTGTTGTTCAGTTCTATGTATTGCATATAGTTCAGTTTACTTCCTGTGTATGTAGTACGTTGATATAAACACTCAGAAAGGTAAACAAATATTATAATTATAATTATTATATATAATATTATAATATTAAAATATAAATATTGACAATTTAAATAATAAAATAAATATTGAAAATATATATAATTAAGATAAACCGATAAATTCAATCAATAATTATAATACAAATAGCTAATACAAATATCAAAATATAAATAAGTAATTGCAATTTAAATATTATAATTGTCAAATATAAATATTAACAATATAATATCATAATAATGTAACACTATGAATATTAAATGTATATATAGATAAATACATAAAATAAGAAAACATATAACAATTAATATAAACTATATATCATAAAATAAAGGGCGCGATTTCATTTAGTAAAAGGCAGCACTTAAATAAAAGAGTTTTTGTTAATAGGCAGCGATCAAGTTTGGAAAGTTAACTATTAATTAAAAAGAGCCACGACTTTTTGAAAAGTCATTCAAAGTGGTGTATCTGGCATAAGATATATGTGGTGAAAGAGGAGGGGGATAGAAAAGGCAGCAAATAGAATATAAGGGAGAGCAGCAATCATTTGGTGTAAGGAGAAATAACAAATATAAATATATGAATTAGTCTAAACAACAATCAATAAAAAGGATGTTTACTAAACAAATAGTCATGACTATGAAAAGTTATGTCTATTAGGAGACGTATCATTTCAAGGTAGAAGTAAAGATATAAGATTTATTAGGAGAATAGAGGGAAATGGAGAAGAATATGGGGAAAACATTGAGGAATACGATCTGCATTCAGAACAGCAGCACAGTAATATAATCTATGATTAATGTGCGTTGGAATATAGAGCCATTTAATAGCAATTATTGAACCTTATAAGTAATTATGATCTTAATATAAAAATGAATAGATTAATACTTATTTATATGGTCAATGAAATGTAAGATTGAAGGAAGGTGATTAAGGGATAAAGAGTCATGGGAAGACACAACTGATCAGATTTCAAGCCAAGATCATTTCATTAAAGAGAACATTTGTTTGAAAAGAAGAACCCCTAAACCTAATCTACAAGTGAATTCTAGGGAAAAGTTGGGTAAGGGACATTACAGTGCTATCAGAGCATCTTTCCTGCCATCCTATGTGTGCTTGAGCTACCTACTTGTCTACTTGAGCTGGTTTCCTACTTGCTTGAGCTAGTTGCCTACTTGCTTGAGCTAGTTGCTTGCCTCCTTGAGCTGGTTGCCTACTTGCTTGAGTTGGTTGCCTACTTGCTTGAGCTACTTGCTTACATGCTTAAGCTAGTTGCCTACTTGCTTGAGCTTGTTGCCTACTTGCTTGAGCTGGTTGCTTGTATGTTTGAGCTACTTGCTTGTCTACTTAAGCTACTTGCCTACTTGCTTGAGCTGATTGTTTGTGTGCTTGAGCTGGTTGATTGCGTTCTTGAGCTGCCTACCTGTCTACTTGAGCTAGTTGCATACTTGCTGGAACTCCTTGCTTGCATGCTTGAGCTACTTGCTTGTCTACTTGAGCTACTTGCCTATGTGCTTAAGCTACTTGCCAATGTGCTTGAGTTGCTTGTTTACTTGCTTGAGCTACTTGCTTGTGTTCTTGAGCTACCGGAGTTACCTCCTCTAGACGATAAAGGACAACTTATCTGAGAGCCAAAATTTATCCTAGACACCAAAGAAAGGAAATTGAGGAACAAGATCATTACCGAATCTCTAATCAAGTGGAAGGGACTTCCTGAAGAAGATGCTACATGGGAAAAAGAAGAAACTATTAAGGCATTTAAAGATAAACAAATTTAGGAAGGGAAAAACATAATGGCCCTTGATAAGAACAAGAAATTAATTTTGGATGTAAGATCTTAAGGATGGATACACCAAAATATAGGGTATCCATAAGGCTTAAGAAGTGAAAAGCTCGCTTCTAGGATTATAGGGCTGGATACACTTGAGAATCAGGTATCCAGAAGGCCTGGAAAGGGTGTTACAATCTTTTTCAGGATTCTAAAGTTGGGTACATTGAAAGCAAGGTATCTAGAAGGCTTGGAAGAGGTGTCACAATCTTTTCAGGATTACAAGGTTGGATACACTTAGATGTAAGGTATCCAAAAGGCCTGGTAGAGGTGTTACAAACTTACAACCTTTCCCTAGGATTCTAAGGTTGGGTACCCTTAAACAAGGTATCCAAAAGGCCTAGGAAGAGGTGTTACAAACCTTTCTTAGGATTCGAAGGCTGGTTACCCTTAAACAAGGTATCTAGAAGGCCTAGGAAAAGGTGTTACAACTTTCTCCTAGGATTCTAAGGCTGGATACCCTTAAACAAGGTATCCAGAAGGCCTAGGAAGAGGTGTTACAAAGGTGTTATAACCTTCTCCTAGGATTCTAAGCTGGACACCCTTAAACAAGGTATCCAAAAGGCCTAGGAAGAGGTGTTACTAAGGTGTTACAACCTTTTCCTAGGATTCTAGGGTTGGACATCCTTAAACAAGGTATCCAGAAGGCCTAGGAAGAGGTGTTACTAAGGTGTTACAACTTTTTCCTAGGATTCTAGGGTTGGACATCCTTAAACAAGGTATCCAGAAGGCCTAAAACGAGGTATTACAACCTTTCTTTAGGATTCTAAGGCTGAATGCCCTTAAATAAGGCATCTAGAAGGCCTGGGAGGAGATGATACAATATTTTCCCAGAATTTAAGGCTGGATACACTCCATAGGGAGGTATCCAGAAGGCCTGGAAAGAGATTAGATGTAACAAGATGTTACAATCTTTTTCCAGGATGAAGACCACTATACCGGCCAAGACTATCAAGAAAGTAAGGAAGGAAGGAGCTATAAGGATTGCTTGAGGACAAGCAAAATCAAGTGAGGGAGACTTGTGATGTCCCCATCACAAAAGAAAATCTAAGATAAGTATACATTTAATATATTTATATATTTGCATTCAAATAGCGTAATCATTATAGAACATTAAATTATTTATATAAATGTGACTAACTTGGGTATCGTTGGTTATAGGATAGAATAGGAGATCTTAGAAGAAACTAAGATGTTTTTGCTTGAAGACAAACAAAATTGGGAGGGGAGGACTGTCATGTCCCCCGAGATTGTAACATACTAAAATACGAATAAATAGAAAAAATGACAAAATACGTATTAACGACTTAATTATTATAATTTTCATGAGACAATATTATAATAATTATAAGATTGACAATACAAATGCTATTATTATAATCAACGTAAGATAATATTATAATTATAATTATTATATATAATATTATAATATTAAAATATAAATATTGACAATTTAAATAATAAAATTAATATTGAAAATATATATAATTAAGATAAACAGATAAATTCAATCTATAATTATAATACAAATAACTAAATCAAATATCAAAATATAAATAAGTAATTGCAATTTAAATATTATAATTGCCAAATATAAATATTAACAATATAATATCATAATAATGTAACACTATGAATATTAAATGTATATATAGAAATAAATACATAAAATAAGAAAACATATAACAATTAATATAAACTATATATCATAAAATAAAGGGAGCGATTTCATTTAGTAAAAGGCAGCACTTAAATAAAAGAGTTTTTGTTAATAGGCAGCGATCAAGTTTGGAAAGTTAACTATTAATTAAAAAGAGCCACGACTTTTTGAAAAGTCATTCAAAGTGGTGTATCTCTTCATTGAAGGCATAAGATATATGTGGTGAAAGAGGAGGGGGATAGAAAAGGCAACAAATAGAATATAAGGGAGAGCAGCAATCATTTGGTGTAAGGAGAAATAACAAATAGAAATATATGAATTAGTCTAAACAACAATCAATAAAAAGGATGTTTAGTAAACAAATAGTCATGACTCTATGAAAAGTTATGTCTATTAGGAGACATCATTTCAAGGTAGAAGTAAAGATATAAGATCTATTAGGAGAATAGAGGGAAATGGAGAAGAATATGGGGAAAACATTGAGGAATACGATCTGCATTCAGAACAGCAGCACGGTGATATAATTTGTGATTGATGTGCATTGGAATATAGAGCCATTTAATAGCAATTATTGAACCTTATAAGTAATTATGATCTTAATATAAGAATGAATAGATTAATACTTATTTATATGGTCAATGAAATGTAAGATTGAAGGAAGGTGATTAAGGGATAAAGAGTCATGGGAAGACACAACCGATCAGATTTCAATCCAAGATCATTTCATTAAAGAGAACATTTGTTTGAAAAGAAGAACCCCTAAACCTAATCTACAAGTGAATTCTAGGGCAAAGTTGGGTAAGGGACATTACAAACCTTTTCCCCTTGATCTCTTGTGTGCAGGTTATGAAGTGAAGCGTGTAGGAAAGAAAATCGGGCCCCCAGTACGAGGTAATCTTCCTTCAAGTTCCTTCGTGCTTTTTCTTAGATTCTAGTTCTCTGTTCGATTATTTGGCCTAACACGCCTTTGACCTCTGTTTAGAGGCGAGATCCAATTCTGCCCGCTTGAGCTCCTCGCAGCTTAGGACGCCAATGTGTCTTTTAGACGACAACGCGTCGCGTTGGCGTCCTAAAACTGTGCTGATTTCCTTTGTCCGAGAGCTCTCTCACTAGAGGTAGAAATCTTGGAGTCTTGCTCTCTCTGGGCCCGAAGTAACTTTCTTGCCTTTCCTTGCAGCCTTATCGATTTGTTCAATTTGAGGTGTATAAGGGTAGTTCGTTCCTTGGTGATCTCTTGAGAATAAAGAGACCCGTGTGCAGCGAGTCCCTCTTATATCACAACTCCAAAATGCATAATTTGATACATCAAATAACGATGCTTTATTTGAAGACTATCCTTCTTGAGCCATTGAGTGTGCCATCTCGAATCTACCTCAAGCTGTTAAGTTTCTTCAATGAACTTAGCTCTGATAGCAATTGAAGGGCACACAATCTACTGAGAGGGGGAGTGAATCAGTAGATCAAATCTATTTAGAACTCTTTAATTGAACATATATATCTGATTATGAAACTTGAATCAAAACAACTACTGATAAACAAGCAACCATATAAGCACACATTCACACATGAGAACACCAGATATACATGGAGACCCAAGATGGGAAAAACCATGGTGAAAATAGTAGTTTGGATCTATTGTCCAAATCTAGCCTCACAAAGTAGGAATATAATGAGGGAATTCACAATATGAAGTAGGCACCAACCTTCCGGAGACACCAATCCCCAATTGTATTTGTAGGCACCAACCTATTGGAGACACCAATCCCCACTACAAAGATTTGAGCAACAACTCAATAAGTAGAACACCAATCCTATCGGATTACAAAGATAAAGCTTGCGGATCTTCAATGCTGATTACACAGCTTACACAAGATCTGAACTTTCTTCAGACACTCTTTTACACTCCTTATGATCTTTTGATGATGGGACACAATGATTGAGATGCAACTCACATTGAATAACACTATCTCTCACTCACATACTTGTATATTCACTCACCACCTTCTCTTCTCTTATTCACACACATATCATGTAAAGTGAGATGTAATGTCCCCTTTTTAGGCCGTTATCATTTTTTGGTGAATTAGCCTATTACCTGACCCTCGTAGGCTAATGGAGTTGGTTAGAGGGTCCTGTTTGGCAGTTGTCTGGTTATTTTCTTCTCCAGAGCATAGATTGCTTTAGGATTGGCCTTCGTTTGGTGTTTCAGAACTCAGTTGTACACACTTACTATTTATAGTAAGTCATTAGGTCATGGGAGTCCAATGTTTCTATTTATAGTAAGGCACCTGGACATGTCTTGGATGTAGTGTCGATCTCCGAGTTCAGTTGGGATGGCGAATTAATGATTATTTAAGGAGATATTATCATTAAAGTGACTTTAATGATAATTAGATAGTATAAAAGCATATTATAAAGTTTTAATTGCTCTTTATGTCTAATGGGGCCATGACCCTTAATAAGTCACTAAAAGTACATTAAATGACATTTTGATTTGGGCGCCCATTTATGAGGATTTATTATAATGTCATAAAGTGTACATGAAATACATTTAAATGAATTTTAAAGTGCTTCTTGAGGATCGACCCACTTGAGGAGAGTATATAAAGCATCAACAAAAGCTATTTGTGATTCATTCATCTATTTCATACTTATGCTTTTTGGTGAGATGGCTTGGAGAGAAGAAGTGCTAGGGTTTCTGCACAATTTGGTCATTGAGAACGAATACTCTCATTGATTTAAGCTTCCTGAGGTGGTGAAATATCTTCTGAAGGTTGCCATAGAAGTTGGCTATAACCAGCAGTCATATTGGAGCTTAATTGTGAAGTTTCTCGCAAGTTTATGAAGAGTTTTTGCTCAGAAAATCTGAAAGTCATCATTGCTGTAAATGAACAACAATTCTGGGAAGACTTCGAGCATTTACCAGGTCGTACATATCAGCTTATGCCAGCCATACCATTCCCTGTAGCTGGACGTGTTCTCCTTGGGCCAAATCGCTTGGCATTTTGGCTAGATATTGCATCATTGTTAGGCGTCCAAGTCTGCCGGAGTGTTTGCAAGGGTTTTGATGTTTGAGGATCTCCTATTTGGCTGCAATCGATCATCTCCAGATTGCCTTTATTGCTGCCAGGGTTTCAGAAATTGAAGATGTTTTCCTTGGTCTATTCCAGGTATGAATGTAATGTTAAAAGACATTAATAATCATTTGCTGTTAATGAAATTTCAGTTTGCTGTCATTGTATATCTTCTCCTTTGCATATCTTTTCTTGTCTTATCTTCCTGGCGTTACATATCAAAAGTCACAAAAAATCATAAATTATTCTAAAAAACAGAAAACATACATCAGTTGCATTGGTAAACTCAACACAAGGACAGGAGGGTTCTTACATGAGATCTAAATTATATACAAGACATTACATTAACACCAGTTCATGTTGACTAGGGATCCACAATTAATTAGGATGGCATAAGGTGGACCTAAATTCAAATTACATGAAACGTGTAACAAGTTGATCCTAAATTAAATTTGTTGCCACCAAAAGAACATGATGCCGTGCAGTTCCACACATTATCTCTGGATGAGCATGCTACTAGCCGTTGCCGCATAGTTTTGAACACCAACTCATTGATAGACAAGCACAGAGAACCTTCTGTCACTTCAAACTCCTTGCATTCTGAACATAACTTCCGGAAACTCTGGAATATTATAGAACATGTGTAGGCATAATCTCCTTTCAAACTGCAGAGAAAAAGTCGCATCCAAAAGGGAATATAGAACATAACTATATTGCCAGAGAAAGTTTTTTGCCCTAAGAAACTGACTTCCAACATTTCGAATCAGACTTCCAGATCAACTCTATCAGCATGAATAGATGCAGACATGATATTGCAAGCTTACAGTAGTAAGCAGTACGCAGTTGGATGCGTTGTTCTCAAAACACACATATAATGATAATTCAAGTATTGTTACATTCACTGTTCAACTGATACTACACTTCTTTAGACATCACACCTTTGACATCACTGAACACCTTTGATATCCATGACAGCCTATGTTCAAAATCCTTCAATATGGTTAAGGAGGAATCGATAGTAAGTTGTACGTGACTCTAAGGAAGCCGCATATTATAGGAGGAGTTGATTATATTGGAAGAGTCCAAGCCAGCACACATATTCCAAATATTAGCAGCCGCACTTGGTGAAAGGAGTCACCATTATAAAATAGATGTTTAAAGGTAATCTTTGAAGTTAAAAACCAGCCGCCAAGAAATCCCGTATACCTGCCAGCTTGGTAAAAGACAAAGAGAGGTCATACACAACACTAAGGGATAGGTAATCCTTTGAAACTAATCGCAGAGGTTTTAAAAGGAGATGCTGCTTAACATATAAGTTGGTGACAGGGATTCGAATTGTGCCACGATTACAAAATGAAGGGGATACTTCGAATTGGGACTAGACATAGGCGTCCCAATACTTCAGGCCTTGTGGAAGGTGATTCTGTAAGAATTTGAGGGAGCGATGGAAGAATTATTAGGTGGCAATTCCTTGCCTGGAGTCCATGTTATACTGCGACCATAAGGAGAAGTCGGGTCAATAGTAGTTAGCAGGAGGGTGACGTGTAAGGAGGATGGAGTGAACTGTGGTCTGCCATATATGGGCACTGCCAATAACCAATTTGCCAGGACTGATTCAAAGCATTCAAATTGCTGTTCTAAGGTCAGGACATTACTTTAATTGCCTCTGTATAAATTTTGCCACCTTTAACAGTGAACTGTCATATTAAATTCTGATATTTTTAATTAATTTGAGTGGAGCAATCTGCTTGATAAATTGTTTCATAAAATCCATGACTGGCAAGTCCAGTTCATGAATGTTTACATGAAGTCAATGTGTTCCAAAATCCATAAACAAAGTATTTCTAAGTACTGCAAATCAGAAACCTCTTGACCAGTTCGAACGCAATCTGTTCAACAAAATGCTAAGTGCAATGAAATTGTGAAAAGTGTTCAACATTTGCATAGATATCTGGGACAGTTGATTACAAGGTAAGGAAGAATTGTAGAGATAGAATTCTCCTGAGAGAAAGTTGCGTTTTGGTCATACTAGTTTTAGGATTGTGACAATTAAAGGTAGAATTCTGTTGCCATGTTTATTGCGCATCATGTCCACAATGGAACTTTAACTAAATCAGGTGCAAGTGAGAGAATGTTAAAAGATAGTGGTTGTAAGAGGCCCTTGAAGGGAGAAAGCTTGTACAAACTGATTTTTATGCAGGATTCCCTTATTGGACTTTTAATCACATTGGGTTTCTCTAGGGTAAATCTCGAGTTAGCCTTTGCTTATCTTGTTTACCATTACTTGTTTATGCCATGTTGCTACAATTTCTAACAGCTAAGTCACAAGTGTTTATGGATAGTGGGAAGATTCCTATCTCTATTAGTTTCATCTTTCCTTGTTGCTCTATTTTAGTATAGAACCAGTGAGCAACAAATTAATGAATGTAGGATTCATATTGGTGATTCCTCCAATGGATTATCCATGCAGTTTATGGATCAGTGGCTCTACTTGTTCTGGATGCCAACTTGTAGGTTCAACTATGATCTCTTCTCCTGTTCCTAATACAGTGTAATTGCCCCTCAGTGAGCACCATGAAATTGTCACTCTTTCTCTAAAAATTCTGTTTTCCAAGTAATTGCAAGTCTCCACTGTAATGAGACCAGATATCTTTGCCAACTTCTTCCTGCGGTGCTTTGGCTCTCCCAACTTTCTTAGAGGAATTAATGATAGTTTCATATACTGGACAACTAAAGGATTCTTAGCATTTGTAATAGTTATGTTGAAAGTGCAGTGCATTTATAGAAGACAGGGAGTTGAAAAGTGCTTTTTATCTTGAGAAAAGTTTTTATGTAGTAACAAGTATTTTAGTTTGGGACTTCAAGCCTTACCATCTTTATTTCTAATTTAAAATTATTCATTCAGTAATTTAGATGTTTGTTTTCTATACCATAATAAATGTTTTTGAGTCTAAGTCTTCACAGTGATTCATGATCTCAATTAACCACCTCTATTCCTGAAATCACATGATGAACGATATACATATATTCCAAGATTTTGCAATTGTGGTAAAATGTTACTTCTAATTTTCTTGATTTTATTGAAAACTACAATAATACAAAGTATATGTGCTATACATCTAGGAGGCAAAGATTCAAATGATCTGAATAATCCACCTCTATTCCTGAAAGCACATCATGCCTTATGCATATATTCCGAGATTATGTGATAGTGGTAAATGTTGCCTTTAATTTTCTCGATTTTATTGAAAACTACAATAATGCAAAGTATCTGTGCTATATATCTAGGAGGCGAAGATTCAAGAGGAAAAGCTTGAAAAGTGGATGGCTTGTGTTCCTAACTATGAGTCCTTTTGGGCCTTTTGTTCTGTAAAGAAAGGATATAGTGGTAAGCATTGGAAATGCTCATTATCTATATTGGAACTGTTTAAGTGCATTAGTAATGTTGTAGAAGCATCCAAGATGCTTTTTGAATCTTAACTATGTTCAATAATATTTTTTGTGCTAGATTTGTTATAAAAATGGTATCAACTTTGGATTCTAGAACTACTATGGAAATTTATGGTGCACATTATGTAGTTCCTACATCATTTATGATATGCTATGAAACCAACTTTGTACTGATTCCTTTATTTATTTTAAATAGGAGCTTCCTATACTCCGTGTTTGCAACTTTTTTGTCATTTTCAAGATTGGAAATTGAGAGAATTGCTTAGAATTTCATGTCATCCATCTTCATTGTAATAGGCTTGTTGAACAAAACTTAATCTGTTTTGATGGTATGGAATAATCATGTTTCGATTAATTAAGGTGAAAATAAAATGTTATAGATATGGCTGTAAAGATAAATGTGTTTGAAAATATTTTGCTTTATTATACTGCAGATCTATTTGGTAGTGTTATCTCAAGCAAGAACCTTCTTGTAATGTCCCCGACTTCCGAATAGTCACTAGTAAGTTATTTTAATTAATTAAATATTAAATTGTCCTAAAGTAATATTGTGGATGTTTATATTTAATTAATTAATTAATGCTAAAGTGGCTTTATTAAATAAATGTGCTCTAATATTATATAAGTGACTTTACAATGTCAAAACATTTAATAAGTGGTGAAGTATAAAAGGCAAGTGGGGAAGGGAATTAATCATCTTGGTGAATTTATTAATGGGAGTATTTTGGAGAGCATAGCTTTCAGAAATCTCAAGGACAAACACCCTTGAGCGGGTGGATTGGACGGAAACCTGATTCATCTCCTAGGTGAATTCATCTCAGGATTCACAGTTGGATTTATTTGTGGGAAATTTGTGAAGTCTTCTACGAAGACAAATGAGTTCCAAGTTTGTGACAGATCTGAATAAACAAAGCAATTAAGATATTAAATTTATTAATGTAGTACTTGCAATACTGTAGAGCTATGAAGATGGGGGTTTTATGAATATTGGATTGAGTTAT
Organism: Sequoiadendron giganteum; assembly: GCA_007115665.2. Lineage (NCBI taxonomy): Eukaryota > Viridiplantae > Streptophyta > Pinopsida > Cupressales > Cupressaceae > Sequoiadendron > Sequoiadendron giganteum. Next base: position 562,505 of record CM021103.1, read on the forward strand.
ATCCTATAGTAAATATTGTATTAATATCTCATTCCATCACAGAGATATGTCCATTTAAAGATAAAGGTGAAAATAAAATGTTATAGATATGGCTGTAAAGATAAAGGTGTTTGAAAATATTTTTCTTTATTATACTGCAGATCTATTTGGTAGTGTTATCTCAAGCAAGAACCTTCTTGTAATGTCCCCGACTTCCGAATAGTCACTACTAAGTTATTTTAATTAATCAAATATTAAATTGTCCTAAAGTAATAAAATGTTATAGATATGGCTTTAAAGATAAAGGTGTTTGAAAATATTTTGTTTTATTATACTGCAGATCTATTTGGTAGTGTTATCTCAAGCAAGAACCTTCTTGTAATGTCCCCGACTTCTAAATAGTCACTACTAAGTTATTTTAATTAATAAAGGTGAAAATACAATGTTATAGATATGGCTGTAAAGATAAAGGTGTTTGAAAATATTTTGCTTTATTATACTGCAGATCTATTTGGTAGTGTTATCTTAAGCAAGAACCTTCTTGTAATGTCCCCAACTTCCGAATAGTCACTACTAAGTTATTTTAATTAATTAAATATTAAATTGTCCTAAAGTAATATTGTGGATGTTTATATTTAATTGATTAATTAATGCTAAAGTGGCTTTATTAAATAAATGTGCTCTAATATTATATAAGTGACTTTACAATGTCAAAACATTTAATAAGTGGTGAAGTATAAAAGGCAAGTGGGGAAGGGAATTAATCATCTTGGTGAATTTATTAACGGGAGTATTTTGGAGAGCATAGATTTCAGAAATCTCAAGGCCAAACACCCTTGAGTGGGTGGATTGGACGAAAACCTGATTCATCTCCTAGGTGAATTCATCTCAGGATTCACAGTTGGATTTATTTGTGGGAAATTTGTGAAGTCTTCGTAGTTCCAAGTTTGTGACAGGTCTGAATAAACAAAGCAATTAAGATATTAAATTTATTAATGTAGTACTTGCAATACCGTAGAACTATGAAGATGGGGGTTTTATGAATATTGGATTGAGTTATATCCTATAGTACATATTGTATTAATATCTCATTCCATCGCAAAGATATGTCCATTTAAAGAATTGTGGTTTAGAACTATGGGAGGCTATGAATCATACTTTTCCACAATTTGAAATTCAAACTTGGCAGCCATAAGTCCAATGTTTTGGTCGAAGGCTTATGTAAAGGAGAGTTGTATATGGTAATAAGCCATGTCCCTTGAAGGAGTTATCGGCGCTTGAGTGAAGGAGATATCAGTGCCTGGGTTTATTTATACTGGCTGCCTCAAGGTGGATCGAAGCCCACAAAGTTATTATGTGGCATGGTGTATGCAGCTGAGTGGTTGATTGCGATTCAAACTTTAGTAGTCTTTTTTGTAGTAGCTGCCATATCCCTGTGATCGCCCAAAGTCAAGGAAAGTAGAGTTTTTAATGCCGCCTTATTTGTTGAAGGCCTACAGTTATAATTGGGAGCTAGTGATTAATATTGGAAGCAGCAATCAACTAATGGAATTTAAAGAAGAATGAACAAGTCAACTTCTTATAATATAATTATTCTTGAACAATGTTCTTTGAATTATGGATGCGTATTGCTAGCAACGTTTGAAATTATACATGTTTTTGTGAGATTCTGTCATTTGTTTATAGAAACAATTCATAAACAATGTTGTCAAACTTGGAAAAATCATGAAAAAATTATATTCAACTAAGGTGAGTGATCTTAAAGTGGTATTAGAGCCAAAATCCTGCCAGCCTGGAGGGTTATGTAGGCTAGTGACAGGGCTAGATGTTACGTTGAGAGAGAACAAAGGCATAGACAATTTCTGTTTGTAGAACCTTATCTAGAAGAGGATACATTCTCAGCCGCATTAACAACAAGGCAACCACTTAGAGTTGCACATAGCAATGGGAAAATGGTAGGTTCGGGTAGTGAGAGTCCTCGAGATAGGACAAATAAAGGAAATAATGACAGTGTTCTGAATATTCTGAATGACCTAGCCAAGGGGTAGTAGCAAATGATGCTATAGTTTATGCAAACCCAACATCAGTTAATCATATTGGTCAGGTGTCTTAGGACATGAATTCTCTAAGGGTGGATAGGACTGCTACAGGTGAAGGTAGCAATGCAGGTAATGATATCCCACGAGGTGCTAGTACAAGTGGGTCACATAGACCTTTTTAGCCTACATTCACACTTAGGAAGGAGGAAGAGACCCCATAGGAAGAGAAACAACCATTGGTGGATAAGGTAATGGCAGTTTATGATGAATATCACACTTCCACACGTCATTAGAAATGAAATAACATTAAACCATTACATGAATCAACATAAGGATAGGAGAACACAATAGGAGCAAAGACCTCAAGGCTTGCATAGGGAGTATCAACATGCCTTGGGTAAAAGCATAACACATGTTTGGATAAACAAGTTAGACATATTTCTGAATCTTAAACCTATGCCAAAAACATAAGCAATTAAGTTTGCAACTCTACACCTTAAGGGTCTAGCTTATGATTGGTGGCACCATGGTTTGGTGACACAAACCATGCGTTGTAGTCGGCCATAGTCGGCCAAGTTATTATAATGCAATAAAACTATAGTCTTAGTGGGAATATTTGTTGGCATGTACTTTTGGGTAATTAAGCCCTGATTAGTTGTAGCGGGTTGTTACGAAACGTCACGACGGTTGGTTGCTCAACCAACCGCCGAATGTTATATGTACTTCGTGTTGTAGTCAGGAGACACGACTATTGTTGGCACTATGATTATGATTCCATGATTGATAGCACGGATATACTGGAGATTGTACATGGTGATATTTACTGGATATGAATACAAACATCTTATGATTATAGCATATTGTAATGTTTTGTTATGTATGTTATATATAGTTCCGTTTACTTCCTATGTACGTAGTACATTGATATAGACACTCCGCAAGGTAAACATTTGGCGCCGTTGCCTAAGTGGACCAGGGAAGCGCTCGGTGTAATGGCAGCGTAATGGGTCGACTAGCGGACGAACCCATAGTAACGAATGAAGAAAGAGAGGACGACTTGACACGGGATTTGACAAATCTCTAGAACATATCCCTACGAGACCACGTACGGAGGCAAGCCCTCTGACGAGAAGTCCCTGAGGCAGTTATTTGGGATCGCCTCGAAGTAAACGACGAGGTTGATCACCTCCTCCACTGCATGCCAAGATTGTTGGCCCGTCATTCCATTATCCTACAAGAACTTCGGGCGGAGGAGGAACAAGAACGCCGAAGGCAGCAAATCTTGCAGCGGTACGAGGAACGAACCAAACGGGAAGAGGAAGAAAGGGATACTAGTCGGAGACGTACCCCTAGCAATCAACAATGATCACGCGAAAGACCTGTAAATGCCCATACGGCCGAACAAGGACAAGAACCGAGTACCATTCGGGCACGAAGCGGAGGAGGAAAGAATTCGGCGATCATTAAGAGTGCAAGAGCAAGAAAATCGGCGGCTGAGATTTAGTAAAGCACATCAGAGTTCTATGGAAGGGAGGGACGAGGAACTATTCGTCACCCCGTACGTAGAAAAACATAAAAACCAAGAAAATGAGGAAGACTTGAGTGGTGAACTTGAGAACAGTATCCAACGCCTTCGGGAGTTGTCCATATCGGATGACGACGAAGGGTTGAGGACACGGAGATCTGAGCCCAAGACCCCTTGGCAAAGGGAGCACCGGAGTGGGACCCAGGAAACCCAAGGTGTAGAGGACTTTGACGGAGGACGGGAAAGTGACTCGTACGTGGCCGAGAGTGCAAGTGACGTACCAGAATGTAACGGGGAAACCGGTCCAGTTGGGTCCAATATACAAAGAGGACAGCCAGGAAGGATGGTGACTCCAGAATGGCAAAAGCTGCCGAAGTTTACGGGGAATGGGTCAGAGGATCTAGTTCGACATTGCAAAACATGCGAGACAATCTGGATAGCAAGTGGAGAAGATGACCTGGATCATTGGTTGAAAGCCTTTCCGACGACACTCAAAGATAGTGCCATCGACTGGTACTCAGAGTTGGACCAAGCACAAAAAGCTACATGGAGATTACTCAAGAAGGCCTTTCAGGACAAATTCAAACTCCTGAGGGATGACAGTGAGATTGTAGCAGAAATCTACAGTACGAAGCAGGGAAAACACGAGAATGTGCGCACATACAATCGGCGACTGAAAGACTTGTTGGGAAAATTGGAGGTTCAATCGGCTGATGGGCTAAAGAAGCGATGGTTCATTGAAGGCTTGCTTTCGTCGCTAAGGAAAAAGATGAAAGTCATGCTTCCGTTGTTGTACGCGGAAGCATACAATCGGGCGATGGATATAGAAAGTGAAAACAAAACATCCTCCCGAGGGAAAAAGAAGATGGACGATGAGGAGAGTGCGGACGACAGCGACGGTGAATCCAAGACCGTACAAGCACTTAGGAAAGATATGATGCGAATGATGAAAGAATTGAAGGCCGACAAAGAGAGTACGAGGGAAGCACGAGAACTATGGTGTACAGACTGCAATAGGGAAGGTCACACGAAGGCGAACTGTTCGAAGAATTTATTTTGCGATATCTGCCAAGTGATGGGACATTTTGTCAAGGAATGCCCATACAATTTAAAAACCAAAAGTGCACAAGTACTCTTCGCTCAAGGAGAACCGTCGACACCGCCGAACACACCATCGAAGCCCCAGTACACTAGCAATGCATCCCCTGGAGGTTACCAGAGCAATAGGAGTCCAAGGAACAGAATACAATACGATGGTAAAGGACGACCCATGATCCAATGCCGAAAGTGCAACGAATGGGGTCACTTTGCCAAGGATTGCTAGAACGGCCAAGGTTCGAGAGGAAGATTGTGTAAGTGGTGTGGACCAGGCGACCATGAAGATAGTGAATGACCCAAGCAGAAGGGTATCCATATGCTGGAAGTAGAAGAACAAGAGGTACTGGCGATCACTAGAGCGCAAGCAAAGAAGGCAACCTACCCAGATCCACGTACGGAAAAACAAAGGATGAAGGAAGCAAAAGCCGAAGTGGAACTGGCAATGGTGAAGGAGAACAAAATATCTCTTGTGAAGCCAGAGACCTCTTGGCGGTCGGAGGCAGAAACCAACATCGTACGGCAGGTACTGCAGACCACCATACCAATCAAAGTAATTGACCTTCTCCAGACGTTGCCGCAGTTGGGACTAGCAATGACAAATGTCCTTGGGGATGTCAAGCAATCGCAAGTGGAGGACCGAAGGCAAGAATTGGTACCAGATTCACCACCGTACGGTGAACAAACCATTGACCCCGTACTACTCACGGCGAACATCGGGAAGATACCAGCGGTTGTGCAAATGGAGATTGGAGTGAATACCTTGACAAATACTATCGTCGATGGAGGATCGAGAGTCAACGTACTGCCCGAAGACACATGGAAGAGTCTCGGGAAGCCTACCCTGTGGCCACTGACATTCTAACTCGTCGGTGCCGATCAACATGGTATCAAACCGTTGGGAATGTTGATGGCGCAAAAGGTGGTGATCGGAACACAACCATTTCTGCTGAACTTTGCAGTCATTCCATTGCAGAGGAAGGCGTACGATGCATTGCTTGGACGAGGGTGGTTAGTGGCAGCCAAGGCAAATCATAGTTGGAAAAGAAACACTATCCATAGAGAATGACGGGAGGAAGTACGTGATCGACTTGAAGAATCAGGCTGTCAGTGAAGAACTGGCATCTTCTGAATCAGAATCCGACGAGGGAGAGTTGGACATGGATGAAGAGAGGAAAGTAATGGAGCCTAACGAGGAGGGTGTACTTGAAATCGAGAGTTAAAAGGAAGACGAGACAAGTTCGTTGAATGGCTTATTTCATTGGTAGATGGAAGATTATGAGGTGTTCCAGCGAGAGTGTAACATGCTGCAGATCGAAGAAATCCAAGAAGGAGAAGAGAACGACATGTCTAGCCAGACACTTTCGATCGAGTCCGGAGAGTACAAAGAAAGAATATCAGAACCGGATGATACGCCAGCCCACAAATCCAAACAGGTACGAGATAGAAAAATTGTGTGGGAGCCAAAAAATGGAAAAAATAAAGTAGAGGAATTAGAAAATGTTAAAAACGAAGAGAGAAAAAAGAGATGGAGGAGAGAGAAAAGAGAGAAAAAAGAGATGGAAGAAAGAGAAAATAAAGACAATGAGAAAGAAGCCGGAGGAGAAAGAAAAGAGACGAAGGAGAGAGAAAATAAAAGAGGAAAAAAGACGGAGACAAAATTAAAAGAATTAGACGAATTAAGGGACGGAAGAGGGAGTATATTAAAAAGAAGAAATAAAAGTGCAAAAAAAGAAATTAGAGGAAAAAGGAGAAATAAAAGAAAAAAACATTAAAATATTGGCAAGGGTGGAAAGTGCACGACCTAAATTGAGAAAAAGAATTCAATTAAAAGCAAGGACCGTACGGAATTTCCAAGTAAGAAGAGAGGAGCAAAAGCAAAAGGCCGTACGAACCGATAGACAGGAGCCATAAAGCCATATGCCACATTAATGAGAAAGCAGTACGCCAAAAGCAAGAAGCCGTACGCCACAAACAAAGATCCGTACGACAGAGAGAAGACAAAGCTCGTACAACACTTGCCAAATCCGTACGGTAGAAGGAGAAGTCCGTACGGCTGAGAGAAGACAGAGCCGGTACATCACTTGCCAAATCCGTACGCCAAAGGAAGAACTCTGTACGCCAAAAGGAGAAGTCTATATAGCGGAGAGAAGACAGAGCTAGTATGACACTTGCCGAATCCGTACACCAAGGAGGAGATAAATCCGTACGCCATTCAGGGAAATCACTGTACGCCAGACCAAGAAATCCGTACGCCATTCACTGGTACGCTAGAAGTCCGTACGTCAAGTCTCAAAACCTGCACACTGGAGACAGCTAGCCGTACGACTGCATCATGGAGGAGTCGTACGCTGCAGGAAGAACATCGTACGACAGGAGAAGAATTCAGTTCGCACGTCTGAGAAGGGGACTGTACGGAAGGAGCAGAAATCCGTTCAGGTGAAAAAGTCCGTACGGGCTAAACAGGAAATGGCCGTACCAAGCATCGACTTGAAGAAAGTGAAGTCTCAGAAAAACAATGCAAAACCTATATTTTTCGGGTTCATCAGCACTATTCGGAACATGTGGAAAAATCATGAAAATGAGGCACGTGATGCTGCCCCTCGACCCCGCTGGGGGCGTTGCCCTCAGACCCCTGCGAGGGGTGCTGCCCCTCGACCCCGCTGGGGGTGCTCCCCCCAGACCCCCGCGAGGGGCGCTGCCCCCAGACCCTCACGAGGGGTGCTGCCCCTCGACCCCGTTGGGGCGTTGCCCCTGTTGCCCCCAGACCCCATCAAATTTATTGGAATTGCCAAATTGCAGTGCCACCAGCCATCATAGTATAGGAGCATTTGGCTGCCGAGCTGATGAGAGTTGCAGCTCTCATGAAGAAATTGGTGGAGAGAGATGGAGTATTGGGTGAGAGTGACAATCATTTGGCAAAGAAGGATTAGTTGGCATTCTTGGTTTTCAGTCGTCTGGAAGACGACTACTTTGTGGGGGGGATGATGTAGTTGGCCATAGTCGGCCAAGTTATTATAATGCAATAAAACTATAGTCTTAGTGGGAATATTTGTTGGCATGTACTTTCGGGTAATTAAGCCCTGGTTAGTTGTAGCGGGTTGTTATGGAACGTCACGATGGTTGGTTGCTCAACCAACCGCCGAACGTTATATGTACTTTGTGTTGTAGTCGGGAGACACGACTATTGTTGGCACTATGATTATGATTCCATGATTGATAGCACAGATATATTGGAGATTGTACATGGTGATATTTACTGGATATGAATACAAACATCTTATGATTATAGCATATTGTAATGTTCTGTTCTGTATGTTACATATAGTTCCGTTTACTTCATGTGTACGTAGTACATTGATATAGACACTCCGCGAGGTAAACATGCGTTAATTCAGTCCTATGAAGAGTTTAGCAGCAAATTAATTGCTAGATTTGATAGGAAAGATGTTGAGATGTACTTCAGGGAGTTGGCCATGTTTAGACAGCATGGGGATGTTTATAGTTATATCAACAAATCTGAGAAGGTGGCTGTTATGGTTCTGTTGTACCCAAAATAATTTTTTTGCTTCAATAAGGCATTTTGTTAAAAATGGTCAAAATCTTGTAAAATTGTCATCAAAAGTCCAAAAAGGTCAAAATGTCTAAAGAATAGCAGTTGTCTGTTTTTAGAGATTTCTGAATGACAAATGAAGCATGGGGTTTTCTGTGTTTATTGTCAAGAGGATGCTTGCAAAATTTTGAATTTTTTTTCAGGCCCCTATTTTTAGAAAACCCCTAAAAATAGGATCTTTCCACAAATGGCTGAAAATGATTTTGATTGGTTAATTTTTCATCACGATCACACTGGTCCAGTTAGAATGATGAAAAAGTCAATTTTGCTTTGGTGGGTCTATTTCGCTTTTTCAGGAGAAAAGTTAGGACCTTCGATGTCATCAATGGAGGATGGCCAGGTATTGGGTATCAGAATCTAAGCTTCAAATGCTGCACAGAAGAATCGATGGCGAAAGATGCTTGAAAAATGGTGAATGACGAAAGGGGATTTCAAAAGTTGAAATTTGCAAAAAATAAACTAAGTCTGGAGATGGATGCTTTACCTCAAAGAGGGTGTCTAGGCTTCAATAACTTTGAATATTTTTCAGTTTTTGTTTGTCACGGACGCAATGCAGTCAACGCGTTCGCATCATCAGCAAAGGTGGTCAATGCAGTCGGTGACACGATGAACGTGAAGCGCGAGGAGAGTAAAAATCATCGAAAATGACTACCAATTGGAGCCAAAAGCACCCTTGCAAGCTAGGGGCGCCCATGAATTCAAGGGACCAAATGCAGCTATTAAGATTTGTAGTTTTGGGGGTCCTCTTTAGAATTCTCCCAGGTTTTTTCGAAAAAATTGCCCCACTGTCTCCACTTTTTAGGGTTTCTAAAAAAATAATCTTTTTCAAAAACGATTGATTTGGGTCTCTTCAGCATATAGGCGCCTACAAAACCCATATCTTAGATTTTTATCCAAAAATCTGCCTTTTTTTGCCTTTTAGCGAAGCTATTTTTAGCTTTTGTGCAAAACTTGTTTGAACATATCCGTGTTCACAGTCAAACTTCATGGTTTCATCATGCAATACTCTTCCATTGAGAAAAATCAAGAAAAGCGTCAGAAGCATAAAGTTGCAGAAGAAACATAGTTCATCACTCTAGTTACAAAGCCGCCAAAGTTGTCACAAGTCCCTTGTCAGTATCAACGTGAAGATGGTGAGTACATTGAGCTCGACGAAGTGTAGACAAAATTTTAGGACTTCATTTGTAGTAGTTTTGACGGTGACCTTGTTGACTGTAAGTTGAGTCAAGTTGTAGCCATGTCAGCGAGATTTGACGAAGCAGCTGAAAGGAGAAGGGATTTTCAAAATCAGATTGCAGATGGCGAAGAGATGTTGCAGAAGCATCACATCGTTCAAAAGAGTATCAGTGCTCCAGATGATGAGGTAGTTAATAGCTTCCTGGAAGATATGATTGCTCGAGTTGGCGACCAGTGAACTACCAGTTCCAGGCATACATCATTCTCTGAAAGATAGAATTTAAAACAGCAGTTAACTTGACGCCTTTTCAAAGTTAACTGGCTGTCCTCTTTTCATGCATGTCTATCTTTGGAGACAACTATTGTACAGTTGGAGTTAGTTTTAGTTTTGGATCAATTAACTGAGGTAGTCTTTCCAGTTAACTGTTAAGCTATCTTTGTTTAGACATAGGAATAAATCTTGCTGATTGGCAAGAATGATTATTAACACAAGGAGATTTTAGGGTTCCCTACTCCTGTGTTTGTGCATAAATAAGAGCAGCCTTGCTCATTATTTCTTGAACTGTACTTATTATAACAAAAGGCTGAGCCTTAGAGCCTGCTTCTTTGTTATTTAGTATATGTTCTTGAACTGTTATTGTGATAGAAAATTGCTGAGCCTTAGTGCTTGCAAGCTTGATATTCAGTATATGTTCAATCTTTGTTCAGGGTAATTTGGTTGATCGTAAATTGTATGTTTGTCTTCTTGATACAATTTGCTGTCCCAAACGTGTAATTGCTGTTGGAAATCTTTTGAGAAAATAAATATTACGCCCACCTCGCTTTGATCCAAAGTATCAAGATCTTTCAAGTGATATTGTTTTTATAATCTTTATTTCAGTCTACACCTCAAAAGTAAAAAGTCTTTGAGGGAATTTTAAAAGCAAGTTTATCGTTTCATGTTTTGCTTTTAGAATCTTTCTTTCAGCTTTCACCCGAAAGTACAATGAGTCTTTGGGTGCGTTCTGGAAAAAAGTTTGTTTAAGCTTTGTGTTAACCAAACAATTCCCAGTTTACTTCTAAATTCTCTTGCTCTGAATTTACTCAAGAAGATAGAAGTGTTATAAGTTTAGGCCTTGTTGTAGTTGAAGTTACGAAACCAGAGAAAAGTCAGCTGCAACGCAAAGAGTTTTATAACCTTGTGCTCTTAGGTGAGATAAAAAGATAGGAAATTAGTTTAGTATTCTTTTTATGCATAATCAGCAAAAGAGGGAGCTTCCCCTCCTAATTTGAAGAGCAGTCTAATTATGCATAGCTGCCTGTTTCCAATATGCACTCCAGATGTGCGAATTGAAATGCCACAATTTTCTGGCGCCCACCGTGGGGCATGAGGCATAAAACTTCTAGAAATCTTAGGCTTTATGGCACAGGAATGACCATCTGGCATCCTGTTGGATGATCCATACAAAAGCAATGGATGATAGCAACAATAATGCTAGCCTATTGGATGATCCATACAGAAGCAATGGATGATAGCAACAATAATGCTAGCAATGATGATAGAAATCAGAGACATCTACCTTCATTACCTTGGGGAAATGGCATTGGACCTTTGGCTTTTCAGGTAAATCATGAGTTACCTAAAGGGTCAAGGAAACACTTCCCTCGGTTTCACGGTGATGGAAGTCAACACCCGGATAAACATTTTTCTGCGTTCACAATGGCTTGCGCCGTCTTGCACGTGGCACATGAAGACATTGCAGTGCGTCTGTTTGTGGAGACTCTTGTGGGAAATGCTACCAACTGGTTCAATCACCTAAGCCAAGCATTATCACAAGCTGGGCAACTATGAGCGAGACATTTTTGGCGAGATTCAAGCCCGCTGAAGACAGTCATTTGTTGTTTTCCCAACTTGCAAATTAAAAAATGGAGCACAACAAGCACATGAGGGAATTTGTAGCAAGATTTAATCGTCTTGTTACACGACTTTCTTCTACACTCAATCCATCACCGAAGATTCTGATGAGTTGTTTCATAAATGCTCTTCCATTAGAGATAGCCTTCTTTCTTAAGACGACAAAAGAAACATAATTGACAAATGCGCAAGAACACGCCATCAAGTTGGAGGATGATATGATTACTTCCAGAAAGATGAAAAAAAATTCTATTAGATATCTAGTTCAACAACTGTACCAACCTTTCAATAATTCCAAGCCGCAGTTGCTAGCACCTCCACCAAGACAAATAATTGAAGCTGCACACAATGCTGTATTTTGTTCTTTCCATGAGACTGATGAACATACCGGTACCACATGTCCTGAGAACTTATGAATGAACCAAATCATGGGATACACCGATGCTACACCCAACTCAGGTTTTGTCTCGTCAACAAGCTAAAATGTTGTCTTACCACAGACGGACAACTTCGATGGCGACTTTGCTGTGGGATACTTTGAATCTGTTATTAAAGAAAAAGAAGACTTCCGCCACTACTCGTATTAAATTACGGAAGACATTCAATGCTTGTGTTTACACGTGCTCTGCACTTGAAAGCGCAAAAGGAAGAAGAGAGGCAAAGAGCTAAAGAAAGGATTAAGGACATAGTTGCAACTTCCACTTTTAAAAATTCACAAGACAATGCTAAAGCAGTTGTTCAAGACCCTTCTTTAGTAAATTTTGACATTGTAAACTCCATGATGAAGACCAAGGTTAAGATTTCACAAATGGAGTATCTTCGTGATCACCCTGAGTAGCTGGATAGAATGATACAATGTGTAAAGAAAGAGGCTTCAATTCAACCTACATTGCTTGAGTCATCTGTTCTAGCAGGAGAAAAACCTAAAAGCTTCTATATATCTTTGTATATAGGAGGATTTAAATTGACCAATTGCATCATAGATTCAGGAGCTTTAGACAATGTTATGACTCTATAAGTGATGAATGCATTAGGACTTTCATACACTAACACGCAGGACAAGTGTTATTCACTTGAATCTATGTCAGTGCCATTGGTCGGACAATTGAAGGACGCTCAAGTAAGGTTGGCAGCTTGCTCGGAGAATAAGTTAATGATGAATATCCTAGTGGTTGACATTCTAGTCAGCTATGGGATGTTGTTAAGCCAGAGTTTCTGCAGAGATCTTGGTGGTGCAATGCAGCTAGATTGGTCGACCACAACTATTCTTGTGAAGGAGGGAAAAATCAAGATAAAACCTGAGCGCAAATCTCGATTCATAGTGGTGAAATCCCCAAACCCTGTAGCCCAAATTCTATATCAGGAAACGGGTCATGGTAGTTATGTGACTTTGTCAAAGATAGAAATTGAAAACCAAAACATTGCTTCTTCTAAAAAGAGACTGATAGAGGATACAAAGTTATGGACAATACAGTTTGATGGGGGTTGTTCAATAGTACTTTCAGAAGCAGGGAAAAAGATCATCTCCCGTAAAGGACAGTTGTACTTATTTGCATATTGCCTACTATTGGAATTCACTAAAGCTGAAAAAGCGACACTTTTGTTAGGCCTCAAAGATGTCGAAGACATGGGAATCAAACTCCTATGTGTTAATGGTGATGTAGAGCTGATCAATGAGCCAATCAAAGGATATTTCCGGGTTAGAAAAGATCACCTACGACATTATAGAAATTGAGCTTGGAACTCGATTGACTTGTTTGAAGCATTCAACATCTCGAGGATTGACGATAGCAAAACTAATGCCTCAGGGGTATCAACTTTCCCATTTGCATCATATTTTGACTTTTGTCAGAGTACCTTTGCTTGGATATATGAAAACCTGAGAATCTTCATCCCGGAGGAATTGTCTCCTACAATACCCATCAAAAGAGAAGTGAAGCCTTTCAGGAAAAAGCAACATCGATGGAAGGCTCTTTCTGTTGCCTTACAATAGGCAATATCTGAAGCATTTCGTCCCTTCGAGGATGGAGTAAATTTCTGTAAATAATCTTCTTTTGTTTTTCGTAATGTGTTTCCCCTTTTTGTAATGTTTACGTTATATCGTAATGTATCTCCCCGTTTTGTAAAGTTTCGTCATGTTTTTAGGTGATTAGGTAGTCTTGTTTAGGTGACTTTAGGGAAAAACTCCAACAGTTAGGTGGATTAGAAATAATCCTAACTTCGTTGCCCAATTGATAAGACACTAGTCTATGCTAAATATCCATAGATTCTCAGTTCTCCTATGCCGTAAGTATCTGACATGGTCCCTAGATAGAGCCAAATGTTGTACCCAAAATAATTTTTTTGCTGCAATAAGGCATTTTGTTAAAAATGGTCAAAATCTAGTAAAATTGTCATCAAAAGTCAAAAAAGGTCAAAATGTCTAAAGAATAGCAGCTGTTTGTTTTTAGAGATTTCTGAATGACAAACGAAGCATGGGGTTTTTCTGGGTTTAATATCAAGAGGATGCTCGCAAAATTTTGAAATTAGGGTTTTAGGCCCCTATTTTTAGAAAAACTCTAAAAATAGGATCTTTCCAGAAATGGCTCAAAATGATTTCGATTGGTTAATTTTTCATCACAATCACACTGGTCCAGTCATAATCATGAAGAAGTCTGTTTTGCTCTGGTGGGTCTATTTTGATTTTTTAGAAGAAAAGTTAGGACCTTCGAGGTCATCAATGGAGGATGGCCAGGTACCAGGTATCAGAATCTAAGCTTTAAATGCTGCACAGAAGAATCTGTGGTGAAAGATGCTCAAAAATTGGTGAACGACGGAGGGGGATTTCAAAAGTTGAAAATTGTAAAAAATAAACAAGTCTGGAGATGGACGCCTTACCTCAAAGAGGGTGTCTAGGCTTCAATAAATTTGAATATTTTTCAGTTTCTGTTTGTCACACACGCAACGCAATCAATGCGTTCTTGTCATTAGCAAAGGTGCTCATCGCAGTTGATGCAGTCGACAACACGGTGAACACGAAGCGCGAGGAGAGTAAAAATCATCAAAAATGACTATCAACTGGAGCCAAAAGCACCCCTGCAAGCCAAGGGCACCCATGAATTCAAGGGACCAAATGCAACTGTTAAGATTTGCAGTTTTGGGGGTCCTCTTCAGAATTTTGCCAGCTTCGCGATGAATCCAACATCCTGATCACGGGATCTGTCAAACTCTTGGAAATGAAGATCAAGTGGGAAATGTTGAAAGTTGAAAACATGAAAATTGGCCGAGTCCAACAACGAAAAGTACCCATGTAGGCCAGGAGCGCCCAAGAATTAAAGCACTTAGAAGTCATTTTTATGGTTGGTCACCTCCAAGCAATTCATTTCGGTTTCGGTCCAGCTCCGCAGTAAATCCATCTGTTAGCTCAGAAGACCTGTCGAACACTGACAAGTGAAGATCGAACGAACACCAAAAACGAAGGAAAAGTTGAAAACCATGAAAATTGACTAAGTATAGATCAAAAAGCTCCTTGCTAGCAAAAGGTGCCCAACTTTTTGAAGCATCAAATGCAAATTTTAGGTTTCACAGCTCCCAAAAAGTCCTTCTCAGTTTCGATCAAGCTTCGCAACGAGTTTGTCAGTAGGTTCATCAGAGTAGTTGAACATCCAACAATGAAGACCAAACTGGAGCATTTCGTCAAGAGTTGCAAAGTGAAAATTGTATCTTAGGAGCACAAAAGCGCCCCTGTAGGCCAGGGGCGCCCAGAACTTTGAAGCCTCTAAATCAAATTTCAAGATTTGCAATGCTCCTGAGCATCCCATGCAATCTATAAATCTCCCTGAAGAATAAATTAGCTATTTGAGCTGTAGTGTACGTCGCTGAAATAGCCAAAAAATGTTCAAATTTGGTTAACCTGTCAGTCACTACGTATATCCAATCCTTGTTCTGCACCTTTGGCAACTCAGTGATGAAATCCATGGAGATGCATTCCCATTTCTGATCGGGAATGGACAAGGGTTGAAGTAAACCAGCTGGATAAGTGTGCTCATTCTTATTCTACTGGCAAGTAGGACACTCTCTAACATACTTGAGGACTTCGTTTTTAAGTCTTTTCCAAGTGAATCTTTCCCTGATCTGCCTATAGGTTTTGAAGAAACCCGAGTGATCAGCCATGGGTACATCATCAAATGACCTTAATATTTTCCTCTTAAGCTATGAAGTAGGCACCAA
The DNA here is from genome assembly GCA_007115665.2 of Sequoiadendron giganteum. Classification (NCBI taxonomy): domain Eukaryota; kingdom Viridiplantae; phylum Streptophyta; class Pinopsida; order Cupressales; family Cupressaceae; genus Sequoiadendron; species Sequoiadendron giganteum. Next base: position 578,035 of record CM021103.1, read on the forward strand.
ATAGATCCTCTCCTTGTGAATGATCAACTCATTTAAGCACTGTATACCTGTCATCATGAATAGTGCCCTCTATGATTCCTATTGCCCAAGAATCCTTAGCATACTCTACTGAAATCTACTCCCTGCAATCAACATCAATCTCAACCAGAAACATAAATGTGGCCTCTTGGAAAGTGCATCAGCAACTACATTCTTCTTCCCCTTGACATAAACAATGTCGAAATCATATGCCCTGTAGTCTACTAACCCACTTCTGCTACCTATCGTTAAGATCCTTCTGGTTCATAAAGTATTTGATGCTATTATGGTCTGTTTTGATGATAAATCTGACCCCCACTAAGTATGGTTTGAATTTGGCTAATGCATGCATGATAGCCAACATCTCTCTATCATAGATGGAGTAGCTCCTCTCCACACCTCTCAGTTTCCTGCTCTCAAAAGCTATGAGGTGCTTCTCCTGCATCAATACTGCCCCAGTGCCCTCTCCTGAAGCATCATACTCCACCGCAAATTGTTTGGAGAAATCTGGTATCACCAATATTGAACATGAGTACATCAATTGCTTGAAGTGCTCAAAACACTTTTGTGCTGAATCAGACCATTCAAAAGCTCCCCATTTTGTCAAATCTATAAGTGGAGCTGCAATTTTTGAAAAGCCTCTAACAAACCTCTTGTAAAACCTGTATAGACCAAAGAATCCTTTAAGCTAAGTGAGATTCGTAGGAGTAGGCCAATCAACAATAGCCTTGATCTTCTTAGGATCAACTCTCACTCTCTTTGCCCAAGATAGAGAAGCTCTGTCATGCTGAAATTGCATTTAGACTTCTTGGTGTACAAGGCTTCACTCTCCAATATGATCAAGACCTCTTTGGGATACCTCAAATGCTCCTCCCAAGTTTTACTGAATATCAAAATATCATCAAAAAATATTAAGACAAATTTCCTCAACTGTTTTTTGAACACTTGATTCATACAACTCTGGAAAGTGGCTGGTGCATTGGTCAACCCAAAACTCAAAAGGCATCACTAGAAACTCGAAGTGTCCAAGATGGCATTTGAAATCTGTTTTCTCTATATCCTCCTTCCTCATAGTGATCTGGTGGTACCCTGATCTCAAGTCTATCTTGGAAAAGTAACAAGCCCCATGTAGCTCGTCAATCAACTTGTCTATCCGTGGAATGGATTATCTATTGTTTATTGTCTTTTTGTTCAAAGCCCTATAATCAATACACATCCACATTATTCCATCTTTTTTCTTTAACAAGAGAATTGCTGATACAAATGGGCTTTTGCTGGGTCCAATGTGCCCAATCTCCAGTAATTCGTTAATTGCTTTTTCTATCTCATCCTTATGCCTCTTAGGATGTCTGCAAGGTGTGGTAATTACCGATTTGGCACCTTCCTCTAGCTTTATGACATGCTCTATCCCTCTCTTTGGTGGCACTTCAGGAGGGATGCTCCCAAATACCATGCTATGCTGAGATATGAACTTCTGGATGTTCGGATGGTAATTGTTCTTCTACTGAACTGCAACTGTAGGCATAATGAGACACTCTACTGCCCACTCAACCTGCTCATGTTTGGTCAACCGTTCCATGCTTGTGAATGACACAACTCTAGGCCCCTCATTTGATAGTCCTCTAAGCACTATCTTTTTCCCATTGGCCTCAAACATCATTTCCATCTTCTACAGATTAAAAGAGAACTCCACAAGGGACTTCATCCAATGCATTTCCAACACCATATTGGTATCTCGAATGTTAACCACATAAAATTCATCATTCATCTCATATTCCCCCAATTGTAAGTTCAAATTAGAGATCTTACGGGTACAAGAAAGTTTGTACCCATTAGCTACCATGACCTTAAATCCATCATGTTCTTCCGTTTGCAGCCTTCTCCTATTCACAAACCTCTCATCAATGAAATTATGAGTGGCTCCTATATCAATAAGCACAATGAATCACTGCCCTTGCAATGTCCCTCTAACTTTGAATGTGATGGCCTTTTGGATGCTCGAGAGTTGGGCAATAGTACCATCGCTCTTTGGCTCCTCATTCGATGAGTTTTACTCTTCAGCTTCAACTTAGCAGCAAAATTGATGAGGCCATATGTATCTCATTGAAGGCATGTGTTGAGGAAGATGCCTTAATCAACATTTTCAGAGCCAATTGGCGCAACAAACACACATCATTGAGCCCGAATGAGCAAAAGTGGTTGCCAAAGAAATAAAATTGATAGAAAAGAACAACTAGATTGAAGCCAAAGACAAGGAAATTGAAAAGATGAACCATCAATTGAAAGAGGCTATGCACATGTGAAGGTGGCTAGGCAAAAGGAATTGATAGCAGCTTATCACCTTAAGCTGAGGATAGGGGAAGTCTATTGGCTTCGCCAACTCGGTGCATAGACATCTACTCCGACCTCCTCCGTCCACTCGGCTCAAGGGACGTCTTCTCATCCATCCTCCACTAGCTAGTATATTGTACTGTTGTCTTCCAATTTTGTTTGCTAGTCGTCTGGAAAACGGCTTTATTTTTGGGGAGGCTGATGTAGCCGGCCAAATGCAATAAATAAATAATATTGTAATCAGTAAAAGTAAATAATTATTAGATGTTGTAATTAGGAATTAGTCCTTGACCGTTGTCGATTGTTACTAGGTAGTTGCCAACGAGTGGCATTCTCAACCAACGTAGGCTTGCTATATATTTTAGTTTGCACTTGTAGCCGGGGACTGCATACATTCTGTATTTTGTAATCATTGCTTATCGGATGAATAAAGGAATACATGATATCTATTCTGTACATTGTTCTGAGTAATTGATATGTTTTATTATTGTTGTTATGTATTTCCGTTTACTCTCTATTAATCATTCAATTAGCATTACTGAGTAAACAATCCCTTTGCTGCTCTAATTTGATTGGCAATTCAAAATGCCACTCTAATGTTGGGAAAGACTGAAAATTACTATCCAATTACTTGGATGGCTGTATATGCAAAGTCTTTATGTTGATGAAAAACAACAGCAAATTATATGGAAACAAACACAAAAATATGCAATAAATATTGATAGAATAAACAATTGATGTTTCATCCTTCAAATGGCTGGAAACTGCTGAAAATCCCTAGGTGTTGACACCAAATTCGCAAAAATATTCAGAAAACCCTGGGTAGCTGGAAGGTGCTTTTCGAATCAGTGAAACCCCAGATGAAAGTCTTCCAGAAAACCTTTCATAAATCTGAAACTTTGCCTTTGAAGCCCTAGGGGTTGCAAATTATGATCAAACACCCGCCAAAAGCTCTCCAAACCCAAACATCATCTTGGGGAAAAAGGCTGAAATGTATCATAAATGCTGAAAATGGTTGTGGCGCCCTGGTGCTCAGTGGAAACCCTTAAAAAAATAGTCAAACCCTGGGTGGGAATACCCTCTAATGCTGCTCGTCTTTTTACTTTGAATGATCTAATTCTAGAATAAATAACAAGTGTAACTCACCTTGATTAAAACAAGGAAAGACATTTTTCTAAGTGTTCTAATGGTTAGTTTCATGCTTTTAAGGTAAAAAACAGGTTGCCGTGCTTTTGGGATCCCTTTGTCTCTTGAACACTTGCTCAAACATGCGTAGGCACTCTTTTTGACCTTTAGCACCTAAAATTTTGGTTTCTGCCTTCTAAGTGCACTCTTGGGATATCATTGCCACTTGGAATTTGGACTTAAACAGGATAAGGCCTGCTTTTGGGTTGCTGCTGCAACCTAAACCTGAATAAACTTGTCGAAGTGCACTCCTTATAGCTCCATGTTGCTTGGAATCATGTCTTAAACCTGGTAGGTGCATTCTTCCTTTATCTTGTTATTGGAATATAAAGCTTATTGTTTTTAGTAAAGTACCTTGGTGACTTACTGATTTGTAAAAACTTAGTTATTAGACTATTATTGTCATATTGTCAGGTATGTTAGTGTTGTGTTAGTTGTTGGGTGGTTTGAATAGTTGAAATATGCGAAGGCTTTATTAAAGCCATATTGTAATGAATGGAAAATGTCACAATAGACAAAATAATATTACATATTATTCGGTGTCATTTGTTGGTTGAAAATTTTGTATACTTGGGAAAGCATACAAAATTGTGGTTTCAACCACAACACGTGAGATAAAACTCTCCTAATTAAGGGAAGGCTCCCCCTTTAACTAACTTAAACTAATATGTGTAGGACAGCAATCGTTCCTCTTTTTTCAGGAAAGACTATATTCTTTTCTCTTCGCAGAAAAAACAACATCAAACTTAAAAAAAACTTATTACAACAGCCATGCAATGAAACCAAGAAAGAGGAAATAAAGTTTCCTGAAAGCACAAAGACTTCCGTCACTTCCTTTGGGACGGGAAAACAACCAACAAGGGCAAAGTCTTGAAGACCTGAAATCCTATCTACCCTTTTTAGAATGATTACCTAATGATAATATACAACATAGGACAACACAAAGTCTGCAACTACGATGTACCTATTAATTATTTTAAATGAGAACTACCACAAGCACAAAGACTTGCAATTCTTCTCAATTTCTAAATACTAACTACGAATTCACCCTTCAACATTTACAACACAAAGACTGCAGATATTTCAAGTGAAACTCTCTTCAACAATATTCCACAATCTCCAAGTAGTTACAAAGTAATGCCCCAAAATGACATAAGAACACAAAGGATGCAAAGTAGGACTTCAACACAAAGTCTGAAATTCTAACTCTTTGATATTACTTGAAAAATCACAACTTATAACTATAAAGCTCAAAGTCTTTATGAGTACAAAATTCTGCAGAAATTTCTTGCTTGCCAAAAAAGATCCTTATTACAATAGACCCCCTCAAGTATTTATAGGAGAGAGGCCTTGAGAAAAAGGTGGGAGGATCTCAACAAACTTGAGAAAATCCCTCAACCACCAACTAATTGCAATTGACTTATTCAAAATTACAATTCAAATTGAGATTTGTCTTGTAAGAATTTACATGTAATTACATTTTCCAAAACTGCAAGAAAAAAACACTTGCAATTGCAAAACTTGTTTTTACATATAATTTGTCGAAAGTAAAATACATAAAACAACATAATATTCTTCACTCCGTCTTGTTCCCAGCTTTGAAAGATAGAAACTTGCTGATAATTCCCTGCAACTCATCAGGATCGGGACCAAGCGTGTTCCTAGCAACGACAACAGTCTTTAGGATAACATCATAGTATCTGACTGTCGCCTCTCTATGTTCTTCAAAAGCAGCTTGCATCTTGTTGAAGATCATCCGGTGATTGACAAACTTATGGATTGTATCCATAGAGAACTGATCTGAATCTAGCTCCTGGTGAAGATTTGCAGTAATTTGAGAAACAACATCACTGGCTGCGAGCAATTCCCCTTCATGACTTAAAACTTTGCAAGCGATTTTCTCAAAGTCTGAAAGTATGTCATGCTCAACTTCAGCACTCATCTCAAGGGTAGCCTGAACATCTTTGATAAGATCTTGAACAACTAATGACTTGTTTGTCATAAGTTCCTCAAATTCTATGTACTTTTCCCTTTTCGAAAACACCGAATTGCCGCATAGAATTTCCAGCTTCACTTGATCCATCTCATGCTAGATTCTTAAATCTTTCTCAAGAGAATGTAGGCTTTGCTGAAAGGCTTCCAGAGTTTGATTCATTTTGAATCTTGCTGCTTTGACAGTACTCAAATTCTTCAATGCCTTTTCGACCATTGGTATTCCTTGGTCAATTAATTGAGCTGTCCAGGAATCAATTGCTTTCTGAATGATGGTGGAGAATGAAGGCTAAAGACCAATTCGGATCTCAGTGGGCTGATTGCGAATGAAAGCAACGTTTCATCTTTTTGGAACAGCAAGTCAAAACTTCCAACTTGAATTTGCAGTCAAGTTTTGGAAGTCCGTTTTAAAGGCATTTAGAAGCATTTCGGGTTTTGGAGGGCATTCAACAACTTTTATAAAGCGTAGTCGGGATTTTTTGAACATTTAGCAACTTTTAATTTGCAACTTGTAAACTTGCAATTCTAGTGAAAAATCCCGACTTGCTATTTGATAATGAAATCTCGAATTTAAGCCAAGGCCCATTTTCGCAAAGATGGGAGTGAGGATGAAAACGAAGATGAGTGTAAATGAGTGAGGTGAATTTAGTGAAAGAAAATGGAAATGAGAAATGGCAAATGGAAATGACGTTCTTATTGACAAGATGGCATTTAGATGAAAAACGCATGACATTTCATAGCTAAAAAAAAGGACGTTTTTGGTCAAAAATGTATTTTCTAGAAATGAGACTTCCACAAACTTCTTTTATAGCCATTTTGGATAACATCACTTAGCAAAATCGCGATTTTCTTCGTAGAGGAACACGTTTTCACATGCTATTTGATAAAGACATTTTGGCAAAAGGTAAAACACGTTTCTTTTATATTTGCTGTTTTTTGTGAAATCGACTTCACTTACGAAAGGGAATGATGATTTCATTGAACAATGGTGTTAGGCAGCTGCAAAGAATTTCCTTTCAAACAAAAACACGTTTTCAAAAGCAAGAGACAAATGATGATTTCATGAAATCGGATTTTTGGACAATGACAATGTCACAAAAAACAAAAAGAAACGCGAATATAAAAGGGAGCAGACATGCCATAGAGAAGACATCAAAATACCCATGGAAAAGACCATTAAAACGTCTGCAACAAAGAAAGACGTGTTTGAACACAGAGGAAATAAAGAAAACATAACAAGAAAGAAAAGAAAAGCAACGTACCTTGGAGAAGAGAAGCTGAAAGAAAAAATGAAGATGAAACCCTAGATGCCTTGTGAAATCTTAAGGAAAGATGTAGGCACTTCTATTCGAATTGAGGAGCTGCAATTTTAGTTGAAGAATTTAGGAGAGCTCCACCAAAAGAGGTAAACTATCAAATTCAAACACAAACTCTCCTCAAAACTTGGGCGAATTTCTCCAATCGGGTATTTTGAGCTTAGCGACAAACAAAAATAACACAAGAAAGACAAAAATCGGGTTTTTAACCTCACTCAGCAACTTTTCATTTTACTCATGGGAAAAATAGGAACTTTTGGCTCATGTAGCAATTTTAATTTTGACAATGTAGGCAAAATAGGAGTTTTTTAACAATTTAGCAATTTTATTTTTGTCACTAAAGCGAAATAGGAACTCTTTGATCACTTAACAATTTCACTTAAAGCATAAAAAGCAATCGGACCTTTTTGAGACTTTGACAATTTTCACTTAAAGCAAAATCGGAACTTTAGCAATTTTGCCTTAAGACTTAAGACTTTCTATTTTGTTGAGCTGCCTTAAAAACCCGAATTTGACCAAAAACACAAGAAAAATGGCTCAAAAGTTTACAAAAACGGAAAGGGGAGCTGATGAAAGGATGCCCAAGGGAATCATCAATTGAAGTCTAAAATTTTCTAACCTCAACACCTCGTAAAATGTGCTTTAGAGAGAAAAACTTCAAATTTTTGGTAGGTTACCCCAATTTTTGTCATGTCAAAAATTGAGGACAACAGGAATCATGGTTTAGTTTTTACAGCTCTGTATGCTCTACCATTTTTTTCAATACTTGTCAGTTTCAAAGGGCTAGAAGACATGGGGTGCACTCTTGGCAATCTGCTACCACTTGAAACATTAATTTTTACATGCTGAGCATGTGCTTTAGGACTTGCTGCCACTTAACACTTTTCATTAATCTTCAAGTGCACTTTCTAAAATTTACTGTAACTGAAAAACTGGTTCTAACCTCAGGAGTGCATGCCTAAATCTTCTTTGCCACTTGAACCTGGATACAGCTGTCAAGGCATGCTCTATAGGACTCACTGTCACTTTCTTCATACTTACGAAAAATCTGCCTCTCTAGCTTTTCCCTTTAAGGCACACTCCACAATGGACTTAGCTACTTAGGTGTTCTCCTCATGTTTTTGCCATCACAGATTGCCCTAAAGAATGTGCTCTAGGAGTACTTGTCCATTTTCAAGCACATCATTTCATATGTTTCCATCAAAGTGCACATTGGAGAACACCTTGCAAGTTTTCCTTAAAAACAAATTTTCAATGTTAGACAAAACACACCTTGGATCACGATCCTTAACATTTACTTTCATACACAACCTTGAGAAATTAACACACAATCTTTAGAATGATTCCCTCACTCTTGATAAGGATAAATATCAAAGGGATAAACATGACACTCAGCTTTTTATATGTGACAATTTGATATATGTGTTTGACAAAATGTATGAAAACAACTTCAATACTAAGAGTTTTGTAGGAATGCAACACATGAAGAAAGGGCATGTGTAAGAGTTCTTATGAAGGATGACTTTTCATCTTCCTCAACCAGCTCCAAAGCACCCTTTTCTCCTCCAAAGATTACAAATATTAACAAGATTAAAATATAATAAACATTTGACAGAATTGACTAACTAGTAGTTTTCTCACTGATAGGAAAAAGTTTACTTTTTTCTTTGCCATTGTTTTATTCTGTCAATGTGGTAGAAAAAATGTTTTAATTTTTAATTTTGTGATCTTTTTTTCTTTCATTTTTATGATCTCCAAGCAGGGCTCTTTGCAAACACAGAAAAAATAGTTAATGTGCATACATTGAGTGGATAACTATCTGAAAGGTTGCCTTGCATCTTGTTTTTTAAAGGAAATGATGTCAGGTAGTCTTATCATATGGTTTATTTCTTTGCAATTGCTTTTGGATATGCAGCTGTCCCTTAAGAGAAGGCTTCTCATTCTGCTGGATGCAATTGTGAATATTCCTCAACTTTGGAAACCCCTTTGCAATAGCATCTTAATTGTTTGTACTTTGTGGTCCCATCGGTTCAGTTTGGTGATTGGTGGATGCTGATATAATTTCCTATTTACTTTCTCATTCAAGTACTCCTATTACTTGCAGAACAAGTTTCCTAGATAGTATATATTTCCTTCTCATCAGTAGGCTTGGTCAACAATAAAAAGTTGTGTTTGTAAAATATGTTATGATGTTAGTTGTACAGTTCTAGTTTTTAATCCAAAATTTATCTCCATTCTTGCAGGATTTTATATCCATTTAACAAATTGAATAGGTTGTATTGATATAGTTGTTTCTGTATCATCCTTTTAGAATCTATACGCATTCTTGATACACAGTGGACAGACTTGTGAGAGATTTGCTATAGAATAAGTATAATTCTTAATTATATTCATAGCTAATTTGATCAATTTGCTTCCATCAGGTGTGGTAACGTATGTTATGGAAAATTTTTCACCTTTAGATGCAAAAGCAGATTTCTTGAGTGATTTGGATGGTGACTTAGATGGAGATTTATGCAAAGAAGGCCGGATTATGGAAACAGACCACAATAGTTTTGTTTTGATCAATGTATATGTGCCAAATGCTGGTGAACCGCGAAGCATCCGTCCTCGGCTAAATTTCAAGCTTCATTTTCTCAAAGCTTTGAAACATAGATGTGAGTGCTATTGACACATTTTTCTAATTTTTACTTTTGATACATTGAACTTAAATAAGCATTTGGAAACTTTTGGAATGCTTATGCTTCAAGAAGGCAAATATTTTTCATCTAGAACATAAGCTTTCCACAACATACATCATGTGGTGTAGGCATTGTGCCATGCATTTATATTGGTTGTGGTTTTATAAGATTTTTTTTGCATTGTCTTGATGTGTTTTTGTAGGCGATGAACTTTTGAACTCAGGAAAGGAGATAGTTATTTTGGGAGATTTTAATGTTGCTCATAGAGATATTGATGTGTTCAAAGACTGGAATATTCATGACATTTACTCTCCAGGTATTATCTAATTGATTCTTTTTATATGATTATATATAAAGGGTTGTTAGTTGCTATTTGTGATCAAATTATTTATTGTGAGGAATTCCAAGCCTATTTGCTTAGGTAGCATTGCAAGGAAGGATTCCATAAGTGTTGGAAAAATAATGTCATTGATGTCAAAGGATTGGAAGGGCACATGGTCTGACCTATGTTGAAGGTTTAATTTGCAAAATAAAATTAAAATAACTTGGACGACCTCCCTCTTAAAGCTGCCCCATTTATGGGTAATTATATTTAAAAATAAAATTATTTTTATATTTTTGTGGGGCCTCCCAAAATGGGACAACCTCCTAGATAGGTGTGCCCACCTTGGGAAATGAAAACAAAAACAAAATAAAATAGATAAAAATTATGGGCAGACCCCTTTTGGAGTGTCACACCCCTTGGCTGAAGAGTTGCATTGGGCAAGTACAAATACAAGTTTGAAGGTGAGGCAAAATCAATCAATTCAAGGAATAATTCTTATATGAAGAGATAAAAGACTATTCAAACAGGTTTATAAGACATATGTGAGCAGATTTATGGAAGCATTTTTGTGAAAGATTAAAAAGAGATACTAGCAAGATCATGGCGGTTTATTAGCAGATTTCATGAAAACTTTATTTCAGATTTTATGAGGACATTATTGCCAAATTTGTGAGGACATTATTGCCAAATTTATGAAGACATTATTTCTGGATTTGTGAAGACTATATTGCAGATCTATGAAGGGGAGTTAAGTAGATTTGTGAAAAGGTGTTAGGGCAGATCTGAGAATTTGCAAGTAAAATTAGACATTTTTTTTGTGGAGGTTGGAGCCTCCCACTTGAGGAGATAGTGAGGTTGGAGTCTTTTATTGAAAGAGATTGGAGTCTCTTGTTGAGTTGGTGCTTAGTGGTGGGGATTGGCGTCTCCAGTGGGTTGGTGCCTATGAATTTTGTAAGAAGATTTGTACTAGCAAGATTTTGCTGTATTTTTCTCCCGCAATGGTTTCCATGTAAAATTTGTGTCTCTTGTGCATGTTCTCAATTGCTACATCTTTGTTTCAATTAACATTGCTATGCTTGATTAAGTTAAGTAGTAAAGTTTTAATCTATACTGATTCACCAGCCCCCCCAGTATAAATGTGTGTTTCATCAATGAGAATATCCAAAATGCTATCCTGAGGTCAAAGAAAGCTGTTGAGTGTATGCCACTAGATTTTTTATATGGATTATTCTTATTTTGTGCTGAAATATGGCACATTTCCATTGAAAAAGGAGAGGTTGTGAAGTTATGAGATGAAAGCAAGGAGTCAGTATTTATACTTGGATCATATGAATGAGGAATCTACTCAGCTGGGTAGATGTTTATGCCATCTTTCATTGGTTAATTATTAAATTTCCATATAACTCCTATGGCTTGCATTGGGGCTTTACAAGAATTGATGTGGCTTATTTTATGGCTAGGTGGTACGTTGGGTCCAATTTCATAAGCCAATCATATGTTCTTGGCATGTAAGTTTATTTGAATGACTACCAAGCATAGTCTTCTTAGTTGTTATAAGGAAGCCCATAGTCTTTGCTTTCCAACAAATAAGCTTCATGTCATTAAGATGGATATTATCTCCTTATCGTATATAGTTTTAATGGCATCAAGCACATCCTAGCTAACCTATGGGCAATATTGGTTGAATTGATAGAAGGTTGGTTTGTAACTTCTCCCCACCTTTCAAAAATGTTGATTGTTCTCAAAATGGTCAAGTGTAAATTTGTTACTATAATCCATTATTTGTCCCTTGAACATTCTTTTAGGCTTATTAATATTGGAAAATTTATTATGCGGTTTTGATACATTCTCTTTTGTATAGCTTTGTTTACTGATGAAGCTACTAAAAAGGAAAATTTGGAATCTTTTGTACCCAATCTGAAACTTGATTGTGTTATAAGAAACTGCATTGTCAAAATTAGTCTTTGTGTGTCAACGTCAAGGTTGAAAAATGTCATTTTGGAGGACATACGAATGTTTTCAACACCTTGTGGACTCTGATATATGCCTCAATCCTCTCAATGGTGGTGGGTTCTTGCCTATTACATAATATTGAGGTGGTCGAGCATAAGCAAAGGTTTAATTCAATTGCATTTTGGACCATCTAGATGCTTCAAAGAGGAGGTAGAAGTATTTGTGGAAGGCAATGGAAATGATTGCGAAGGGATTGAAGGTGATGTTACTAGTAGATGCCATTTCGGCCTTCTTCAAATAGTGTGTTGATAAAGATTTTGATGTATGAATGCTAATTTGAGGGCCAAAGAGCTTGTGTAATTTTCCTCAATGATGGGTTATTTGTGTTTAAACTTTGGTTTGGGTTGGGTGGTTTGTCTGTTTGGTGATGGGGTTTTGCTAGGGATAGGTAGTTTTTGCTTTTCTACTATTATTGATAAGTTTTGACACCTCGTTGGTGCTTTGCATACATTGTTATATGGTGATTTTTGGTGGTCCTAATGGCCTCCTTGGCACCAACATCCTGGGGCTATAGCTTGTTTTTGTTTCCATGGTTATTAGGCCTTACTAGGTACACGATCAATTTTTTTTTTAAAGTTAGAAAAGTAAAAAAAAAGAAAACCAAAATAAGAAGAAAAAAGCAAAGCGTACTTTTAAACTTTTGCTGTAATTTAAAAGATACATCTTATGAAGTGCACCTTACCTTTGTAAGGTGCTCTCACTTTCAAAAAAGGTACGGTGGACTTCGAAAGGTGTGACTAAAAACATAATCAAGAAAGGCCCACTTTTTCCTTAGTCTTGAAGTTCTAAAAAAGTGCAGCAAGGCAGCCAAAGTGTGCCTATGGGCATCAATATATTTCTAAATTTTTATATATAATATTAATTATTATTATAAACCATAATTGGTATTTGAAAAATAAAATAAAATTGCAGTAAGCTAAAAATAAAAAGAAGCAAAGTGAATGTTTATAAAGAAGCCAACATCTATTATTCACAAATAAATTCATTTTGGCTGTTTATGAGTAAGTATAGTCAATTTTCTAATTTATCAAAGGGTCTCAAAGATTGATTTTGAGCATTAGGACATAGATATTTAGTTGTAGTAGTGGTGGTCATGATTTTTATTTCTAGCAAAGAAGTGTTCTTGCTTTGGTGTTTTTTAGAGATTCAAGTCATATAAAAAGTCATTTTCAGCAATGAGGTTGCACAAAGAATTCAATGTCTAGTATTACTGATAAAGTTGAGAAAAAGGTGATTTTTGAGAAGAGTGAATGAGAGGATGTTCATATTCAAGCAGTGTGTTCAATGGATAACCAAACTTTAAAAATCCCCGAGGGTTTGCCAAAACTTTGTCAACAATGTAAGTGTTAAAGTCAATTTCTAGGACTTCTAGAAAGGGTTTCTGATTCAAATCACCAAGACTCATAAATAGTTAAGAGGCATTATACTAGGTGAAACGCTTCAATATACTAGGTGTCCATTTTTCCCATGAAAACCATTTTTGGCCTTGCTTTTGTATCCAATTTCCATTTTGCCTCTCATTTCATGTGTGTGTAAGGTTCAAAATCCAAATAAACATCAACTTAATCATATTAACAAGAAGTAATTACAAATACATTAATACATGAGAAATAACTCCATGCATGCCATGGCATCATATGACATATTGTTCATACACGAATCATAAGTACATGAAATAACATGATACAATAGTTGACTTAGGCAATCCATTGCCAACAAGTCAATAATAATACAATAAAAATACAAGTAATGTGCACAAGCACTGAAATCTTTAATATTCCAATCCAATTGGTCATCCACAATCAAAGGATGAGAATATGGTCCAGGCGTTTTGTTGGTGTTTCAATTCGCACCTCTGGAATGTGGATTAGAAACAGACAACTATGCACAGATAAACTACTCTTCAAATTAGGAGGGGAATCTCTCTCTTCTCTGATGATGCTTAAAGAAAGTAAACTAAACTATTTGCCAATCTTTTTGTTCTTAGCTAAGAGCACAAGGTTATAAAAGTCTTTGCGTCGTAGCTGAGGTTTTCTCTTTTTAGAATTTCAACTACAATTAGGCCTACTCTAATGACGCTTCTAACAACTCAAGTAAACTTAGAGCTTGAGAGTTAGAAGTAAACAAGGAATGATTTTAACACAGATACTTAAACAAAATTTCTCCCAACTCACACCTGAAGACTCATTGTACTTTTTGATGCAAGCTGAAATAAAGATTATATAAGTAGAACACATAAAATAAAACTTGAGACAGTAGATCAAAGCAGCAAAGCAAGCATAAGATTTTCTTTCTCAAATTTCAAATAACGATTACATTTCTGGGACAGCAGGATTGTAGCAATAACATGCTTACAGTTTTGTGGTCAAACCATAATACACTTGACACAAATAACACATGAATTGAACAATATCTTGCAGCAAAAGGTAGGCATGCAAGCTTGCTCTTACACTAAGTGAACAAACACTGAATAACAACTTGCAGGCAAAGGTAGGCTCAACAATTTGCTATCACAATAACGGTTCCAGAAAAATGGGCAAGGCTGCCATTATTTATAAGCAAACAAGGAGTAGGGAACCCTAAATCTCCTTGCTTTTACAACAAGACTTGCCAACTCGCAAGCTTTATTTCTAAAATGACAACTAACTAACAACTTGTTGAAAGCAAAAAGAAGGGAAAGTTCCAACTATTACAACTTGATTTTTTTTATTTCACAAAGAATAGATAAGCATGAATAAGAATAGCAAGTTAAACTCGGAAAAGGCATCGAGTTAACTGCTATTTTTTAAGTTCTATTCTTGGAAATCTTCGCTACCCAAAAACGTGCTTATTTTTCTCCAAAAACTAGATTGTTGGAAAAAGTTGAGGTCTAGGTTTTGTAGAGAATCATGTTCTGAAGAGACCCAGTTCGTTAGATTCTGACAAAGCTGAGGGCTTCCCAAAAGAGTTCCGAAAAAGCAAATTTTTGGAAATATAAAATTTTCCTATCTTTAAGAGGAGCAAAAAGTAGATGGACCCAGATTGATGAAAACTGAAAAAGTTGACCACCTATTTCTGAAATGCGATGCCCTAGAAGATTGGACCATGAAAAAGCATGCCTTTGTGCTTGCCAATCTCGAATCCATGAAGAAAACTGAAAAAGCACCCCATTATAGCCTCTAAATCTTGAAAAGTAGAAAATGATATCTTTCTTCCTCTGAAGGTCAACTTGCAAAATGTGAAGAATGAATGCCAAAACTTTCTTAAATAGATGTTGAGGATGAAAAAGCGCTTTTATTCTCTAATCTTTAAATATTTGAAGCCAATTCGAAAGCATGTACATTGAATGTAGACACTGTTTTGAATGTCGGATGATGAAAATTGGAAAATTCCTATGTTACACCGGCGTCGGGGACGGGGGGATGTTGGAATGGGGGGATAGGTTTCCGGAATAGGGGGACAAAAGGGCCTCAATTTGGGGACGACGGGGGGGGGGGGACGGGGGGGGGGGAAGGGCTGTATATACTATATATTATACATATGGTACTTAAAATGCTAGTTATGAAAAGATGTATAACAATTTACTTGAACATTGAACATTGAACATTAACAATGAACTATGAAGTGAATGAACCATTGAACATTGAAGTATTCAAATTAGAAATTAGAATACTCAATACTACAATGTAACAATTGTCGAATCAGCAAATGGAAGATTTCTATAATATCATATATGATATCAAAACTTTAAATATCTGATCATAAAGATGATTACAATGAGTAGCATGATATGAATATCAAAACAAGTACAAACTACAAAGTCAAAATGCCAAAATGTAGTGAAGGAGGCGGAGGCCTCTAATCATCCCTCGGGAGGTCGGCAAACTCCTCATCACTGGAACCACTGGACTCCCCAAGGTCAAGATCTGCCAAAGGAACACCAACCAGCCCTAAATCTGAAGCATCCTCATCCTCATCAATCTGTGATGGTTCCTCTGGCTCTACATCCCATCGTGTTGCTGGGCTCTCCTTGTACACACGTGTCCTGCGGTCAGTGATACGCAAGGCACTATGTACAACCACTAGCTTCTCTGCTCTCCTAGAGGTAAGTCTGTTCCTCTTAAGAGAGTGGATGAAGCTATAAGTAGACCGGTTCCTCTCAGAAGTTGAAGAACTAGAAACCTGAGACAACAAACGAATGGCTAGTGTGGTAGTCAGTGATTTCGGTCCATGACAAGTCCACCACAAAATCGGATCCTCCTATGCCATAGTTCTTATATCCGCCTTTGCCGCAACCTTGTAACCCCCAAGAGTAGCAAATTTTGTCCACTCAATGCGAATGTTTCCAACAACTTCAGCATCATACATCCTATCAATGCACTTGAAGAACCCTTCCTTCACCTCATCATCCTGAATCGGTGTAACTCTACCAGGCCTAGGCATGTACCACTTCGGATTCAATGCATAAGCAACCATGTGCAAGAGAGTGTTTAGGCTGTCCCATCTGTGTTGAATAATAGGCTGAATGTAAACATTGTAGAATGCTAGAGTGGGGTCCTTCTCTCGCACAACTACCCTCATCTGGCCAAGCATCGAATCAATGCACTCATACACCTCTCCAAGGTTAGGTGCATCCCCATCCCCATATCTGATGACTTGGACAACTAGTTTAATGATGGCAACAATATATTTTGCATTATTCCAAAATCCATCACTCTTCACTATCTCCTTCACCCTCTTCCCCTGCTCTGTCCTGGCCCCATCCCACTGATTCCATTCTTGCATCATAACCATGAGTTGTAATGGCTCTTGCAACTCAATCATTCTCTCCAAAAGAATGAAATAGGATGCATATCGGGTCTCAACTGGTTTCAAGAACTCCTTCGCGAAGCTCCTGAAGATGGCATGTGAAGTGTGGTGGTTGCAGATATACATCTGCACATCTTTAGCATTGTTGACCACTCCTCTAATCCACTCAATCTTCCCCATGTCCTTGAGTGCATTGTTCATGGCATGCACACAACATGGAGTCCACCAAATATGTTTGTATGCTGTCTCGATAAGCCTCCCTGCAGCTCTGCACACATGTGCTTTATCTGTCACTACTTGGACCACATTTTGTGGCCCAATTTCCTCAATAGGTGCTCGAAGGATCTCAAATTGAAAATCAACATCTTTTCAATGCCCTGAACAATCAACCGCCCTGAGAAAGAATGGGCCCTTTGAGCATGTAACTATGACATTGATGAGTGGATGATGCCTAATATCCGTCCACCCATCCATAACAATGCTGCATACAGAATCCTCCCAACATGCCCTCATTGTCTCCATCAATGAATTGATCTTGGCATAGTTGTTATCCAAGATCGTTGTCCTCAATTTGTGCTCACTTGGTGGCACATATGATGGTCCTCCCTTCGCCACCATTGACATCATCTCCTTAGAATAAGGAGATCAAGCTACATGAAATGGGATTCCATTGGCAAAAAAGAAATTGCCAATGGAATCATCTATCTCATCCTTTTGGTGCACATTAAATAAATCAGCTATGGGGTTAGGCTGATTTTGCATCTTGCATTTCCCCTTGCCTTGTTGCGATTCAGCCATAGCACTATAGGTGGATGAAGGTCCTGAGGCTGCCCCTGACAATGTTCCTGCTCTCTGATGCGATGTGTGAGTAGAAATACGTGGTTGCCTCTGAATCTGCTGAATAGTCTGAATATGTTGCCTACCAAACAAGGTAGTAGGCATAGGAATTCCCACGTCATCTTGAACACCCCAAAGCTTGTTGAGGAAGTGGGCATTAACTCTGGTGATGCTCCCAAACCAATTATCACCACAAATGTTGCATTTCCATTTTCTCGTACTACCACTTGATGATGTTGGGGCTGTTATTCTTGTTGCAAACTGTTTGAGAGGAGATTTGGGATCATAAGGACCCCTAACCCACTCTGCCAAAAGCTGGGAGGGGCAATCAGTAGCAATTGGTGCACTAGCTACTAGCTATGGAACTAGTTTGCCCTTCCGGATTTGACCCATGTTCACCCCCCTCATTATGCTCATCCTCATGCTCAGGTTCATACTCTAATTGGCTTGGATTATGAGAATGAGTTTCCATCTCATCCTCACTCATTTCATGACTGTGGGAGCTCATTTTGACAGTGCATTTCACAAAATGAATTTTTTTTTCAATAAACACAGTTTCAGCCTATGCCCTACTTTTAAATTTAAAAAAAAAATCTATATTTTAAATTTTAAATTGCAAAACAAAATCTAAACTAATTTAGAAAATGAAACAACAAGAATTAGAAATGAAACAACAAGAACTTAGAATTTAGAAATAAAAATCAGAAAATTCAAAAAACCAAAACAATGAACATTGAAAATCAGAAAAAAAAAAAAAAATCAGTTAAAAACCCTACCTTTTGCTTGAAAAATTTCTTCAACAAGCTGAAGAATCTTCCTCCTCTTCTTCTTCTTCTTGCTCCTTGACACTCCTCTTTCACTTGCAATCACTCCTTTCACTCCTCCACTCACTCTTTCCTCAGCTCTTCACTCTTCTTCTTCTTGCTGTAGCAGACAAGTAGAAATGCAAATGTGAATAAAAATGAAGTTAGGAGGGGCTTTTGAAAGCATAGAAGAGTGTAGATGGGCCCCACATGCCCTTAGGGTTCGAATAGAACCAAAAATAAATTTTAAAATTGTGTTATTTTAAAAAAAAAACTGCCTTTATGACTGTTCGCCGTGGGAGACGCCTGGGCGTCCTCGAGACGCTCGAGGGACGCCCAGGCATCTCCCTCAGCATCTCGGAGATGTCGGTGCATTTTCGTGTCTCCAGGGGGGGGGGAGCAAAATGGTGGCGCCTCCGGAGACGTGGGAACGCCGTCCCCACGTCTCCGGGACGTCCCCGTTCCGGGAACGCTAGGGCTTAGGGGCGGGGACGCATCCCCGTGGTTCACTGGAAAATTCGCTAAGGCATTGAACTTTGGCCGCCTTTACTGTTCAGAGTTAGAATATTTTTTTGAAATCTTCAAATTTTGCTTGATACAATGCATCCCTTTGATCTTCGTTTTTGGATGTTTGATGAATCCTGCAAACTGGTTGACAGATCCGTTGGATAGCCTAAAGAATTCTGAAAAAGATCTCTTGGGGGATGTGAATCTTGACAAGTGATTTTGGGGGCTCAAAAGCTTGGGCGCCCTTGGCTAGCTAGGACACCCATGTATCCCAGATAGCCATTTTTTGACATTCTTCAATTTTTAAGTTTTCCGATCTTCGGGTGAATTTGCAATTCTGGCCTTTCAGGAAGTCCAATGAATTGGATGCTGAATTCATTGGATAGCTTGACGAAATTTGAGCTGATCTTCTTGTAGGTAACTTGCCCCGAAAACTTCATCTGGTGGCCTAAATTCCTAAGTGCCCTTGGCTACTTGGGGCGCCCAACCTTGCCATACTTAACCATCTTCATGATATTTATTTCTTTTCTTCATTTACTCTGTCCGTTTGATTTCCAAAATCTGATGACTAACAAATCTTCTAAGCTCACCGATGAGTCCGCTGGAGAGCTCGTTCAAATTTGAAGGAAATGTTCTAGAGGCTGCTAACTCTAAATCCACATTCTGAGCCTTCAAAATCTTGGGTGCCCTTGGCTACCTGGGGTGCCCAACTCTAGAATTAGTCATTTTTCTATGAATTTCAACCTTCAAACTTCATCTTTTTTGTTCCTCAAGATCAGTTCTTCGTTCGATCCAAAATTACCAGTAACTGATGAATCTTATGGACCTGTTGCTGATTTCACTATGGAGCCAGAAGAATTTTGTGAAAGATGTATTGGAAGCACAAACCCTAACTCCTGCATTTGATGCCTTGAAATGATGGGCGCCTATAAGAAGCCTTGCCAAATTTGCCTTTAAATGTTCGATTTTGATGCACTAGAATTTTGTCAAACAGTTTGCTTGAAAACTATTCAATTGTTGGTCGTGATTTCTTTTTGTGTTTTCAATGTATTTGATGATAACATAAATATTAAAGGCTTCTATGTGCACTGCTCTAAAGACTGAAATGGAAATGAAATGCAATGCAATACTGATTTTGGTATTTTCTATACAATAAGATAATTGAAACTAATGCAAATTCACAGCTACAACATTATGACATTTTGACGAACAATTTGAATGCAATCTCCAAAGTCATAGTATTGCCACGGAAGTCTTCTAATCTGATTACAATTTTTCTACAATAGTTTTCCCTCAAGAGAGTGGAACATTGAAATATTCTCTCTCAATTTTTTGATTTTTAAACCAAGCATTTACAATAGAATCAATCACCCGTTAAGGTTAGCATAACCCAAAATGTACATGAAAGAACTCTAACCAAGAATGCGCCCTAAAACCACTTAAGGAGGAGGGGCGGGCATATGGTCAGAGGATCCCTAGGATCTACTGAATCAATGAGTACGAGATTACACTAAAAGAGAAATATTAAACTCGACACCAAGAATGTGCACTCAAGATCCTTTGACAGGCGAGGTGCTAACATATGGTGGAGTACTACTGTCGAATTCAAATGAAACAAGGCGGATAACCAGCCAAAGAACTTTCCACGCTACCACCAAACAGTGGGGGGAAAATATATCAAAATGATTACTTCTTCTGCTGCGGCAGCCATCTATTGAAGAGTGGGGATTCACCACTTGGAAGTGGGCATGAAAGAGATTACAAAACAGATTATCCACACTGACGGTATACCATCCAGGGGTGCTTAATGTGAAGTTAATTAATTAATGCAGCAAAAGCTAAAACTGAAACACTACTACTGTTGGCAGTTTGTACAAAGAGAAAAGCTGCAATTTACATTGTTCATCACCATTTTTCTAAGCACCACTTCATACAATGTTTCTACGTTAGAGTATAATAAGAAAAGAAGAAGAATAGGGAAACAACAAATTAATTGCTTCTATCTCAGAAATCTGCAATTCTGGAAATGGCAATCAGCAACTACAAAAATTCATAAAAAGTTCACAACTCAATCAAAATACCTCTGAATTGTGTGAAACTGAAAGCAAAGGTCAATTGGAAGATAGGCGCCCCTGTTGAGACAAAGAAACAACTCCAAAACACTTGCAATATTAAATGGCACAATTCCCAATGCAAGCCGAAAGGTATGGCCCTTGAAAGGGGCGATTTTTCATTATAAAAATAAACACTTAAAGATAAAATCTGCAACTTGAAGGAGATGGTCGCCTAGACCTTAGGAATGATAATATCAATTGCCTAGAACCATTTTAAATTTATACATTCAGGCATGAACAAAATCGACTTTCAGCTGTGTGCAAACAACAACTATAAAATTGGAAAACACTTCAAAATTTCACCTTGAAACTCAATCTGCTAGTCTGGATGAGAAGCAGCAATAATTCAATTAGGTGTTATCTTGCAAACACGAAATTGAAGAAGGAACTAGGAGGTCAGCATTCCTCGAAGTATAAAATGATAAATCATTTCGACAACATAAGTTTAGCAAAATAATGGATAGCCAAATGCTGGAGCCAAGCCTCATTTTTAAAGGATGGAAGAAGACTGTTCAAATCCCAGAGAAGGTACGCCAAAAACCATCACATTTTCTTTTTCAAAAAAGATATAATTCTTCACAAAAGTACGCCCCACTTGAGACAAGGAAGAATTAAATAAAAACCTTTTTAAATTCTTCATGTGGCGCCACCCTTTTAAAACAACTTGAAGTTAATTCCTTAGGCCAAGGGGTAACTGCGAATTAGAACCATTTGCTCAATTAATGAAGAAATTCATTAAAATAATATTTCCAAAAGGCTAAGGCTTAGTTCTGAGTAATTGCTCCAGATGACGTGATGGAAAGAAAGCTGACAACTGCTAACTGCCAAAAATAGTATTTACTATAAATAGTAAATATTGAAGAAAGACCACAAAAGCTCCAAACTGGAACCCTTTGAAACACCTCAACAAGCCTACAGGATTCCGGAATAGGCTGATGAGCCACTGACAGGATTACTGCCAAAAGGGGAACATTACAAACATACAATGCAAAATGACAATGCAACTTGAATGACAGTGACCCAATCTAATTACTGATATTTCTCATACGAAATGTTGATTACATTTGTTGTATTTGACAACGAATCTACTACAGACCAGAAAGTAAATGGAATGAAGATGCAAACCAAAATGCAATCGATTACAATGACTAAAGAACTTGATTTGAAGGCTTGCAGAAGCTATTAACTGGCTTGGATAATTTCTTTTGCAAAATCGTCCTTGCTAATGCTGCCCTTGTTCCAGCTACTTGAAGACTAATGAGGGAGCCTCCAAATCGAAGAATTCTGATGCAGATAATGTTGCGCCAGCCTCCCTTGAAATTCCCACGAATTTGCCAGCAAATAAGTTGGATCAAACAATAGAATCGATGGCCTCAAGAACTACGACTGGTTTCTTAGGAAGAAATAAGATTTTCTCAAGCGAAATTGACTTCTAATGAAGCGGCCAATATGATCTCTAAAACTGAAGAAATCGACCTAAAAATATTTCCTTCAATCTCATCAAAAAGTCGAACTCAAGTGGCTGCCAATGAACATCAAAAAGTCGAACTCAAGTGGCTGCCAATGAACATCACAAAGTCTGCAACTATCTCCTTATCTCCAAAATTTGGCCAAAGACCATTAAATTTTGCTCCAACTGGAAGATTGAAGTATCTCCTACTCAATTCCAGCTAGGGTTGATGTTGCACAACCGAAACCGGTACCCTAGAGTATTCAAACCCTTGGGCAATGCAAGCACTCAGCTCTTTACCATACAGGTATGAAAGTAGAATAACTCAAGACATGATCAAATGGCTTGCATTGAGCTCCTTATAAAGAATTCTCATCCACCTTCAAGAAGCTTCTATAAAATAATATTATTTTATTCCCAAGTGACTTTATGATATAAAATTTATTTTAGTCACTTTATTAAACTAATTAAATATAAAGCTATCTTATGATATTAATTTATTGAGATAACTTTGTTAATAATTAAGTTTATATTTATTCCCTTATTTCTTCGATTTAGCCTCCGGGAATAAATAAAGGCTAAACGTTCTTCGGGTGGCTACTGAGAAGGGGACATTACAGTCTTTCCTTCCCGAAATTGCTTGTCTCCAAGCAATTGCAAACTCGGATGTTGAAGAATATGCTCTCCTTTCCAAGTGGCATCCTCTCTTGGCAAATCTCTCCATCTCACCAACTACTTCTTCACCACCTTATTCCTCAATCTTTTCTCCCGGGTATCAATTATCTCCTCAAGAATTAGGACCAAGTGTCCCTCCTCGTCCAATGGTGGCAACTTTGCTGAAGATGTAACCTACTGCCCAAGTGCCTTCTTAAGGCATGAAACATGAAACACATTATGAATCTTGCTGCTCTTTGGCAGCTCCAACTCATTGGCTACCTCCCCAACATGCTTGGTGATTCTGTAGGGTCCATAAAACCTAGGTTTCAATTTCTCCGCACCACTCTTCTTCAAAGAAGACTGTTTATAGGGCTGCAAACAAAGGTAGACCAAGTCCCCTACTTGAAAACTGCGCTTAACCCTATGTCTATCAACATAAGTCTTTTGCTGATTTTATGCCACGTGTAGGTTGTCTTTGAGTGCTCTCAATATATCTTGACAAACTTGGATCCAATCCTTGGCCTTTGGAGCTCTGCTCTCACAAAAAGCCAAATCCATGAATGATGGTGCATCATATCCATATAGTGCTCGGAAAGGAGTCATCCTAATAGACATATAATAAGTGGTATTATAACAATACTCTCCCAAATGCAACCACTTAATCCATGCCTTCTGTTGTCCTGAGATGTAATTGCGCAAGTACCCCTCAACCTATGTATTCACAATCTTTGTCTGGCCATTTGTCTGAGGGTGATAACTCATGCTCGAAGTCAACTTAGTACTTGCCAATCTGAATAGTATCTAGGTAGCCCATGCAACCTGAAGAGCTCTCTAAAGAACAACTCAGCTACCTATGGTGCCTTGTACTTTGTAGGTATAGCAAAGAAGTGAGCATACTTTGTCAATCGATCCACCACCACGTAGATACAATCTCTCCCTTGCACCTTGGGTAGGCCTGTGATGAAGCCCATGGAAATACTCTCCCATTTTTGCTCTGGAATGAGCAAGGGCTGAAATAGACCAGCTGGATGTGTATGCTCAGACTTGATCTGCTGGCAAGTCACACACTCCCTGATATGTCTCAAAACATCCTCCTTGTGTTCCTTCCATGAGAACCACTCTCTGACCTGCTTGTATGTCTTAAAATAGCCCTGATGGCCCACTAGAGGAGTGTCATGTGAAGCCTGCAGTATCCTCTCCTTCAACTTAGACTTTGGCACCAAGTAGATCCTATCCTTGTAGAAGATCACATCATCCACAACCTGGTACCTATCATCCTGTACTAGTCCATCCATCACCTCGCAAGAAAAATTATTCTTGGAGTACTCAACTAATAAGAGAGACTTCCAATCAACTGAAATCTCTAAAAGTGAATAAGCAACAAGCTTCCTGGAAAGGGCATCAGCAACAATGTTCTTCTTCCCCTTCACATACTCTATATCGAAGTCATAGGCTTGTATCTTATTGACCCATTTCTGCTGCCCCTCATTCAAATCTTTTTGCTCCAAGAAATACCTGAGACTATTGTGGTCGGTCCTCACCACAAACTTTCCTCCAACCAAGTACTGCCTGAACTTCGCCAATGCATGCATGATAATGAGCATCTCCTTATCATATATGGAGTAAAGTTTCTCAGGTCCCCTCAACTTGCAGCTCTCAAAAGCAATGGGGTGTCGATTTTGCATCAAGGCTGCTCCTTTGCCTTCACCCGAAGCATCACACTCAAGAATAAAAGGCTAGGTGAAGTCTGGAAGTGCTAAAATTGGGCAACTATTCATCACCTCCTTGAGCTTGTCAAAAGCTCACTATGCCTCCTTTGATCAACTGAATGCACCTTTCTTAGTCAAATCTGTCAAAGGTGCTCCCAATTGTGAAAATCCTCTCACAAAGCATTTGTAATAGCTGCACAATCCAAAAAATCCCTGCAGATCCATGAGTGTCCTAGCTGCTAGCCATTCGAGTATTGCGTGTATCTTTTCTTGGTGAACCTGTACGCCCTGTGCATTGATCACATGCCCCAAGTACAAAATCTCTTTAAGGCCAAATTCACACTTCGAGGCTTTAGCATATAGTGATTGCTCCTCCATGATAGCCAAGACCTCATCCAACTGCCTCAAATGATCCTCCCACATCTTGCTATAAATGAGCAAGTCATCAAAGAATACCAAGAGGAATTTACATAGCTGCTTATTGAAAATGTGATTCATGCACGATTGAAAAGTAGCAGGTGCGTTTGTTAACCCAAACGGCATGACCAAGAACTCATAGTGCCCATAGTGACATCGAAATGCTGTCTTATGTATATCTTGCTCTCTAACTCTGATCTGATGGTACCCTGAGCGAAGATCAATCTTGGAGAAATATACTGCACCATGTAGCTCATCCAACAACTCATCAATCTTGGGTATTGTGTACCTGTTCTTGATAGTTTTCTTGTTGAGAGCTCTGTAATCGATGCACATCGTCATTGTAACATCCTTCTTCTTCACCAGGACCACCGAAGAAGCAAAAGGACTAGAGCTCGGTCGTATATGTCCCATCTCAAACAATTCCTTGATTGCTTTCTCGATCTCATCCTTAAATTTCTTAGGATGACGATAGGGGGTGGTGATGACTGGCTTGGGCACCCCTCCAACTCAATGGTGTGCTCATCCTCAATCAGGTGGCCTCCTTGGAGGTATCTCCCCAAGCACCTTGTCATGCTTACCCACTAGCTCTTGAATTTCTATGTTATATGGCTGATATGAATCTGGAGTCTCCTTAGTGGTGATCAAACACTCTGCTACCCATGCTACATCACCATGCTGAAAGATGCTCTCCATGCGTTTAGCTGACACCACCTTCGGTTCCCCAGTAGTTATGCCTCTAAGTACCACTCTCTTGCCATCTGCTGCTCTGAACTTGAGCTCCATGGTTTGAAAGTTTTGTGAATATTTCCCAAGTGAATGTAGCCACTGAATACCAAGGATAGCATTTGTGTCACCTGAGTCCACCGCATAGAAATCATCGGTGACTGTATAATTGCCCAATGTGATAGGCAACTGCGGAACCCTTCTAGTGCATGACATGCTATACACATTTTCCACCATCACATTAAAACCCTCAAAATCTTCTGCTGGCAACCCCTGCTTTGCCACTAATGCTGCATCAATGAAGTTGTGGGTGGCCCCACTATCAATCAACACTAAGATACGTTGCCCTTGCAAGGCTCCTCTGACTCTGAAGGAATTGAATCTAGGAGTACCTGATAAAGTAGCAATGGTGCTACCCTTACCCTTCTCCTGGGGTTGCTCCTCATTTGATCTGCTGTCCTCCCTACCCTGTGTTTGTCTATCCTCATCAGTGTCCTCACTCTCTGATACAACCTCAATGAAGTGAACCTTGCCTTTACCTAGGCAATGGTGTCCACGCTCCCAGTGCTCTTTGCAATGATAACATATTTGCTTTCCTTTACACTCTACGTGATCCTCTTCTTCTTCTATGCTCCTCTTGGGCCGTTCCTTATGAATAGGCTTCTTGCCCTTATCCTTGTGTGAGGAAGAACTATGAGGTGGATATTTGTTCTTCAAACTGCTTGAGAACTTTCTTTAGCATAATCAGCATATGAGGGAGCTTCCGCTCCGAATTTGAAGAGCAGTTTACTGCACATAACTGTCTATTTCTAAACCGCATACTAGAGGTGCGATTTGAAATGCCAACAGTTTTCTAGATGTTGCACCCCAAATTAAAATTTTTGCTACACTTAGGCATTTTGAAGAAATCAGTCAAAGTCTTGTTAAAATCTATCAAAAAAGTCAAAATTGGGGTTTGCATGTCATGCATGAGGGTCAAAAACTTGAAATTTTCAAAATTTGACAATTTGGGTCGGCTCAGAGCGACCAAATCAACAAAACCCAGATTTCAGTTTTTCAACCCTAAATTTTAGGAAAATTTCTATTTTTGGCAGGTTTCTAAAATTGGAAACTTTTTCTAGGTTTTTCTGGGTTTCTTTTGAAACAAATATTGGCAAAATTTTCTAAAAATAGAAAGTTTGGCTTCTAGGGTTCAAATTGATTTTGATTGGCTCAAAATACTTCCGCATCAGGCTGGTGCAGTCAGAATCACAAATAGATCAGTTTTACCCTAGTGGGTCTATTTTGCTTTTTCAAAAGCTTTTTTAGGAGCACCAAGGCCATCGATGGAGGTCAGTCAACTACCAGGTGTCAGAGACAAACATTCAAGCACTAGACATAAGCTGCTAATGATGAACGTGCACAAAGAACGGAGAACGGAGAACGGAGAACGGAGAAAGGAAGCTGTCAAAGTTGAAAAATGTGGAATTTTGGCTAACACGGGATACTCCAGGCGCCCCAACTTAGTCTAGGCGCCTAAACCTTAATGCCTTAGAAAAATTTTCATCTTCGGTAGCAGGGCAAAGGAAAGCACGTCAAACGAAGGAGAAAATTGAAAATTTCGGAAAATATTCTAACTTTGCCAGCCATGGGTGCCCCAGAAGGAGATAGGCGCCCAACTTTGCAAGGCATCAAATGAAGAAATTAGGGTTTGTACTCCCAGGCAATGTTGTTCAGATTCTTGTCAACTCCGCAGTGAGCCGAGTAGCACAGTCATCAGATCACTCAATCATCCTGGATCACAGATTGAACGGAGGAGTTCCAAAGAAAAGACAGAATGCAAACCATGAAAATAATGAAAAATGGTTAAGTCTGGAGAACTTGGGCGCCGCTGGAGGAGATAGGCGCCCAACCTTTTGAAGGACCTAATCCAACAATTAGGGTTTGCGGATATGCTCATTCTCCTTAGTATCCTGTCAGCTTTGCATCAGATGTCTTCGTCAGCTCATCAGATCATTCAGCCACCGACAAACTTAGGATGAATAGGGGCCATGACAAGAGGTTTTCAAACTTCAAGGTGAAAACCGATGAAAAATGGTGAAGTCTGGAGAACTTGGGCACCCTGGAGGAGATAGGCAAGTTCAGGTCCTTTAAATTTAAGGGCCAGGGGCGCTTTTAGCTTTTTGATTGGTTTTCGATTATTGTGAACTGACTGTCTTTGACCTCCTCCATTAGATGACTGATTTGTCAGAAGTTCTCGGTGATAGTTTCATTGATGAGACTGGTCATAGCTAAGAAGGTCATCCTGGGAAGTAGTGAAGATTTCAACTGAATCTGGATGCCTTTAAGAAAGGGCACCTTTCTTTAAGAGGGGCGCTTTTGGCAATGCCTTAGCTAGTTTCTGGCTTGTCCTTTCTTCTTTTCAATTCTGGCATTTTCTGCTTGATCTCGACTGGTTTTGTCTACTCTGAAAACTTCCTGCCTTGATCTCTGTCATTAGATGATTCAGTTGTCGGATCCTTTCGTTGACAGTCTCGTTGTCGAGATTGATCATAGCTGAGAAGGTTGTTCTGGAGAGCAGTAAGCATTCAGGCTACATCTGCATGCCTCAAAGAAAGGGCGCCTTTCTCCAAGAAGGGTGCTTTTCCTCTGTCCGTAGCCAATTTTTGGCTTGTCCTTTCAGTGTCCAGTTCTGGCTTTTTCTGCTTGATCTCAACGTGTGATCGTTTGGCGTGTCCAGTGAACCTGCTGTCAGATTGACCACGTAGCTGGGAGGAAGCTGAAAAGATGTCATGTATGAAGTAGCTACTGATGGATTCATCTGATACCTTGAACTGAGGGGCGCCCCTGGCCAGCAGGGGCGCTTTTAGCTTGAAGCTCTTTGATTTGGCATCTTCATTTTATAGATTCTCCATACTTCGCCGATGATTGGTCAATGATCCTTGAATCAGATGATCTTGCTGATAGTTGCGTTGTCGAGCTAGCACGAACGTGAAGGAGACGACTAATCTGAAGGTGTTAGGTGACTGAATTTGCCCTCTGAGATCCAAGGGCGCCTTTCTTCAAGTGGGGCGCCTTTTTCAACTGTAGACTGTGTTTTGCCTTGGTAGCAAAACGTCCATCTTCTAGAGTTAGCCAAATTTTGGCCTTTTCCATTTTAAGAATCTCCTTCGTTGAACAACATCATTTTCATCCTTTTCTGCCATAGCTTCTTCGTTGTAGTTCTTGAGGTTTAGCTTTTAGCACCTGGTACTGGCCAATCTGCCATTAATGGCTGCGGAGCTCCTAACTTCATTCCTAAAAAATAGAAATAGACCCACCAGAGTAAAACATATCTTTTGATGATTCTGACTTGATTAGTGTGATCGTGAAGTCAATTAACCTTATCAACATCATTTTCAATCATTTTCGGGAAGGTCCTATTTTTAAGGGTTATTTTTAAGGGTTTCCCTAAAAATAGGGGCATAAAACCCTAATTTTCAGATTTTCAGAATTTTTACCATAGGTTCCTTGACAGAAACCCACAAAGACTTCATGTTTGGTTTGACCTAAAACATACTTTCGACAACATTTTTACATTGTTTAGCTCAATTTAAGCAGAATGCCAAAAATTTCATTTTGGGTACAACAGGAATCTATAGATGCAGATCATCAGCAAATGCCAAGATAATGGGTGATGTGTTGGCTAAATTTGGTCTCAAGACTTTCAGCGAGAGATGATCATATGATCCCCATGGTGTCTATGCATCCAAACATGGTCAAAACTATGCTCATATGCCCGCTCTTGAGGATTATTGGGCCAATTGCAGAGATGAGTTCGAGGTTCGAAGGCGTAGTAACAACAAAATTACTCTTCATTAGATGAAAGATTGTTTGTTTGAGGATATTGAGGGATTATCAGATGATGATGAAGATGTATTTCTCCCAGCATACACTCGAAATCAGATTGAGCAACAACCTCTCTCATAGGTTAATTTGGCCAACAAAGAATGCATTTCAGTGGAAGAAAGGACACGCCAAGTCATTGAGTACAACAAGACTTTCTTGGCCTTCAAGAGGATGAAATCCATTCAACCAGCAGAGCCGCCCAAGATACACTCATCTCTTCCCTCTTCTTCCAGAGCACAACCAAAGATGAAGGGTATAAGTCAGCCTCAAGAAGGTGTAAAGGGCAGCAGGTCAACAAGGAATGTAAAGAGAAGGTTAGACTTTTCTAATATAATCATACAGGAGCAGACAACAGTTGAAGCAGAGATCCATCTAGAAGTGTGTCATGCCCCCGAAATTAAAGCACCCTCAAATACAAATAAGTGAAAATGAATAAGAAAATACATTTAAATTATAAAAGAAAATATTATCGATTTAATACTTTATAATTACAAATATCATAAGATAATATTGTAATTATAAATATATAGAAATATCAATGATACACTAAATATTGACAACTTTAAAGCATTATAATCAATATAATATATGAGTGCTAAACGATATATAATATAAATAAATAATAAATATATTTTATATATATTCAATAAGAGGAACTTTGTATTCACGCGTCCCCCTTAAATCGTGTTATTAGCTTTTCCGCCACAAGAAATTATGGCAGTGATTATATCTCATATGATAAATGAAGATAGAAGATATTTAAGCACAACCTTGGAATACGGGATGGACGCTGGCAGGGGGTGTATGAGATAATATCGAAATATACAAATACGTGCCCATCATGGTAAATGGAGCTTTCATTGAAGAGATGATTATCGTGGCTAGTGAAGAAGGCAGCACATGTTCCTGAATACGCCATCATAATATCAAACTTGTGCTCAGAAGATTTCCACACCCTTCGGTAGAGAAATCACAGATGAACGATATTAGATTACTAGCCACCGGGAATATCATACAAGAAGTTCAGCATTCTCTGAGAGGCGATCACGTCTGGAGTTCGCAACACCCATCCGATGGAACTATCTGAGAACATTGACTTAACCGTTGTCGACATCTTCAAGAGTAGGGAGTTGTTATCGGTATATCCTCAAACCGTCACTCAATTTTATACTCACCATAGCTTTGGAGGTACTCACAAGGGTATTAGAGGCTATATCAGACTGGATATTGAGTGAACAGGAGTCGCTACATTTGCTCGATGTTATTAGGATCATCTTTGACTGCAGCCTACTGAATTGACACTCTGACATAGAGAATTATGTCTATACTCATTACCAATTATTCTCTCTACTATCGTGTACCAAAGCTATCAACCATTCAATTAGATATTACCAAGGTTCGACTTGTAAAAAGAATTTTATTTACATTAACCAATAAATTCATTTATGTCGGCGATTAAACAAAAGACAAAAGGATCGAGTATCAACGATTAGGAAAACTGCAATAACTTAGAGAAGCAACGATTGAATGATAGGTCATGACCATTCGGGCGGTCATCTCAAATACCAAGAGATATATCTCTTCTTATTAGTGATATAAAAGGGAATAGGAAGTATGAAATAAGGGAGGAAAGAGAGGCAGACATATACACATTCTAAAAGTGAATCTGGAGTGCTTTACGGAGCCATGGAATAGTTTTGGGGATGTATACATTCCTGGATAGCAGGAATCATGACCATCTAGGAAAGGGAGAACAAGAACATAGTTTGAACACTAAACCATCATAAAGGATATCTTCAGAAAATCAGGGCAAGAATTATGGTACACCTAGAAAGGGACATTACAGTGGTATCAGAGCAAAAATCCTGCCATGTTGTGGAAAATAATGCAAACCTACCACTGAAGAAACTCTAGGAATAACGACCTCCTAGGTGACCCATTAAGAGATGAACTCAAGGATTTCATGGAGAATAGTGATAAGAAAACCCAAGCCTTACTTCGGGCCCTCCAAAACTTGAGCAACAATAATGCAAAGGAAGCAAACTCTAAAAACAACAATCTCACACAAACCACAAGTGCTAGACCCACCCGACCCCCGTTCTTGCGAAGTGAAGAAACCATGGGAGAAAGCAATAACAATAGATCCCTCGGAGAGGATGTGGATGAAATCGTGGTAGCATATTGCAGACTTGATCCTAAAATGAGAGAGCTCGTGCCTTTTAAAGACTACTGTGAGGCCAAACAAAGAGCTGCCCCGAGAAGGAAGAATGACCCAACAGATAAGGATCTCAAGAGTAGGGTAAGCAAACTAACCCTCCCCAACTTTGAGGGAGAAGGGAAGACCACCGCACGATCTTGGGTTCAAAAGTTAGACACCTATCTATCCCTAAGTCCAATGACAGAGGCAAATGCCGTCAAGTTCGCCATTTTACACCTAACCGGGATGGCCCATGACTGGTGGCACCATTGCCTAATAACTCAAGGTCATCAACAAGTTACCACCTACGATGACTTTACTCAAAAATTAATCAAAAGATTCGACCAAAAGCACCCGGAATGGTACTTTAGGGAACTCACACGAGTAAGGCAGCAAGGCACTATAGAAAGTTACGCCACCGAGTTTCAGAGACTAGCAGTCATGGTCCCTGAAATTTCCCAAGAGAGACTCACCTATTTGTTCATAGAGGGTCTAAGAGGATCAGTCAGAAGTATGGTGAGTGCATTAGAACCCAATTGCCTAGATGAAGCTATTCGGAAGGCTATGAAATATGAAGAAAGCGAGCCAAGGGACAAACCCAAGAACTCTACCCCATCATCCATAATCCCTCACAAGGAAGAAAGGTCAAGGAGGGAAGATCCACCAAAAACATGCTCATACTGTAACAGGAAGCAAGATCATGGACATATGTGTCAAACAACGGAAGACCTAAAAAGGAAGGGGTTGTGCTTTGACTGCAGGAATATATGGAATCCAGGGCACCAATGCAGTAAGAAAAACCTTACAAGGAAAGATTGGTGTTGCAAATGTGAGGAAGTTCGGGAACCAGGACATAGATGTGGACAAAAAGGAAGACAAACCTTCAGCATGAAAGCCAACTCTAGTCAAGTTTCAGAAGTTAAAGATAAAGAACCAAATAAAAGGAGGTGGTACAACGAAGGAAGAACAGAAAGAGGAGACTCCTTTAAGGAATGAAGCTTTTTTAAGATGGCGGACATTGCGACCGATGGCAGACATTGCGTCCGATTATGGCGGACATTGCGTCCGATTATGGCGGTCATTGCGACCGATGGCGGACATTGCGTTCAATTATGGCGGTCATTGCAACCGATGGCGGTCATTATGACCGATAGGAGGCGGACCTTGTGTCCAATTATGGAGGTCATTACAACTGATGGCAAACGTTGCATCTGATAATTACGATCATTTCGATCGATAATGGTAGTCATTGCGACAAGTAATGGAGAACTTAAAGAGTTGTCATGATGGATCCTAGGCTCCCCATCAAGTCATGCTTCCTATACTCCCTTATGGTTGAACCCTCCAAAGATGTTAGAGTACTTTGATCAAATTAATGATTGTCCAGGAGTTACTAACATTAGGGGTGAGTGACTATGATTTGCTAACTAGTATAATGAGGGTGGATGATTCTAAATTGTGTGCAAGCCCTCAACATGACTTCGACCCAACAAGGAAATGTTTTTTAAACCTCTTGTTATTTAGATCAAGGACAAATTTGGGACATCCCCAATTAAGGGAAACTAAGATGTTTGATCTCCCAAATCATAAGTTGCTTGAGGACAAGCAAATTTGGGAGGGGAGGACTGTCATGCCCCCGAAATTAGAGCACCCTCAAATACAAATAAGTGAAAATGAATAACAAAATACATTTAAATTATAAAAGAAAATATTATCGATTTAATACTTTATAATTACAAATATCATAAGATAATATTGTAATTATAAATATATAGAAATATCAATGATACACTAAATATTGACAACTTTAAAGCATTATAATCATTATAATATATGAGTGCTAAACGATATATAATATAAATAAATAATAAATATATATTTTATATATTTCAATAAGAGGAACTTTGTATTCACACGTCCCCCTTAAATCGTGTTATTAGCTTTTCCGCCACAAGAAATTATGGCAGTGATTATATCTCATATGATAAATGAAGATAGAATATATTTAAGCACAACCTTGGAATACGGGATGGACGCTGGCAGGGGGTGTATGAGATAATATCGAAATATACAAATACGTGCCCATCATGGTAAATGGAGCTTTCATTGAAGAGATGATTATCGTGGCTAGTGAAGAAGGCAGCACATGTTCCTGAAGATGCCATCATAATATCAAACTTGTGCTCAGAAGATTTCCACACCCTTCGGTAGAGACATCACAGTTGAACGATATTAGATTACCAGCCACCGGGAATATCATACAAGAAGTTCAACATTCTCTGAGAGGCGATCACGTCTGGAGTTCGCAACACCCATCTGATGGAACTATCTGAGAACATTGACTTAACCGTTGTCGACATCTTCAAGAGTAGGGAGTTGTTATCGGTATATCCTCAAACCATCACTCAATTTTATACTCACCACAGCTTTGGAGGTACTCACAAAGGTATTAGAGGCTATATCAGACTGGATATTGAGTGAACATGAGTCGCTACATTTGCTTGATGTTATTAGGATCATCTTTGACTGCAGCCTACTGAGTTGACACTCTGACATAGAGAATTATGTCTATACTCATTACCAATTATTCTCTCTACTATCGTGTTCCAAAGCTATCAACCATTCAATTAGATATTACCAAGGTTCAACTTGTAAAAAGAATTTTATTTACATTAACCAATAAATTCATTTATGTCGGCGATTAAATAAAAGACAAAAGGATCGAGTATCAACGATTAGGAAAACTGCAATAACTTAGAGAAGCAAGGATTGAATGATAGGTCATGACCATTCGGGCGGTCATCTCAAATACCAAGAGATATATCTCTTCTTATTAGTGATATAAAAGGGAATAGGAAGTATGAAATAAGGGAGGAAAGAGAGGCAGACATATACACATTCTAAAAGTGAATCTGGAGTGCTTTACGGAGCCATGGAATAGTTTTGGGGATGTATACATTCCTGGATAGCAGGAATCATGACCATCTAGGAAAGGGAGAAAAAGAACATAGTTTGAACACTAAACCATCATAAAGGATATCTTCAGAAAATCAGGGCAAGAATTATGGTACACCTAGAAAGGGACATTACAAAGAGCTCATAGAAGAAGTACCTTTGGCACATGATCCTCTGCCGTCTCCAAGGTCTTCACCAATTCATATTGATTTGGAAGATAATGCAGTAGAAGAAGAGGTTGCAGCTGAACCTCCCATGGAAGACAATAGAAATACCACATCTTGACTTGAGAGTTCCTTAGGAAGGAATAGAAGGAGGCCTTCCTATCAGCTAAACTTTGATGATCTTGACAACATCTATCAGGAAGTACCTAGAAAGAAAGCAAGAAAGCAAGCCCACTTCGAAAGGAATCTAAAGGGTGAAATGATCATGGAGACGGCTACACCTCTTGAGGATAAAAACGAAGATGAAGTGGAGATGGATGATTTTGTCATGGTCAAAGCCAATCTTGGCAAGAGCACTAGGCATACTGATATGAGTTTATTCAAAGTGGCATCTGAAACCCTTCAAGAAAGAGTGCGGAAAGATGGAGAGGACAAGGCAGCCCTCAAGGCTTAAAACCGACAACTCAGGTTGTACATTTCAAATCTTGATCATGGCACTTGACAAGCTACACAGTTGCTACCCCAGGTTCTTGAGACACTAGCTGATCAGCAACAGTTGAGGCAGTTGGTGATATGTGGGAAACAAACACAAGAATGGATTGAAGAAATCATCACTAGAGGCAAAGAGATTCTAGCACAAATATTTCAACTGAGATATAATGCCCACGACTTATGTCAAGGCATCCATGGATTTGAGCAGTTGATAGCAGAGATGAAGCCTATGCACGAAATCATCATTGCAGATTTAGATACAGCATATGGCTCAACGGTTGCATGAGAACACAAAAGACAAATTCTTGCATGGAAAGAACGTCATCTCTTCAAGGTGAGAACCTATGAGAGAATTTTCGAGGAGTTTGTTGCATAGAAACAAAGGGTTGTTGATGCTCTCCAATTCATAAGAGAGTTTGTTGTAGAGATCCCTTGTCAGTATCATCTTGATGATGGTTCCTACATTGGGCTTGATGTAGCCCAAGTTGAGTTTCAGAGTGTTGTTCATGGCAGCAATGGCAGTGTTGGAAGGATGAGTTAGATTTCGATGATGTCAGTGAGGTTCGAGAAAGCGGCCAATGAGAGTAAAGATTTTCTGAGATCTATTGCTGATGGCGAAGAAATCCTAGAAAAGCGAAACTTTGCTATAGAT
Organism: Sequoiadendron giganteum; assembly: GCA_007115665.2. Classification (NCBI taxonomy): domain Eukaryota; kingdom Viridiplantae; phylum Streptophyta; class Pinopsida; order Cupressales; family Cupressaceae; genus Sequoiadendron; species Sequoiadendron giganteum. The sequence continues at coordinate 614,231 of CM021103.1, forward strand.
GGTATTGATGCACCTGACAGAGATATAGTTCCTCGCTTTTTGGCGGATGTGATCGAGATATGAGGTAGCTATCATCTAGAAGCTTTCTTCCTAGCATTCTTTCTATTCTTGTCTTCATTCTTATCCACTCTTTGGAGAAGATAAAGAAAACAAATGTAATAGTTGGCATTTCCTATTTTTCATGCTTTCTTAGTTGTAGATGTTTATCTTCTTTTAGTTTTAGAAATAAAGCTTGCATGCTGACAAGTATTAGTTGTAAAAGCGAGGAGATTTTAGGGTTCCCTACTCCTCTGCTTAGTTATAAATAAGGGCAGCCTTTGCCCATTTTTCTTTAACCATGCTAGTGATAACAAGACGCTGAGGCTCTTAGTGCCTTCTCATTGTTATTCAGTGTTGTTCAAAACTTTGACTGTGATAGTGAAATTGATGAGCTTGTTTTGGCCTTCAAGATTGCTATTTAGTTTTTGTTCGATCCTATGCTAATTGTAAATCTGGTTTTGATCGCATGTAGCATGCTTGTTTTGCTACAACTTGCTGTCCCAGAGGTGTAAATCTTGATAATTGAGAAGGAGGATCTTATGCCTGTCTTGTTTTGATTTGATATCTCAATTTTCAATGTTCGTTTATGTATTGAAATCATTCCTTGTTCACTTCTAGGATTTAAACTCTGCGTTTATTTAAATCTTTAGAAGCGTCTTTAGCGTAAGTTAGTTATAGTTGATAGTTTTTATAAAAGAGAACCTCAGCTGCAACGTCAAGAGTTCTATAACCTTGTGTTCTCACAACTGAGACAAAAAAGATAGGCAAATTAGTTTTAATTTACTTTCTTTAGCATAATCAACATGTGAGGGAGCTTCCCCTCCGAATTTGAAGAGTAGTTTATTGCACATAGCTGTCCGTTTCTAAACCGCATACCAGAGGTGAGATTTGAAATGCCAACACTTTTGATTGCTAGACTCCATATCTCTAGCTTTCTTGATTGCCTCCTGTAATGAAGTAGGGTTGAGAGCTTTAACTCAACCTCTCATGGGATCCATCAAACCATCCATGAATAGAACCAACAACCTTCTTTCTGAGATATCAGTTGCTAGAACAGCCAATCTCTGGAAATCAGCAATGTAAGTATCCAATGACCCCCACTATTTCAGCTGAGCTAACTCCTTGAAGTGGAGTTCAGGATCTTTGACATCAAATCTCTTAATCGACCTCTCAGTGAATTCGGCATAGGACATGATCTTGTCATGACCCATTGTAACTAAACCGTGATGCCACCATTCATGTGCAACTCCATCCAAATGTATAGTAGCATATTTGATTGCTTCATCCTCGGGCATAGGATTAAGCTGAAAATAAGTATCAACCTTTTGCACCCAAGCTCGTGCTGATGTCTTCCTTGATCCATCAAAATAAGGCAAACTCAATTTGCCTACCTTCATCCCGAGTTCATTGCGATTCTCTCTGTTACTCCTACCGAGTCTGTGTCTCATCGTCAAGTCTATGTAATCACAGAGAGAAATATCATGCTGGAACCTTGGATTAGCATTAAGCCAATCATGTCTAAGTTGCTCCTATAGCTCGATCATTGTGAGCTCATTATCTTCTTATGGCTCTTCTCTATTTGGGAAGACTGGCATCATGGGTCTTGACCTTGTTTGTGTAGCCTGATGATTAGGAGTCCTGTTGTTGACCGAGTTGTCCCCTTGACCATTATTTCCCCCATTCATATTGTTATTATTATTGAGCGTATTTCTTATCAAAAGATCCATCATCTGTGTTAATCTCTGATTTGTTGTTCTTTGCTCATCTAAATGTGCCTTCATGAGCGCTTCACTTGATAGCTCTTCTCTTCTTTGTTCTTCCCGACTTGGATTGGCATTTCTCTTGTCACCCATTGTACTAGCTATGTCTTCTTCAATGTTTTGTTGCTTTGCTGCTATTGCAGCTGATAAAGTATCCCGTATTGGGTATTGTTGGGGCCATTGATAGTTTTGATAGTGCTTCTTCTTTTTGTCTTCTCTTTCCAACCACCTCTGATGTCTATAGCTCTTGAACCCCTATAGGCTGTCAGGAACAATAGCTCTGATACCATTGTAAGAAGCTTTGCCAAATCTGCCTTTAAATGTCTGATTTTGATGCACTGGAATTTTGTCAAACAGTTTGCTTGCAAACTATTCAATTGCTGTTTGTGATTTCTTTTTGTGTTTTCAATGTATTTGATGATAACATAAATATTAAAGGCTTCTATTTGCACTGCTCTAAAGACTGAAATGGAAATGAAATGCAATGCAATACTGATTTTGGTATTTTCTATGCAATAAGATAATTGAAACTAATGCAAATTAACAGCTACAGCATTATGATATTTTGACGAACAGTTTGAATGCAATCTCCAAACTCATAGTATTGCCAACGAAGTCTTCTAATCTGATTACAATTCTTCTACAGCAGTTTGGCTTCAAGAGAGTGGCACATACAATGCAACTTGAATGACAACGACCCAATCTAATTACTGATATTTCTCATATGAAATGTTCATTACATTTGCTGTATTTGACAGCGAATCTACTACAGACCAGCAAGTAAATGGAATGAAGATGCAAACCAAAATGCAATCGATTACAATGACTAAAGAACCTGATTTGAAGGCTTGAAGAAGCTATTAACAGGCTTGGATAATTTCTTTTGCAAAATCGCCTCTGCTAATGCCGCCCTTGTTCTAGCTACTTGAAGACCAATGAGGGAGCCTCCAAATCAAAGAATTCTGATGCATATAATGCTGCGCCAGCCTCCCTTGAAATTCCCACGAATTTGCCAGCAAATAAGTTTGATCAAACAATAGAATTGATGGCCTCAAGAACTGCGACTGGTTTCTTAGGAAGAAATACGATTTTCTCAAGCAAAATCGATTTCTAATGAAGCGGCCAATATGATCTCTAAAACTGAAGAAATCGATCTGAAAATATTTCCTTCAATCTCTTCAAAAAGTTGAACTCAAGTGGCTGCCAATGAACATCAAAAAGTCTGCAACTATCTCTTCCAAAATTGAATATCTCCTTCAAAATTTTGCCAAAGGCCATTAAATTTTGCTCCAATTGGAAGACTGAAGTATCTCCCACTCAAGTCCAGCTAGGGTTGATGTTGCACAACCGAAACTGGTACCTTGAGTATTCAAACCCTCGGGCAATGCAAGCATTCAGCTCTTTACCATACATGTATGAAAGTAGAATAACTCAAGACATGATCAAATGGCTTGCATTGAGCTCCTTATAAAGAATTCTCATCCACCTTCAAGAAGCTTGTAGAAAATAATATTATTTTTTTCCCAAGTGACTTTATGATATAATATTTATTTTAGTCACTTTATTAAACTAATTAACTATAAAGCTATCTTATGATATTAATTTATTGAGATAACTTTGTTAATAACTACTTGAAGACCAATGAGGGAGCCTCCAAATCAAAGAATTCTGATGCATATAATGCTGCGCCAGCCTCCCTTGAAATTCCCACGAATTTGCCAGCAAATAAGTTGGATCAAACAATAGAATCGATGGCCTCAAGAACTACGACTGGTTTCTTAGGAAGAAATAAGATTTTCTCAAGCGAAATTGACTTCTAATGAAGCGGCCAATATGATCTCTAAAACTGAAGAAATCGACCTAAAAATATTTCCTTCAATCTCATCAAAAAGTCGAACTCAAGTGGCTGCCAATGAACATCACAAAGTCTGCAACTATCTCCTTATCTCCAAAATTTGGCCAAAGACCATTAAATTTTGCTCCAATTGAAAGACTGAAGTATCTCCCACTCAAGTCCAGCTAGGGTTGATGTTGCACAACCGAAACTGGTACCTTGAGTATTCAAACCCTCGGGCAATGCAAGCATTCAGCTCTTTACCATACATGTATGAAAGTAGAATAATTCAAGACATGATCAAATGGCTTGCATTGAGCTCCTTATAAAGAATTCTCATCCACCTTCAAGAAGCTTGTAGAAAATAATATTATTTTTTTCCCAAGTGACTTTATGATATAATATTTATTTTAGCTACTTTATTAAATTAATTAACTATAAAGCTATTTTATGATATTAATTTATTGAGATAACTTTGTTAATAATTAATTTAATATTTATTCCCTTATCTCTCTTATTTAGCCTTCGGGAATAAATAAAGGCTAAATGTTCTCCAGGTGGCTATTGAGAAGGGGACATTACAGCGCCCCTGGCTACTTGGGGCACCTTTACTGTCTAGTGTTAGTTTTTATTTGCAGTTTTTATCTCTTCATTTGTTCTCACACTTCGTTCCGTGCTTCGATTGTTGGGGACTGAAAAATTGCTAAGCCAAAGGATCCTAGGCGCCTTGACTGGACAAGGGTGCCTGAACTCTCTAGACCATAGTTGAAAAATTCGGACTCGGCAATAACTCAGCAGGCCCAATTTTTTTGAAAACTCGGGACTTGGCAAAAACTCGGGGAAAAACTCGGCAATAACTCGACAAATTTATCGAACATTTGAAAATACACAATTTTTTAAAATATTCTTTAAAAACACATATAAACTGAATTTGTAGAACATATTACTGATTTCATCATATATAAATCGAAATTAGAGTTTAATACATATCAATTATCAATGTATCAATTGATTTCATCATATATAAACCAAAATTAAAGTTTAATTATCAATCATAAATTAGTCTTTTACTGGTTGAACTTTGAGCAGTAAACAAAATGACATATAACATATTTATGGCAGTATACTTATTAAACCCTTTTAAATTTGATAAAAAAATTTCAAATTTAAAAGACTTAAAATTTGATAGAATTATATATTTAAAAGCCTTGAGTTTAAATATATTTATTACTTAAAATTTTAAATTTATAATATTATAATTAAAGTTAAGAATTTTATCAAATTTAAAAGGCTTTTAGTCTTTTACATTTGATAACTTAAATTTAAATATATTTATTACTTAAGACTTAAATTTATAATATTATACTTAATAGTTAAGCCTTTTAAATTCGGTAATTTTTTTATCAAATTTAAAAGGCTTAACTTTAAGTATAGTATTATAAATTTAAAGTCTTAAGTAATAATTAATAAATATATTTAAATTTAAGGTTTTTAAATATATTTATAATTATATAACTATATTAGTATTTGACAAATTAGAAGTTTTTAGTTTATTTTGTTTTTTTAAAAATTTCCTTAGAAATATTATTATAAAAATAATAATTTTTAGAAATATAATAATATTAGAATACACATAATTATATTAGCAATTTTTAATTTAATTTTTTTTAAAAGTAGACACTAGAACTTTGATGTTTTTAAGTTTTAAAAACCCTAGAGAAAACGATGGAAAAAACGCAAGAAAAAAAAGTAGGAAAAAATTTCAGAAAAACGTAGACCAAAAACAATGAAGCTAGTTGAATCGCGCGTGCCCTACTTGGGTATTTCTCTTGCTGCTGAATCAACATTAATGTAGAACGAAAAACTTAGGGCACGTTTTTTTTGACCGATTTTTACTGTTATTACATGCAATTTTTGCATGTTAAATTGCTGCGCTTTTTTCTATTTACTCGGACCCGAGTTTTCTGGCGATTAACTTGGCTGCATGAAAACAAAACGATTACTCGCGATTTAGGCGAGTTTTTTGTGATTTTTTCATCTATGCTCTAGACCATAGTAACGAGACTCGGACTAGGCTCAGACTCGGCTAGGGTGACTCGACTCGGGACTCGGGGACTCGGGACTCAGACTCGGCCCAGACTCGGCAAAATGAAAAAAAGTTAAAAAAAACCTAGAAATTTTTAAGGATTTAAAACTTGTTTCAAGCACCCTTTATTGAATACAACACAAATAAAAGCAAATTTGATCACATACACAAGTATACAACGATCACATAAGTATAAAGTACACAAATTGTAGTTGCGTTGCTGAAGGAAATAGCATACTTAGATATATAAATTATAAAACTAGTCAAATGTATACAAATGTCATGGAATATGAAATCCATAACATCAAATGTTCCATACAAATATGAAATATCAAATTCAAAACAATAGCTATGACTCTATGACTCTATGGCATAGTGGAGCCAACATCCTTCCTACGAAGGTGTCTAAGGCTCCTGGATGATGTTGTAGCTGTAGCCATAGTCTTTGCCTCTGTCTGAGTCTTCATGCCACTCTCACCAACAGTAGCTATGTCTCCTTGTGCTCTAGCCTCCTCCTCAGCCATGGCTACAACCTCAACCTCTCTCTCTGCCTGGTCCACCCAATCAAGGTCCTCGTCACTAAAGACTGCATCTGTAGCCTCAGTGGTCCACTCAGACTGTGGATCAACCTCATCTAGATTGATCGGGCTGTTGTCGTGGTCAAAAAGTTTCCTGTATCTAAGCCGAAGGTTGTAACGAATATAGACCAAGTCATTCATCCTCTCCACTATCAATCTATTGCGCTTCTTAGAGTGTATGTGCTCAAACATAATCCAATTGCGCTCACAACCAGATGAACTGCATGGCTGGCTCAATAGACGAATGGCAATATTTTGCAGGTTCCGTGTATCAGAACCAAACAACCTCCACCAGCTATCTGAGATGAGAAAAATAAACAAAATAAATCTCATTTCAAGTTTCAAGTTCAACATTTAATAATAAAATACAATATAAAAAGATGATAATTATGCCCTTAAATATATTTCTACCTGGTAGTAATGTTGTCCTACTGTCTTTGGTCATTTGACGTGCAAAGAAGACTCCTTGTGCTTTAGTGAAGGCATCTATCTCCTGCACTATCTGTGTAGTAACAGCGGGCAACATCCGCTCTATCGTCAAGTAGAGCCCACTAAGAATTTCTCTATCTCCACGGATATCACGGCAGAATTGGAAGGCCGGATTTAGGAAACATGCGACTGCATGGATGGGTCTATGAAGTTGGTTTTGCCATCTCCTATCAATGATCTCCCAAATGGGATGATACTTATCCTCAACTCCACCATAGACTGATCTAATGGCCTCTTTGGCCCTATCCATGCCCTCATATATGTAGCCCAGTGCGGGCTTCTCCCCATCTGCAACTCGTAGGAGAACTAGCAAGGGCTCAATAAACTGCAAAGTGCAAACATGTTTCACAAATAAGTGTGAATGAAAATAAACAAATAAAAGATATGATTAAAAATTAAAACATAATAAATAATTAAATTTTACCTTCACAATCTCCTCCACTGGTGTCCAAAACCCTTGCTCATCAAAAATGCAATCAGCCACACCAATCCCTGCAGTGCTTGTAGAAAACGATGAGGAAGACCACTCCTCACCAACAAACATGTGCCTTAAAGCTGCCTTTGACCGAATCAAGGATTGCAACATGATAAAATTAGTTGCAAACTTAGTGATGCCAAGACGAGACAACTCCCTCAACCCCGTGTATTGCCTCATAAGGTTAAGCACCCAATTGTGATTGTATATAAATTTGCAAATGTTTCTACCTGCATCCACACATGTTTTGATCCATGGGAGCTTGCCAAGATCCTCCATCATGAGGTCAATGCAATGGGCAGCACATGGAGTCCAGAATACAGTGGGGTGCCTCTCCATCAATAATCTACCAGCAGCAACATAGTTTGCTGCATTATCTATCACCACTTGCACTACTTTCTCTTCCCCCACATCAGCTATCACCTTCTCTATAGCCTCACACAGACATGTGGCATTTTTGAATTGGGCAGGAGCATCAATGGACTTAATGAAAACGGTGTCACCTGAAAGAATAAGCAAAACCAGTTATTCAATAAATTAAAAAACAAAAATCAGCCATATTAAATTATTAATCACTAAATCAAATTCAAATTTCAATGCATTGAGGGAAGTACAATTACCTCCGGAGGACACTAGAAAATTAAGCAGCGTCCTATTTCTCCTATCGGTCCAACCATCAGTCATGATGGTGCAACCAATCCTCCTCCACTGCTCACACGTTGCTCCTCTAATTGTGCTTTCACATTTGCCACTTTTTGAGTCAAAAGTGGGCCCTTTAATTCATCTTCAGAAGGGGCTTTGAACCCCGGCCCACATATGGTTATGGCATCAACCATGTTTTGCCAAAAAGGTGACCTAAAACATGTCATAAATAAATTAATAAGTTACTTACATAAGTATTGTAAAATGAAAAGTTTTAAGATTTTAACTGCACTAAATTTGAATTCGATAATGAGATACATCTAGATTCTAAAATAATAAATTTTAAAACATTTAAACGAAAAAGAATTACCTGGCTACATGGAAGGGAATGGTGCAGTAGTACCAAAAGTCTGCAATTTTCTTTTTTGCTGCATCATGTACGTCCTTGTTCCAACACATGCTCTCAAGCGACGGTTGGGAACTAGGAGTAGTGCGTGGTACAAAATATGAGTCCACCCTAGATTTACGAACTCTAGGGCCAATAATACTGCCACTACCACTAGCACTAGCATTACTAGTGCCAATAGCAGTAGGAGTATGCATAGGGATAGCTGGTGCAAAAGCAGTACCACTAGCACTAGGACAGTATGGAGGCATGGAAGAAGCATCTCCAACAGCACCAAGTCCGTGTCCAACTCCCAAACTCACCAATTCATGCTTCTGTCTTTTTTTCATTTCTTTTTGCAATTCAAAAATTTCTAATTGCACCCGCACTTCACGGATAGCCTCAGGAGGTGCTATACGGCAGCCCGCTGCATCATGGATGGGTATGCGTGCAATATGGTATTTTAATCTATTTATGCCTCCATGATATATTGTTTTGCAGTATTTACATTTTTCTTCTCCTTTTTTCATTTCAGGAAAGATTTCAGCATGTTTCCAAGTAAGGTCTTTTCTACCTGGGGTTTGAGACATTGTGAAAATAATAATATGTTTTGATTTGCAAATGAATGTGGCTGCAATAACAAGTAGGGTTTATAAAATTATTTATATTGCAAGTAGCATTTGTAAAAAAAAAATGCAAACTAAAAAAAACAATGATTTTTCAAATTACAATGAATTATTTATTAAAAAAACACAAAAAAAACCAATAAAAATCAAACTTACCTCTTATATTTGGCTTGGAAAGCAATGCAAACTCCTCCCAATCATTGGTAATGAGTTCTCTATGCACCTCCTTGCTGGTATGAAGCTTCCCAAATGATATGTGGCCCTGTATTTGTCTTCAACAGCTTGCTGGTTGCCCTCTCTTCTCCTCCTATTTTCCCAAATGAATGAAATGAGGTTGCTTTTAGGGTTGGGGAGATAATATAAGAAAAAAAAAAAACAAACTTTAAAATCAATTTTCTGTTTTTTTATTGACTTTTGCTTCTGCTGTCGCCGACTGCGTCCAAGGCTCGGGACTCTCCGGGAAGCGGCGAGTCTGGCGAGTCCGGCCAGGACTTGGCCGCGTTCGGGCTCCTAGGACCCGGTCAGGTGTGCTCGGCTCGGGACTCGCCAAGTTTGGGCGAGTCCAGGTGAGTCTCGTAACTATGCTCTAGACATTCAAAATTTCACAGTTTTCAACATTTTCCAGCTTCCCTTCTTCATTCTTCTTTTCACGAACATCTTTCACCTTTGACCAATCTATGTGTAGTTGGCCGTGAGTCGACGTAGTCGGCCGAGAGTGTACTTGGTCGGTTGTGAGCCATAAGTAATTAAGACATTAGTTAATATTAATAATCCATGTACTTATGTTATGTACGGGTCATGTTAGTTAGTTGTCTCGGGAACAGTTCCTGATGAAGTAATTAGTTATAATGAAGGGACACGACGGTTGGTACCTTAACCACCGCCAGCGTACTATATGTACTTGAGTCATGTAGTCGGGAAGGGATATGGTTCTACTATGCTATGCTATGTTCTGTCTGGAGACATTATGATGTAATTGCCGAATACATAATAAAGAAGCATATTTATGTTTTGTGCGATTGCCATGTGATTATTATATGCTGTCAATGTTATTTTATATCTCCGTTTACTCTGTACGTCAGTGTACCCGTATCGAGTAAACATTTGGCGCCGTTGCCTAAGCGAATCCGGTAACCACCCAAACAGGAGAATGGCGTTGTGATGGGGCAGCAGACCGAAGGCCTGGTACAAGCAAACGAGGATCGTGAAGACACCCTGACAGAAGACCTCTGCAGTCTGTGGGAAATCTTGTTAAAGGACCACGTACAGAGGGAGGCTCTCAGGTGAGAGATCCCTCAGGCGGTCATTTGCGATAGATTGCGCGTCAACGAAGAGGTCGACCATCTTCTTACCAAACTGCCAAGATTGATAGCACGCCACTACATTATCTTACAGGATCTTCGGACGGAAGAGGATCAAGAAAGTTGAAGGCAGCAAATCTTGCAGCGGTACGAAGAATGAACCAAACGGGAAGAGGAGGAACGAGACACTAGTCGGAGACGTACCCTGGCAACCAACAATGATCGCGTGAAAGATCTGTAATGCCCGTACGGCCGAAGAAGGACAAGAACCAAATACCATTCGGGCACGAAGCGGAGGAGGAAAGAATTCGGCGATCATTGACAGTACAGGAGCAAGAAAACCGGCGACAAAGATTAAGTAGAGCACATCAGAGTTTTGTGGAAGGGAGGGACGTGGAACCCTTCATCACCCCGTACGTAGAAAAATATAAAAATCGAGAAAATGAAGATGAATTGAATGGAGAACTTGAGAATAGCATCCAATGCATTCGGGAGTTATCCATATCGGATGACGACAAAGGGCTGAGGACAGGGAGATCTGAGCCCAAGACCCCTTGGCAGAGGGAGCATCGGAGTGGGACCCAGGAAACTCAACGTACTGCTCGAAGACACATGGAAGAGCCTGGGGAAGCCTACACTCTAGCCACCGACATTCCAACTCGTCGGTGCCGATCAACATGGTATCAAGCTGTTGGGGACGCTGATGGCACAAAAGGTGATGATAGGGACACAACAATTTTTGCTAAATTTTGTCGTCATCCCATTACAGAGGAAAGCGTATGATGCAGTACTTGGGAGAGGATGGTTGATAGCTGCCAAGGCAAATCATAATTGGAAGAGAAACACACTCTTGATCGAGAACAATGAGCGAAAGTATGTCATCAACTTAAAGAACCAGGCCGTGAGCGAAGAATTGGCTTCCTTCGGATCAGAATCGGACGGAGGGGAATCAAATGTGGACGGAGGAAGGACGACAATGCAACCGAACACCGAGGGTGTACTGGAACTTGAGAGTTGTTCGGAGGACGAGACAATCTCATTGAATGGCTTATTTCATTGGCAGATGGAAGACTATGAAGTGTTCCACCGAGAGTGTAACATGCTACAGATCGAGGAAATCAAGGAAGAAGAGAACGACACGTTTAACCAGACACTTTCGGCCGAGTACAGAGAGTACAAAGGAAGAATATCAGAACCAGACGATATGCTAGCCCACAAATCCAAACAGGTACGAGATAGAAAAATTGTGTTGGAGCCAAAAGATGGAAAAATTAAAGTAGAGGAATTAGGAAATGTAAAAAATGAAGAGAGAAAAAAGAGACGGAGGAGAGAGAAAGGAGATAGAGAGAAAAAAAGAGACGGAGAAGCACGTACGAGGAAGAGACCACAACGTACGACCTGGTGAGGGGAAAGAAAGTTACACCGTACGGATTAACAACAAGACAGGAGGATACATCGTACAACCTGGCTGGAAGATAGCAGAGCAAGGTGTACGACTTGAGGAAGGAGCAGGAAGGCCCGTACGACCGAACAAGGTACGGATTGAGAGAGGGGATCACGCCGTACGATCAAGCGACATCAATGAGTCCGTACGGCCTGGAACAAGGAAGGAAATCGTATGACCTGGCACAAGGAAAGGAACCATACGACTTGGCACAAGGAAGGAAAACGTACGACTTGTCAATAAGGCAGAAAATAGAATCGTACGACCTGACAGTACAGGAATCATCGTACGGCTTAGTAAATGCTCCATCGTACGGTCAAGCAAAAGAATAAGAAGCTACATCGTACGACTTGGCAATAACATGAAATATTGCATCGTACGGCCAGACAAAAGCATAGAAAGTCACACCGTACGGACTAGCAAGAGACTTGTAGCACGACTAGGAAGAAGCGTTGTATGGCCAAGACAAAAACATTAGAAAATCTTCACTAGAGAAAATCGTACGACTTCCATCCATTCCTAAGTTTGTACGACCTAGTAGAAGGAAGAAATTCGTACGACCTGGCATGAGGCAGTCCGTACAACATGGCAAGAGGCAATCCGTACGACCTGGGAAGATGTAGTTCATTCGACCTGGCGGAAGACAGTCCGTACAACATTGTGGGAAGGAGGTCGTACGACAAAACAAGCAGCTCGTACGCTATGAGCAAAAACAACTAGGAGAGAACTCAGAATGAAAGTCCGTACGGGCTAATTCATACATCGTACATTGGAAGTTGAAGGAGGCCGTATGGAAAAATCAAGAGGAACTCGTACGTCGTGAGAAGGAGACCGTATGACAGAACAAGGAGTCTGGACGCTATGTAACTAGGAAGTCCGTACGTTGGGCAAGCAGGAAGTCCGTACGTCTGAACATCACCCGTTAATTAAATAGTGTAAAATCTCTAATTTTTGGTTGTATCAGCATTGGTTGGTGTCTCTTGGAAATTCATGAAAATGAGGCATTGCCCTCGGACCCTGTGAGGGGCGCTGCCTCTCAACCCCGCTGGGGGCACTGCCCCCAGACCCCCGCAAGGGGCGCTGCCCCTTAACCCCGTTGGGGGTGCTGCCCCTTGACCCCGCTGGGGGCGCTGCCCCCAGACCCCTGCAAGGGGCGCTACCCCTTTAACCCTTTGGGGGCTTTTCCCCCCAAACCCCCATCATATTTATTGGATGACAATCAGTTGGCAAAGAAAGATCGGTTGGCATTCTCAGTTTTCAGTTGTTTGGAAGATGACTACTTCTTTGGGGGGATGATGTAGTTGGCCGTGAGTCGACGTAGTCGGCCAAGAGTGTACTTGGTCGGTTGTGAGCCATAAGTAAATAAGACATTAGTTAATATTAATAATCCATGTACTTATGTTATGTACGAGTCATGTTAGTCAGTTGTCTCGGGAACAGTTCTTGATGAAGTAATTAGTTATAATGAAGGGACACGACGGTTGGTACCTTAACCACTGCCAGCGTACTATATGTACTTGAGCCATGTAGTCGGGAAGGGAGATGGTTCTACTATGCTATGCTATGTTCTGTCTGGAGACATTATGATGTAATTGCCAAATACTTAATAAAGAAGCATATCTATGTTCTGTGCGATTGCCATGTGATTATTATATGCTGTCAATGTTATTTTATATCTCCGTTTACTCCGTACATCAGTGTACCCATATCGAGTAAACACTATGCAACATTTGAAACCTTGAATCTGACACTTGGCAATTGACCATTCTCCATTGATGACCTTGGAGCTCCCATTTTAGCTTCTAAAAAAGCAGAATAGACCCACCAGAGAAAAATTGATCTTTTGACAATTTTGATTGGACCAGGCTGATGAGGAAGTATTTTCTTACAATCAAAATCAGTTTGAGCCCTAGAAGCAAAAAAAATATTTTTAGAAATTTTCTAGTTTTAGAAAATTTTGCCAATATCCATTTGAAAAGAAACCTAGAAAAACCCAAAAAAGTCTATTTTTAGAAACTTTCAATTTTTAGAAAATTTTCTAAAAAGTAGGGTCGAAAAACGAAAATTTGGGTTTTATAGACAAGGTCGCTCTGAGCAGACCTAGATCGTTAGATTTTGAAAATTTTGAGCTTTTGACCAACATGCATGACATGCAAATTTCCATTTTCTGACCTTTTTGACAATTTTAACAAGACTTTTACCATTTTTTCAAAATGCTTAAATGTAGCAAAATTTTTAATTTTGAGTACAACACGCTTTTTCCTTCCAACCATGAAGCTTATGCTTCCCTGAAGAGTTCTTCCGGACATGACGAACCACCGACCCTGCACAAGATGCTTAGCAAAAAGAAATCTACGAACATGATGGAATCTGGTATATGCCTAATATATCCACATGCATTTCTATCATATGAGAACATGCTATGATCAATATTAGGATATGGCAGAGAGCAAATATATAATAAAGAAATAAATCCATCTATTTCAATGGTCTAAGTAGCTTGGCCAAGCATATAGTTGTATACAGCAAATAAAAGTAGAACTAGAAAAAGCAGTATCTATGCTCCCTGTTAACCCATACTTGGCAACTGTCTTGGAAGGTAAACTTTCCAGAAACACTCGTGAATTCAATCTTTCCCTAATTTATCATTTAATCATAACATGCATGACTAATAAGTTTAAAACATTTACCATTTGAAACCAGAAAATTTTAACATAACTTTCATAAAATAAATAAATCGTTACTTCTTTCTAGCATGCTAATGATTTTTCTGTGCCTTTCACTATTCCATTCTTTCTTTCATAAATACGGTAAAGTATATGATTGACATGCAATTTATCTTCCATTTAATGATATTAATCAACATGATACATCAGTTATAGTACATGGATTTCTTTATTCATTGTCATGCAAAATTTAATACTAATTTTCATTCTATGCATATTGATTATGCAACATATACTTAGTTACTTCATTATGTATAGCACTGAAATTGTAACCCTGCTCAAATTTCTCAACTAAGCAGATCAAACTGATTGAAGGAAGACATTTAAAATAAAAGAAAGATACAGGAAACTATTAATTCAGTTATACTACAGTGAGAAAAAGACTGGAAGGTCGATTACCGCATGGAATTAATGATCTCTGGAATGCCATTTAATTTTAGGATATGCTCCAGATTGGGTTTTAGTATCATGTATGCAAATTTGCAAGCCCAACCAAGGCACGCAAACTGTTTGACAAATTGCTTCAAGCAATGTATTCTTATAGAATGCAACATGCAAACTGGAAGTGATAAGAAGAATTTATCATGGTAAAATTTATAACAAACTTGACACTGCTGTGCCATAAATGGGATACGAGGTGTGGACATACATTAAAGCATAAAGACAGATAAATTTAAACACTGTTGCAGTTGTAAACCTGATTATCTACTCACCTGGCTGGTCCACCTAGCCGCCAATTAGTGTATTTAAAATCCTTGCAATGGCTAATTTATAAATTATAACATAAGGACATACAGTTATGGATTTGTCATGTTTGAGGCACAGTTTTATCTTGCTAATGCCACTTAACTTGTGGTCACTTTTAAATTCTTCTTGATTGGGTGTGGATCACTTAATGAATCACCAATACTAATGTGTGTTTTCATATTGGCCATGCCATTGGGTTTGTGTACCATCTTTTTCTCTTTTTCTATTCTCATGCATGGATCACTCACACAAATGCTGCTATGAGGATAAACAACAAAGTTTTTCCTTGGCAATCCCAAAATGAAAGCGTGCCACCTTCACCATTTAAATTAATTTGTTTCCTTAGTGCATTAAACTTATCTTAAGCATGTCTTGGGCGTGGTTTTACGCTGGCATTGCCATTCATTTTCTGCGCCATCTCTTTGCTCACATGAACGTTTAGACATCAGGCAGAGTTTCATCAATACTTTGCCACATCCCTCTGTTTGTTGGTAGAATTTTGTGCTGTTGTTGCCACTCTAAAAGTGTGCTTGCTAGACTTAGTCTCTTTTCCTTCACTTGCTAGGTGCAATTTACTTAAATGATTGCCAATTTTGAGTGTGGATCTCTGATGCATTTTCCACCTTTATAATGTGCTGAAGAAGTTCTTAAGTGACAATGCCATTATAAATTTTTCTTGTGGAGTTCTTTAAGCATCTGCCAATCTAGTTCTTTTCAAGACCAAGTCTCAGCCACCATTAGATGAACTTCTTCATCCTTTACTTGACACATAAATAGTGATATATTGATGACAAAAAAGACATCAAGTATTACAAACTTCGAGTTTCAGATGGGTACAATATACATTTGAGGATTTTGGATTTTCATGACACATAGCTTGAGATATCAACGTTGGGGTGATTTGGAAGCTCATGGCAGGTGACATTATTAGCTTTTAAATTTGCGTTTTTGAGAAATCTAGAGTACATAGTTTATCTTTTTAATGATCATTTTGGGATTATTGGACACATATTGAGAGGGTTTTATATAGATTTGTGGCATATAGAGTTTTATGATGTTGGAGCATAATGATCATTCTTGCATCATTTTAGTTGCAAATAATGTATTCAATAGATTTTGGAGAACATGGAAGTTATTTAGGAACTATTTTAAAGAATAATAACATAATATTTAATATATACTTAAATAGTGGAATTTAAAATGTCACACATGGCCATTCGATCCTCCCATGAAAGGAATTTAAAAGTTATGTTTAATATATTTCTTTATTTTACATGAATGAAATCGAGATTAGTTTGTCATTTCATCTTTTGTTCATCCTTTTTCTGTTTTGATTCTTTTCTATTTGTAAATCTAACAAAATTAAGATATGCTTGCATTTCTCTTTAGTGCTTTTATTTCTAATTTCAATAGAATTCTATTGTTCCTTTTTCAAGCAATTTGACAATTGTTCATTGGTTTGTTTTGGCTATTTTGTAGAGGAGATATCATGGATAGACGAGTTTTTCAAAGATTATGTGGATTTATTTCGGTATTTCCATCCAGATGCAAGAGATGTCTTTTCATGTTGGGATGCAAAGCATGAGGCAAGAATACACAATGAAGGAGTTAGGTTTGTAGTTTCCATATTCCTATTGAAATTTGAAAATAATTCACTTGCAAATTTACCATTTTATTAGTATGTTGCCATAAGTAAAGTCTATTAGAAGTTCAAAATGTCTTAAACATCTGCATCGAGGTAGGAAACAAATGTTAGAATTGCGTCACTCATTTTTTCATTCTTTTCCTAGCAAGAGATTTATCAAATATAAGATAGCTACAACCTCTATTATCATCAAAATTATGGAAGAAGTGTCATACAAAACCTATTGGATCAATTTCTTAATAGAGAAATATTCAAGGAGTCTTAATTGAAGGTTTGAAGGTTTTCTATTATTTGTAGGGTGTTGCACCCATACAATTTTTTTCTTATGATGACAAATTTCAAGTGAAAACGCTGTGTTTTAGTCAATCTATAGTCATGCTTCAAAACTGTCTTGTTCTATGTATGTTGTCTCTCGTTTCTGATTTAGGAGGGATAACAAATGTAAGTTTTCAGATCATGAACTAAGTCAAAGAATAAAGATTAGTTAATGACAAAGAGACATGTCAGTGAGAGGATGAGTATTGTTTACTCTTTATTTTGATAAACTAATACTTGAAATAATGAGAGGATGAGGATTGCCTTCATTGGACCAACTTTGGTTGATGACCATGCTAGAAAGCTGTAATATCCCGCCTTGATCGGAGATATTTGCTAACTTATTTCTGCCTTTCCCTTTGTTTTCAGTTTTGAAGTTTTTAAAGATATTGCCAAATAATGCATAAAATACCAAACAAATGCAAATAGAGAGATACTGAAAGCAATTATATCAAATGATCAACTTTGATTATTTATTGCTTGAATTTACAATAAAATCATACCTGGATAACAACTTCTGATCAGCAAGTAAACCCTTGAAAACTTTTGAAATTCTTCTCCAATGAAGCACAAAAGTGACCTCCGTATGAAGTCACCAATCAGAAAACCTCAGATGATCTTTCACACCCTCGGTAAGCTTGATTCAAGAAGCAGCTACGCTCTCCAAGATCATTGCAGCTAAAAACCCTAGGTCCCCACCTCCAAAATGCAAAGCACAAAGCCAATTTGATAAATGATCAAGAATAATCACATTTGCTTTTGCACTTTATAATAGTCCTCAAAGTGGGGGCCCAAACTAGTGCTTTTATAATTTAACTTTACAATATTAAATGCACTTTAATTATAAAGTCAATACAAAGTCATTAATATAAGCACTTTAATAATTAATTATTTATTATTTAAGTATAACTTTAATGATAAATAAACACTTTAACTCCATTAATGAACCTCATTTATCAGTTCTGATTTCGACGCCGGCTAACCCATTGCTCTCTCTGCCCATTAGGATGCCTTACTATAAATAGTAAGGTTGGCTTCTAACAACTCATGGACTTACTATAAATAGTAAGTATATATAAATGAAGCCAGAAACCTCAAAATAGCTTAGCCTCAGAATATACCAACAATCTGGAGAGGTAAACTTGTCAAGTGCCACTTGAAGAGCTCAGTATCACCCAAATTGGACCCTCTAATCCACAACACTAGCCTACGAGGGTCAAATGATAGGCTAATCTTCCAAACTTTGATGCTCTTGAAAATGGGGACATTACAGTCCGCCTTCCCTGAAATTGCTTGTTCCTAGGCAATCTCCACTGCAAAAAAGCTCCACTCCACCAGAGGCCCAAAGGAAGAATTGTGAAATGTCCCACACATCTCTAATTGACTCCTATAGCACCAGCATAAACACAACTACGCAAGGATCTCCATCACGTCGTCTGTCCAATACATGCGCACGAGAATTGTGCATCAAAATCAAAACATGTACAAGTAAATCAAAGATGAAACCGAATGCTCTCTGCACTCTGTACATGCTGTGTAAACCACTAGTAAGCTCTGTTTGGAATCCTGATGCACCAGAAGGATCCCAAACTCTGCGATCAATGCTCAGCTGAATGCCAAGATCCCAAATCACTTTGTAAAATGCCCAACTACTTGTCCACTGCACCCACTGGAAAAATACTGAACCATGCTTAGTACTGTTGTGAACAACTACCACGACGTAGAGCAATCTACCAAACAAAATGATCCCTGGATCCCACGACCAGAATGGAAGTCTGCCATGCATATCATCCTTTGACTTCCACTGCATTGTCCTGACATCAACTTCACCACGCCGAGAATGATGAAGTAACCCATCAGAATCCATCCAAACTGCAGTGCCGACCCTGTCACCACCACTGAAAGGACTACACATGCCATCATGATTACTACCATTGCAACCTCTTTGAAGACTGTCTCTAAGGGAGATTTTAGTGACAAAGAAGTTGCAAACTCTGCCTGGTACACATCTGCATGATGGTCATCTGAACTTTGACTCTGCAAGTAATCCTCTGAAAATAACTGAGTTAGATACCTGCAATCTCTAGTTCCATCCTTCGAAGATGGCAACTCCCCATCCCACAATGGTGATAGGAATCTCGAGCCAATCCACGCCTACGCCTCATCAAATCATTGTGTGGACTAAAGGAGAAGTGATGAGCACTCCTCACTATGTAGTCAAGATAAAATGATCCTACCTCTATCAAAGGTTGACCGTCATAGCTACGGAGAACACACTCCTCATCACTCTTATCACTCTCGTCATTGGAATCAGAAGGTGGCTGATGTCTCTGATCCCGAATAGCTAATTGGGTAGATGCTTTGCCAAGTCTCTTTGTGTACCCAATAGCATACTCTCTGTCATGAAACAAGTGGAGGTGCTCTGAATTTATTGCCTCCAAAGCACTCCAGATGAACCTCAAATCGCGAATATGAGTACCAGCCGAGACCCCATACTGTCGCTCCTGAAACTCGGCCCTCCAAAGTTGGTACTCAATAAATTTATCAGTGCAAGCAAAGCGAGATAAGATTTGAATCAACCATCTCTCCTATAACCTTTAGCTGATCTCTCCATATTTGTGGCTCACTAAGTTGTCGATCAAGATTAGCTGGATGGGATGTGAACTCTGATTTGCTTCTAGGTGAGGGAAACAAATCAACATGAGAACCAATCTCCACATTGGATGACGCCCTGCATATCTCCTGTGAAAAAGATGGAGTAATGTTGTGTTCAGTCACACAACTCTCTGTAGAATCAACAACTTCATCACACAAGCTATCAATATCCTACTCTGCATCACCTATAATAGGTCTATCCTTAGAGACCCCTGAAGCATCACGTGGTTCCTTGCTACTCTCAACCAATGCACTCATCCCATCTATATCGCCTACACCAGTAAGAGTAATGGACGTAGTCATATGCTAAAAGTGCTCCTTATCACTATCCATGGGTGTATGGTCATCACCAAAAACTACCATAGAGATCAGAACTGTAACTGCTGGCGATGAAGACTGTGCTAAGCTTAACTCCATGGTAAGCTCATCTAACCGTAACTTTGACTCTTGAAGGGTTGTTTGAGCGCTCTTCAAAGAGTTCATGGTGACCTCTAGCTCATAGGTGAGCTCATCAACCTCCTCCTCTTTCCCTTTTAGAGCATCATAACAGATTCCATCCCACTCGAAAAGATAATCTCTATCAGCTAGTAATTGTAGATAATTGTGTTTCATTATCCCAAATGCTTCTCTAAGTGCATGAAACTCTGCAAGGGAGAATCCACTATCACAGTGCTCATCTGTCTCAGGAGTACTCCAACCATAAATTGCCAACATCTGTCGAGCAACATCAAAATGTTCTATGGCTGTAGCAATCATACCTTCGTTCACCTTCAATTGCCCTGCCAAATGGTGAGACGCCCATGACATATCATTTCCACACAAAATTTCTGATTTAAAATCAGTACTATGATAGGATTTTGAATCACCATCATTAACTGATTGGAAAACATCATCATGTGTGCTATCAACATTGCACACACCCTCATCAAGAGTACTGGTCTCAAGATCCCCATAGGATGGCTCAAATGAAGTGTTAGAGGCTGCTGATTTAACATCCTCATTGCTCATTTCCTCTTCCGGAATTGAAGCATAATCATCCAAAGTACTATCTTGGGATCCTGTCATGGTATGATATGCAAAATCTGACCTTTCATGGCTTGAATTCCCCATGCATTCCTCATTTTTGACACTCATATCTCGAGTGCCAACATTAGGAGATCCTTCCACAACATTTTCCTCATGTGCCATAGCATCTAACTCATGGTGGCGCTCAATAATATGGTTGCTGATGCAAAAATTAGAATTGTTATTGAGGCTGATAACAACTCCTTGAACACTGTATATATCATTTTGGGGTTCCACCAAACTATTATCATGTTGTAAAACTTTCTCATCAACAACCACTTCAGTTTGAAACCCATGTTCACCTATAGGCTGAAAATCATTTTGAAGTAGTTCCTTTTTCTTATCGTTTCGTTTATATTTTCCAAACATCCTTAGGAATCCCTGTTGTGTTTCCGGATCTCTCATCAAATCATACAAATTTTGCATCAAATCAATAGTGGATTTATCTAAAGCCATCTTTATTCTTTGAAGCAAGATAGGATTTCTCAATATTTTGCTGACTTTGATATCATATAAACTTCCACAAATTCTGTAATGTCCCCTTCCTAGACAGTGTAGCTGGTTCAGAGGTTAGCCTATCATTCTGATCCTCGTAGGCTGACAAATGTGTGTAGAGGATCACTTGAGGCAGTTATCCGGTGTTCGGGAACATTACTCCCTCAGTTGATTCAGGTTTGGGCCCTGGCAGATGTTTCTAGAGTGATTTACAAATACTTACTATTTATAGTAAGTCAGGCAGGCAGGAGTTGCTATTTATAGCAGGGCACCTGGTTCAGTTGGTCAACTCAATTTTGACCCAGTTTGATGATTTGATGAGCAAACAGTGTTTACTTGGGCATTTAATGTTTATTAAAAGTTTATTAATTTGACTTTATAATATAAAGTCACTTTAATAAAATATTAAAATTATTAAATGGCGAATTATAAAGTATTTAATACTTTATAAAAGAGGGGTTAAATAAATAATTAAATGAGCATTGAATTATTAATCAAAAAGGGGCGCCATTTATTAAATATTTGTCCTAAGTCTAAAAAGGGCGAATTCATCATTTATTTAAATGATTATTAAAAATGCCTTGGGTCGAACTTATGAAGGGAGATATAAATACTACCAAGACAAATCGAACTCACTTATGTTATGATTATTCGAATTTGTCTTCTTTCTCTCTGAGAGCATTGGGGTTTGTGAAACAAGGGTTTCTGCAGATCAACGGGTTTTGAAGAACGTTCCCTCTTCAGAATCAGGCATACTGAGACTGTGCAATACTAGTTGAAGCTTGTCAACAGAGTGACTTGATTCAGAGGTTGCATTTGTGCTTACTGTGATCGATTCAGGATAAGTTGAGAAGAGTTTATTCACCAGATATTAGAGGCGACTTAACTGGGGACCATTTCTAGTTGTCTTTGGGCCTTATTCTCTCCAGCCGTACCTTCTTCATTGCTGTTAGGGGCCGTACTTTGCTGCAGCAGGGACACATTTTCTTCTCCAGCTGAATGCGCCTAAATTTCTTGCCTATTGGTCCTTCATGTTGGACGCCAAGGGGTTCTGAAGGCTCTGCACACTTTTCGAGGTTGGAGAAGTCTTTGAATAAGCTGGCCGTACCTTTATTTCATTCCTCCAGGCGGTTGCAACCTGAAGCCAGGTTCTTTTAATAATATGTTGTTTTCTTTATCTGCATGTTGACGTACCAGCACTGTAATCATTTGGAAATCAAATAAAACCATGCGCCATCTTTCTGAGAGTTACTTGATGCCATATTTATCAGTATTGAATTTATTATGAATTTTATTTCATTTATTTCCAAAATCACCATTCTTCTTTATTTGCAAAAAACCACAAAAAACATCAAAAATACAAAAAAAAAACAAAAACATAGCAGTATCAGTCAGTGATTGGGTTGAGAGACACCTGGTCTCTTACAAATTCTGATTATTACATTTGGGAATATAGATTGACTGTGGAAGGATGTTCAAAAATTCAACATAGAATACAATTAACTTGTTTCCGGACTATTACTGGAAACTTTTCAGATTGTTTAACCAATGAATTATAGTCATAGAGCTTGCTAGTAATTACAGTTTCATCACTAGATTGAGCAACATGAAGATAGCAAGGTCTTGCAATAGATTACTCAACAATACATACCATATACTTATATAACCATAAATACAAAATGCCGTCCCAGTAGTAAATACCATTCACAATGAATATATCTTTGTTCACTATGACTACTATCACACATATGCAATTTATACCATTCTTATGCAGTCTGTGAAGAATGCTTTATATTCACAGTTCGTTGTGAATATTAAACAAACTCATCACAATACAGTCATAGAAAGGAAGTCTCACAGGTTTAGTTAGGTTCAACTCACTGTTTGTTCTTTGTATGATTCTCTTCAGTAAGCAGTAGTTTCTGTGCTTGGGTAGAGATATACGACCTGAGCATAAGCATCAACTTCCCCTTGTTCCTAGGCGCCACCGATCAACTGCAGACCCTGCGGTTACCTTCCTTGTCTTTACTTGAATTTGTTTTATCTGAATGTCTTTGTATTTTAGCGACACCTTGTATTGGCACTCCTTTCAAATTTTCGATCTTCAAAATAAATTGCAATCGGTTAAGTAGTGTGAAGCATGCAAACACAGTGGTCTTGATAGCTCCCCCAAAAGCCGAAAATCTCCTTGGTAGCCACGTCAGATTTGTCTTGTTCTGTATGCTCATCTTTTCTAGAAACTAACTTTATTTGAAAGCAGCTCCCGTTTCCTTAATGAATGCTGCGATTGCCTTAGGGACCCACGATTTGTCTTTTGTGAAAAACTGGCGGAAAGATAAGATTATTGGACTCATTAGAAAATAATTTAGCGGCCTCTTCAATTAGTCCACGATTTCCCTTTCTATACTGTTGTCTCTAGCGATTTCCAAATATCAGTGGCTCTTTCAAAAATTTCTGTCTTTATTCCCATGTCAACTTAGACTACCATTTGAATATAGGTTGTCTAAATAATCGTCCTCTTATAATTTTTTTTCAAGCCTCTTTGAAATATTTCAACACTTCACCGAAAGCGGCTTTCTCAAATATTTTACGCGACTCTAAATTTTGTCTGTTTTTGAGTATTTTTGCCTCTTGTCGGTTTCCTAACTTGTCACGACTCCCTGCAGGATCAATTGAAATGGGCCCCCAAATATGCTCGACATAAATAGTCGATTCTCTCTTATGTGAAGCGCTTTGTCATTAGACTCAGGTTTTCCGTTTTGTGCACTGATTTCCTTTGAATATATATACCTATCTGCAAACTGAAACTTTCAATGTTTCTGTAATTCCTTAAATTCGATCAAACCCTCTATTCTGAGAAATTTCTTTTGAAAAAAAACCAACACAGGATGGTAGGAAACCGCTTTGATACCACTGTAATATCACATCCTGATTGGAGATATTTGCTAACTTATTTCTGCCTTTCCCTTTGTTTTCAGTTTTGAAGTTTTTAAAGATATTGCTAGATAATGCATAAAATACCAAACAAATGCAAATAGAGAAATGCTGAAAGCAATTATATCGAATGATCAACTTTGATTATTTATTGCTTGAATTTACAATAAGATCATACCTGGATAACAACTTTTGATTAGCAAGTAAACCCTTGAAACTTCTGAAATTCTTCTCCAATGAAGCACAAATGTGACCTCCGTATGAAGCCACCAATCAACAAACCTCAGATGATCTTTCACACCCTCTGTAAGCTCAATTCAAGAAGCAACTACGCTCTCCAAGATTGTTGCAGCTAAAAACCCTAGGTCCCCACCTCCAAAATGCAAAGCACAAAGCCAATTTGATAAATGATCAAGAATAATCACATTTGCTTTTGCACTTTATAATATTCCTCAAAGTGGGCGCCCAAACTAGTGCTTTTATAATTTGACTTTACAATATTAAATGCACCTTAATTATAAAGTCAATACAAAGTCATTAATATAAGCACTTTAATAATTAATTATTTATTATTAAAGTATAACTTTAATAATAAATAAACACCTTAACTCCATTAATGAACCTCATTTTATCAATTCTGACTTTGTCGCCGGCTAACCCATTGCTCTCTCTACCCATCAAGACGCCTTACTATAAATAGTAAGGTTGGCCTCTAACAACTCATGGACTTACTATAAATAGTAAGTATATATAAATGAAGCCAGAAACCTCGAAATAGCTTAGCCTCAGAATACACCCACAATCTGGAGAGGTAAACTTGTTAACCTCCACTTGAAGAGCTTAGTATCGCCCAAACTGGACCCTCTAATCCACAACACTAGCCTACGAGGGTCAAATGATAGGCTAATCTTCCAAACTATGATGCTCTTGAAAATGGGGACATTACAAACTTTCACAAGTCGTATCAAGATGATTGTGTTGGATGTGAATTGGGTCTCAACAACCTATTAAAAATAAAAAATTGAAAACAAAGATTGAAGCATACTTAAAATTTACAAAATAAATTAGTCATTACTAAAGTGAAGCATAAAATTTAAAACTTTTATTATTTAAATTACATCGAGTAGTTTTGTAATGTCCCCTTGTTAAGCTATTGGCATTTGGTGACCATTAGCCTAACCTTCTTAGTCCCCATAGGCTAATGAGGTGGGATTAGAGATTTCTTTAGATCTTGGAGACTTGTTGTTCAGCCTATGAGGCCTTTCCAAATGTTGCTTTGACATCAAACTGTTTGAAGCTTCACAATGATGCTTCTTGGGGTGTTTTCAGGTAGTTGGTCCATTTTTACTATTTTTAGTAAGTGTCAGCTTGAGCACCGACTTTTGGCAGTTGGTAGTGTCACCACTTAGGGTTGGTTGGTGATTGCAAATTAATGTTGATTCACTGATAATTTAATAAGGGATATGATTTTATTTTATTTAACGCTAATGTTATAAAGTTAAATTCAATATTTAACTTATCGTTATTTAAATATTTATAAAGTGACTTTATATGGATGTCAAAGGGGAGATAAATGAAAATATTAAGACATTTAATATGTCTTTTAGAAAGGGGATGTCTACATGGGAGACATAAGAAGTTTTTTAATTAAATATAAAAAGTGTTGTTTCCCAAGTTGGGTGTGGTGCTTGAGGAGGCAAGTAAAAGAAGTTTTGGAGCTCATTTTGCACTATGTTGGAGTTTGGGAAAAACAGGTTATTGCTGGTTGATATTGTCTTCTGAGGGCTAATTTGTAGGTGGTTTGATTCAGAGACTATGCAAGAGCTTCAATGTGTTGAAAATTCAATTTTTTTGCCAAGTATTGAAAGAGACATTATTGGGCAGATTTTTGGAGTAAACAAAAAAATTTCAAGTGCCAAAATATATAATTAAAATCCTCTTTTGCTGGACATATAGTTTGGAGGAGGGGCGTGAGGCTTCCTAGGCAAGACGCCTAGGGTTTGAGCAGGTTTTGGGTGGCTTTAGGGGTGCCTTGGTATGAGGAACAATCAACAAACAAGTTGGAGGTGGAGCAGTGGGGTTTGAAGGAGTTTGCTACCATTTTGGGAGTCACAGGTTGCTATTCACAGTCCATTTCTAGACCATTTATGCACAACAGCAAATGGGTATGTCTATAATGTCATTTTGAGGGTGTTTTAGTTATGTAGCATTGTAGATAATGCTGAAATAATTATTATATGGCTGTACAAACTCTCTAATACTTCTAAGATATGTTTCCAACTTGTGGGTGTTTCGAAATTGTTTTAAGTTTCATGTATATTTCATTGCAATATATTTTTGTTTGATGCCATTATCATTACACCTCAATATCCAAACTCAAACTTCAAAAAAAAAATAGGGTGCATATTATAGTAGTATCAAAGCAGAGTATCCTACCATCTTGGAGGGTTGTGTGAATAAACAATGACATGATAGTGGAATGTGTAATGCAGCCTCCCTTCACTCATCACTATAATTTGAGAAGAAACAAGTCTAATCCTAATCTTGAAGGACAACCATAAACTAGTATATTTGCAAGTATTAATATGGGTGACAAAGACCACCAAGAACTTAGTACCAGAGATATGCTCAATGATCTTGCTAGAGGACGGCGAGACTTGCAACAAAGTATAGCTCAAATGGTGGCACTAATGACCCAACATATGGTGGGTAATAACAACAATGATGGAAAGTGGAAACAATGGACACGAAAGAAACAATGGAAATGAGGATGGTTCAGTCAATAATCAGGCTGCAAATTAGTGCA
This sequence comes from Sequoiadendron giganteum, assembly GCA_007115665.2. Classification (NCBI taxonomy): domain Eukaryota; kingdom Viridiplantae; phylum Streptophyta; class Pinopsida; order Cupressales; family Cupressaceae; genus Sequoiadendron; species Sequoiadendron giganteum. The sequence continues at coordinate 641,278 of CM021103.1, forward strand.
CTATGACAGGAACAACCAACTGTAGACCCCGTATGCCTAACTTTCCAGCAAGGATTAATCCCCAAGTTGAAGAGGAACCAACACTACAAGAATTGCAGGATCAAAGTTTGCAAGATTGGAGGAATTCAAGAGTTGATTTTCAGGTTGAAATGTCCTTCCGTGATTACATGGATCTCAGGTTGAGGTATAGATCAGATAGGGGTGGTAGACCACATAACCAAAACTTTAGAGAAAGGTTGGTAAGTTATCAATTCCGTATTATGATGGTTTTGAAAAAATAATAGCCAGGACTTGGGTACATAAATTACACATATTTTCAGTTGAACCCAATGCTAAAGGATTAGGCTATCAAATATGCAGCCATTCATTGTTATATGCACCCTACTTTTTTTTTTTTGTGTTTTGATGTGCTTGCATTTCTGAGATTTGCAATATGGATAAATAACAACAATAACAACACAACTATTTGCAATGCAATGTTCTGTAAAGACCCTTGCTCCGGATCGATAGATTTTTCGATTTATTTCTTATTGGATTGCAAAGGTTGTCATCTAATATTATAAAGATAAGCTAACTGAGTTTCCAGATTACAATGAAATAAAATGAACTATTATATGTAACAATTTATTATCACTTCTATCACTGCAGATTTTAAAATAACATCTAAGTTTGATCATTTACAAACAGTTTTGCTAGTCTGAAAAATAATATTATATCTTATACAACTACAACATAAGCCCAATGGAAACATTTAAATACTCAGAGATTATTATCAAAGAGAATGCCCATTATGATTTCCAGAATACAACGCAACCAATAATCATTAATTATTGCTGATAAGCATTGAATGATTTGGTGATGACCTAGGAAATAGACGCACTCCACAATGATACACCCATGCCTGCATGAAAGGAATGACGAATGAATTAGAGTGCTGACTTCCGTAGAATGCAATCATAAATATGTGTAGCAATCCTTTTAATTGCCACGACCAGGTGATATACGACAAGTGAAATCGATATAATTCTGGAATGAATTACTTTGACCTGCGACTACAATCCTGTCAATATTGAGCGATCAGATAATTGCAAACAATGAATATGCTTGGCGGTTCATAGATTATGTTGGATCAATAGCATATTGTCTGCCAATATACATATGCAGTCGTCCCTTATTTGGGCCAGAGTAAATGTTGCTGCCGATATGAATCACCAAACTGACAACTGGAAAGAATATGAATAGTGATAATAAAACAACCTCCTCTATAAATTAATATAATCACCCAACACAAAGAAGTATAGATAATCGCATCAACTGGAAAATGTATAAGGTCTTTGTTAGATTTATAAGATCAGATATATGCACAAAAATTAATTCAAAATTGACACAAGAACACAACCAATACCTTGGGAAAACCCTCCAACCTGAGGGAGAAAAACCCAGCCAATATATCTCCTATATATTGATAATAATAAGAGCAGCAATCTGCTTACAACTTAGGCACAAACACAATGCCTGAAAGATACAATGAACAACACCTCTTCTAGGCGCAAAGATACAAATAATGTGTTTCTCCTTGAATCGATCTGTTGCTCAGATCGCACTTCTCTTTTATTGCTTTGAATGAACTTGATGATAATGAATGAGGAAACACCTTGTATTTATACATTGATCAAGGTGAGAGACACGACCTTTGGTGAGAGGGGTCAGCCCAACCAAGAAGGACGACTTATCAAAAATCATGCCACTTCAAGGAAGGTCGACTCTTAACAAAAATAAATAATAATTATTTAACACTTTAATATTTTATTTGTCTCATCATTAAATGAAGCGCCTCTTCAAGAAAATCGCTATATATAAATTTAAATAGCTAAAGCTACATTTAAATTTATCTCTTAATCAAATCGCGCTTGGAAGTATTCTTCACATGGCTGTATATAAACATGAACAGTCTTCAGTATGAATATCCCCTATAAACCGACCAGCCAAAAATAATATTTAGTATTAATTGCTCGGACCGGAGACAACTATAATTGATCAATCTAATAATTTGATCTTCTACAATTTCGTCTCCAAAGGGGACTCACAAAATTGCTCAAAATTCCACAGGCTAGGATGGAATTGTTTCACGAACGAAACCCCGAAATGTCAAGCTTGAAAGCTCACAACAAAATAAATGAATAAATTCCAATCATGATTATTGCATCCCCGAATCACCTTTTTGTAGCCTCCCGTGAATAACTGTTCAAATATTTGAATATTTGAATTATTGAAATTTAGGAGGGGAAATAATATATTAGGTCCCACTTTAGAATTTATAATAATTAATTAAGATTATTTGAAATATTTGGTTTTGAGTAAATAACATTAATTAATTAATAATTAATTCCCTTGATTTATTTAATGGCTTACCGGAATAAAATAAGCGCCACTAAAATATCCGGAGAGTTAATTGGAAGGGGACATTACATGTGCTGATTTCTCAACTATTTAGAAATACCCACAAATTGAAATATATACCAGATTTATCATAGAAGTATTACAGTCAGTAGAGTATGTAGTTTCTGGATTTAACTGTGTAATAGTTTTTGGATCAATCCAAAAACTATTACACAGTTAAATCCAGAAACTACATACTCTAATGACATGGACTGTGGAAATCTAATGTCTTTGAGTATTACAGTCATCAAATAAGGGTTTTAACATCATCCAAATGACTATAGTACTTTAAAAATACATTTCAGACATACCCATTAAGTGCTGTGTGAAATGGCCTGAAACTGCACTTTTAACCAGCAACCTGGAACTCTGTAAATGTGTGTATGCTTCACCAAAGCCTAGCTGCTCCATCCCTATTTAATTTTTTGAGATTGTCATGCATAGGCGCCCCAAACTCCACCAAAATCTTCCCCAAAACCTAGGCACTTTGACTCCCAACTCCCATGCCTCTCATGGATTGGTATGACCAGCTTGTGAAAGAGTACAGCCAGCCAATAGAAGTATTTTCTGTGCATTATACAGATTTTCAACTTGTTAAATAATGCCTCAAATCTGCCCTTAAAATTCTATTTGAAACCCCAAGAAAAATTACCAAAATCCGCAACAATGAAGCCCTTGTATGATATTTGGATGAAATCACCTATTTATCCACTAAGAAAGATCTTGGTTGGACTTTCGGAATGGATGTTCTTTGTAAGGGTTTTTGTCCTCACAAAGCTATGGAAGATTTCTGTTCAACCTGCAAAGTCTCCTCATAAATTTCCAAGCATGAATGCCAAAAAATGAGCTCTAACACTTTTATTTACTACTCCAAAATGTCATGTCCCCGAAAAAGAACAAAGGAATAAACAAATATTGAAATACAAATATATATATTTTAGTAGCAAATTTATTATTATATTATGATTATAAATATAATCACCATTTAACCATTATTTTCATCATTGAATAACATATATTATAATCCATATCATAAATATGATATAATACAAATATAAAATCATAAATATAATATCTAAATAAACAAACATAAAATATAAAGTATAATAAATAAATAACAAATAAAATAAACAAACATTTAACAAGTTTAAAAGGGCAGCGAATATCTTCAAAGGAGGCCACATGAGGACAAAAAGGTCCCACATAAAGACAAGTTTTGTCTTATATGGGTGGCTGTGAAAAATACGATTAGTATAAGAATCACAATTGCTAACAAAGAGGTGTGTGCTTTAAAAGAAGTCACCTTTCTTGGTAAAAGACACCTCTGTTCATGGAAGAATAGAAGATATAAAAGATATTTGAAAGGCATCGATTAGGGAAAAGGAGGCATATAAGGAGATGGAGAATAGAATGTAAAAATAAATAAATCTGAAATATATTTCTGAGTAAAAGGAGACATAAAAGTAGAAACATGAATAGAAAATAAGGACAGAGATAAATATAAGGTTGAAGGAGGAAGGAATCAAAAAACATGGAGAGATACAACAATTCAGGTGATGTATTCACTTAGCAATAATATTTAGCATATTTGAATATAAGGAATAGATGTGGCTCATTTGATTATTGGTTTGCTTTCTTTAGTATTATGATGATAACGATGTTTATATGGACTTAAGAGAATCAATGATAAATGCAAATGTATTTGATTGCTAAAAGATTGTCTTCTCCGTGCTTGTACTCTATTAGGGAGGGCGAGCCATGGGTGAGTGGTGCCTAAAAACCCCACTTAAGGATTCCGCTACGGCCATGGAGGGGTGGGGGTTCCACTTAAGGATTCCGCTAAGGCCATGGAGGGGTGGTAGGCCTTGAGACCACTATGGACTTTATGGTTCCTTTCTCCTAATAGAGCGAGTGTCTTCCGAGGTGTTGCCATGAGTGGAGAATGCAGGTACTAAGCCGTTAGGAAAGGAGGATTGTGGTAGACAACCTCCCGTGCCTAACATGAGGGCTTCAGGGCGGATCCACCCATGACACTCCTCTTGCTTGTTAAATTGCAATTATGATTATGCTTATATTTTGGATATCTAGATATTAATGCTAATAGATAAATGTGTATGTGGAAATGTTGTTAATATGGTGAATGCAGATTTCAAACCAAGATTATTTCATTAAAAAGAACATTCATTTGGAAAGAAGAAACCCTAAACCTAATTAACAAGTGAATTCTACGACAAATCGGGCAAGGGACATTACAGTGGTATCAGAGCATCTTTCCTGCCATCCTGTGTCTACTTGAGCTACTTGCCTACTTGCTTGAGCTAGTTGCTTGCGTGCTTGAGCTACTTGCTTGCCTACTTGAGCTAGTTGCCTGCTTGCTTGAGCCGGTAGCTTGTCTACTTGAGTTGGTTGCCTACTTGCTTGAGCTGGTAGCTTGTCTACTTGAGCTGGTTGCCTACTTGCTTGAGCTACTTGCTTGCCTACTTGATCTAGCTGCCTACTTGCTTGAGCTGGCTGCTTGTCTACTTGAGCTAGTTGCCTACTTGCTTGAGCTACGTGCTTGTCTACTTGAGTTAGTTGCCTACTTGTGTGCTTGACATATTAAATTTCAAGTTAAATATTTAATTTAACTTATAACATTAACATTATTTAAAATAATATCCTAGGCCATTAAATTTCACCAAATAAACATTAAATGCAATTATTGAACATGTCGAGGAAAAAACTGACGCAAAAGGGGCAAGTCGGTGCTGAGGAGATTGACTTACTAAAAATAGTAATATTGGGCCAAGTACTTGAAAATGCTCCAAAAAGTGCTAGAAGGAAACTCTTGTAGCCTTGAGCTCACTACAACACATGGAATATGCCAAATGGCTAAACAACATGGCCTCCAAGAGCTATGGAGTCCTCTAACGAAACCACATTAGCCTACGAAAACTCTAGGGATAGGCTAACTGTCATTAACGATCATTGCTTAGGAAGGGGTGTAATGTCCCTAATTTTCGAGTAGCCACCTTGGAGTGTAATTTAATTAATTAAATATTAAATTGTCCTAAAATAATATTTTGGACATTTATATTTAATTAAATAATTATTTATTAAAGCAAATTTATTAAAGGAAAGGGAAAATAATTAAATAATTTACTTTAATGAAGTGAAATATTTAATAATAAAATATTAAAGGTGGTGAAATATAAAAAGGTGGTGGAGAAGTTTATTGGGATATCTTGGAAAAATTATCATTGGGAGAAAATTGGGAAACACATTGGGAAACACAGTGTAATGTCTCCTTTTCCTAGGCAATTGACAAATGCAGTGGTTAGTCTACCAACTGGTACTCGTAGGCTAACATGGTGTTTAGGGGACCCCTTTGAGGGTGATCTATGGCTCTTCAACATGCCTTTTGGTGCTTATTTCAGTGCTCTTCAGTTCAGTGTCCTAGTTTATTTGTGGTGTGCCTTTCGGAGGTCATTCAGGACACTTTGACCCACACTAATTTTAGTAAGTCACTTGGATGTGTTGCTCATACTTAATATTTATAGTAAGTCATGGAATGGTTAGCTGCTATCATGCCTATATCTGGAAAGTTGATGGATTACTCCCATGAGTTGATATTGGTATTTATTAGGGAGTTAATGATTTAATTTATATTATTAAAGTTAATCTAGTTTAACTTTAATAATATTAATTATTATGAATGACTTTATAAAATGGTGTTATAAGGGGTTAAAAGGTGTTATGAGACGTTTGCATAAAGTATTATTCTTTTAATGTTTTGAGCCCTCAACTTTATGATGAAATATTTAAATGACCATCAAAAGCAAATTAAATGAAATGAAATTCAAATTCAAATTGAGTGAGGAAATATAAAAGGGCATCAAGAGCTCATTTTGCACGCTCATGTTGAAGAAAATTATTTTGCTAAGGGTTTCACATGAGGACTGGAGAGTCTGGAAACACTTAGCTTCATCGAGGACAAAAACCCTCGTAAGGAAACAACTCATTGCAGGAGTGAAAGATCTCCCAAGCCAGCTTACAAACAATTCCATTTCAGGGATTGTGCTTGTGCTTCAATCGTTTTGTAGGAAGTCTTCATTATTCAGGGGTTGAAGGAATTATCAAGAAACTACAGGAGTATAGATTATAATTTTAGTGTGAAATAATTTACAGGGGGTTTGTTCTATTTCAAGTTCTGGTTGGTTGATATTTCAAAGTTGAGTATACAACCATTCATCTCCTATTGGGCTGTTTGTACTGCTATTTGGTTGCTGCAACCTTTACATCAGATAGGCGTGAGTTATGAAGAGCTTCTCATTGCATACAAGCTGGTTGAACTATTGTGGAGTTGTTAAAGATTGTATGAAACCTTTGCTGGGTGGTACGTGAGGGTTTAAGAGGCCTTTGCTGCATTCTGAGAGCTGGTCAAATGCATTCATGAACACACCCTCCTAAATGTAATGTCCCCGTTTTAGCTGACATTGTTTGTGAAGGAGTGAGCCTATCTTTTGACCCTCGTAGGCTGACAGTTTGCATAGAGTGTCCCTTGTGGCAGTTACCCGGTGATTAGAGACATTACTCCTCAGTTGGATTCAGGTTTTGGCCTTTGCACAGGTTATTTGACTCAGTTTCACATACTTACTATTTATAGTAAGTCACTGTTCAAGGTTTCTATTTTTAGACGGGCATCCGATCACATGGAGAACAGGGAGAGTTGACTCTTGGCTCAGACGGCTTAGCAATCAGACAAGTACATCAAGAGATATTAAAGTTTAAGTGACTTAAGTGATTTATTTAATATTTTAATATTATTATAAAGTTATAAAGTAATTTTATAATAATAAAGTCACTTTAATATATTAAAGTGTGTTAAGTGAATAATTTAATGTGGGAATAAATCTTTTATCCCACATTGGCCAGGAAGGTGTTTGAGCTCTCCTAAGGAAAGAATAAAAAGAAAGGTAGGAGCTCATTCTCGGTATCGAGTTGATGAATATTATTTTGATTGTTTTTTATTGTGGAGCCTAGGGCTTTCGTAGTTTTCTTCTTTGATCATAGGAAACAAAAACTTCCTATTGATAGCATAACTGAGGGAGTGAAAGATCTCTTGAAGGGTTGCAAATTGAGGAGAGGATAATCCAGTCCTTTCATTTGTGCAAATTGGTGAAGTTTTCTACAAGGGTTTGAAGTTTATTGTTGAAGAACATTTATAGCTGGTTGTGTATCACTCCTCTTGAATCATTTAGGGCATATTGGAGAAGATTTGTTAAGGGTTTGAAAGAATTCAATGAAGAAATTCTAAGTTATTGATCTGCTGCTACAGTGATGTGAATAGTACCTGCGCTACAGTAACTTGTGAACAGTAAAAATGCTACAGTGATTTATCAAACCTGATTTCTATCATACATTGGCATTTGGTTTGCTTCTACAACATGGCTGGGCATCTAATCTAATGAGGGTGTGCTGCTGTAAGTTATATCAGACTTGCCAGTACTGCTGCTAATGCACTTTCAGACCAGCTTCTTGCTAGTTTGCATTTTCGGGTATGGTAAAATCATTATTAAGCATTGTAGAGGTACTCTTATCAAGAAAAGATCATTTGTAATCAATCCATTACCTATCAGTATTTCAGTTTGAATAAGAAGGTTGAAACTAAGTTTGCATGCCATATGTTTGATGTAATGCCTTTGCTGTAAATGCATGGTCTCAGTCCTGAGCTTGTAGGCAAAGTGTTTGTAGAAATGTCTCATTGCTGTAGATGATCATTTATATGGAAGTTGCATGCTAAATGTTTGTCAAAATCCCTAGCTGTTGTAGATGCACATTTTCAGTCCATTATATGTATGAAAAGGTCAAAAATAGTTAGCATATCATTTCTATGACTTTGTTAATCAATCTTGCATCTTTAGAAACATTCAAAACACCAATTGCAGCATACAAATTTATACCAAGACAAACATAAATTCATATCAGCAAGTTTAGACATTGTTTGCAAATAGTTTGACAAAATTCCAAAGGCAGTAAATTGAAGAGTTTTGAGTCAGCTTGGGCTAGGCTCATCACACTAAACCTTGCAGCTCCCTGAGAATACCCCATGACTCCTTAATGGGCAGTATTTTGCCAGCACACAGGAATAACAAGGTTGCACAACAGTTATGAATCATTCCCTGACATTTGACAATCAATGTCAAAATGTCAATTAATCTTCATCAACGATCACCAAGACCAACTTGTGCAAAGATAGATGACTAACAAAACCAAGACAAACCAAAACAAACTAGAAATATTTTTTTTGGGCGGTGCTGATTGCTGATTCACCCGTGTGCTCTTGTACTAGACACGTCGGGTAAGTGAAATGTTCCTTGAGTTGGTAAACTCAGAAACATTGGAAGGTGCATGGGACGGTGATCCCATTTTTATTTTTGATCCACAATTGCTCCTTGTCTACGGGAGCTTTCCCTCTGCTACTATTTTGCTTAACCTCAACATGCAAGCCACCTCCACGGATGTTATTTTGTTTCTCTGAACAACTTCCTACCACCGGTCCACCTTTGTGCCCTCTACATTCTTTTGGGCTGCTGTTTTTTGTTCCTTCATTGCGTTGCTGCAATAAATTAGAACCCAATCTGCTCTTTCCTTTTGAAATCTGCCCCTTAATGGGTTGCAAATCATTGTACTCAGTCTGTTCCTCTACCTCTATTCGCTGCCTCCTTGCACTATGACAAACAATAGAGCTAGATTCTTTCACCTGCTTCTCCTTCTCTTTTAGAGAATTCAACATATATTTCTGTCCATCTTTCCAAATGGTATGAACATTCTTTCTACCATCATAGATGGCCTCTTTGTCAAACTGCCATGGTCTACACAACAACACATAACATGTAGTCATAGGCATCACATCGCACAACACCTCATCTTTATAAGAACCAATCTGAAAATTAACTAAATACTGCTTGCTCACAGTCATTTCGTGCTCCTTCTGCAACCAAAAAACTTTGTACGGACTAGGATGCTTACTCCTTTTCAAACTTAGCTTTTCTACCATCTCTTCTGAAACTAAGTTATCTGTACTACCACTATCTACTATAACTTTGCAGCACTTACCTCCAGCCTAGCACACAATTCGAAAGAGACTTTCTTTGGGATGGTTCCTCCTCCATCGCCTTTGGATTCACCAACACTCTCCTCATCATGAGAGATTCACCCTCTTCCGAGTCTTCACCTTTCGATGATGCATGATGTTCCTCATCTTCTTGTGCCAAGTGGTTTCTTGCTACCCTCTTGTATTTGAGGACACTCGTACACATGATGACCAACTTCTCCACATTGGTAACATCTATATGGAAACCCTTTGTTGCTGCCACCACGTCCTCTTGCTGATACCTCTTTTTCTTTGGTGTTTTGGCCCACCTCTCTACTCCATTTGGGCTTGAAGTCTTCTTCAATTTGTTTGCCTTTGCTGCTGCTCACTTGTCCCTTCTCAACTGCAAATCTTCCTTGACTTTTGGAATTGTTTAATTGCTTCCTCATTTACTTCTCCTCAACCTTTAACGCATATTGGTATGCTTCCTCAACTGTGGTGATTTTCAGCATACTCATCTCGTCTTGAATGTTAAACCGTAAGCTATTCACATACCTGGCTACCTTCTCTTGATCAATTTCATGTCTTCCAGATCGAATAGCCAACTTGTAAAACTCCTCCATGTAATCTTTAACACTCGTATCTTTTTGCTTCAAATTTTGCAACTTCTTGAATAACTCCATCTCATAATCTCTGCATATTAATTTGTTCTTCAATCTCGTCACCATTTGGTTCCACCTCGTTATCTGGGCATCTCCATCCATTTCCCGCTCTGTCTGCAACCCTTTCCACCATAAAGCAATATGCCATTTCAATTTCATTTGGGCTATCTTTATCCGCTACGTGTCTCTAATTTCCTCCATTTCGAAGTATTCCTCAACCTCTTCAATCCAATCAATTAGCTCTTTTGGATTTAATGTTCCAGAAAAGTTTGGCACATCCATTTTATTGCTCTTCGTAATTCTTGAAAGAGCCTTCATAAATCTTTCTTGTCTGACATCTTCTAGCCGTTCTTCTTCTTCTTCTCTTCCTTGTTCTTCGTCTTCACTTTCTTGCTCATTCTCCGGATCTCTTGTATTATGAGCAACTAATCTCATCTTGTTTTTGATATTGCTTTTGATATCTTCTCTTATCATGTCTCAAAATCATTCCAACACTACCTCTAACCTGGGTCTTCCTCTTTGTGGCGGCATCTCTTTCAATCAACGACTTTAGCTCTCAATTGTTCAAGACTCCGCACACACCGGCAACAATCCTTTTGAGCTATCTGCCTCACTCTGTGATATTTGGTTTGAGCTGCCTCCTTCTAAGCCCGACCCTACTGTATTTTATTTGCATTTGCAGTTGATAGAATCGAATCTTATAATTATTTGTCTTGTTTCACCATGTGTCTCCCTCAAGGTAATGGCTACATTCCAAAACCTTGCCACATCCTCCCATATCCAACCACAATACTCAAACCTGTTGCTGAGTCAAAGACCCACGAATAATTGAAGATGACCTTGGGCTGGCGGTAGCCAATAGAAATATTTATTTGTCTTTTTCTCCCCACATTGACCTCCAAGTCAGACTCTATGATACGACACTTATGAGATAAAGATGTTGAATGCTATTAAAGCTACGAATAGCATATAGAAGGGTGGTAGAAATTACCAGACAACCAAGTACCTCTATAATAATAATTATCTCTTCGCTTCTTAGACAAATAGACTTTAATTGATTATCTTCAAATTTATCTCCGAAGAGGATTCATAAATTTGCATTTAACCACCTGTAGAAAGTCTGAGTGACTTCCTCAACAATTTCCAGTCAGGGTAGATAGTTTCACTATCGAAACTGGTGCCCTAGGGTTCTCAAACCCATAGACCAAAGAAGCTTCAAAAAAACTCTCCAATTGAAATGAGAAAATAACTTCAAGCATGAGAGAAATGAGCTCCTTTTTGCCTTTTTAAAGAACTCCTTGTTCTTCTAGAAAGATCCAAAAGAATCTTCACCAAGCTTCTAGAAGAAACTTTATTTATTAAAGTGACCTTTATGATATTTTATTATTTCCACTTTATTTTAATTAAAATAATCAATTAAAGTCATCCTTTTGAAATAATATAAATTTTTGGACAACTTAATGAATTAAATTAATTAAGTCACTTTACTACAAATTTGGGGACATTACAATCCTCCCTTCTCGAAGATTGCTTGCCCTCAAGCAATCTGCAATGGCAAATTAGCCCCACTACCACAACACTTGAAGCCAAAGCGGAAAACCAACTGCACCTGTCCACCAAACACCCAGATTCCAAATGTTCCCGCAGAATGTTCTAACCCTTATCCTCTGTATGCAGTTGAAGTCCAAGACGCTATCAAACTCTGTCAACCTATGAAGCCGACCACCCAACATTAAAATTCTTGGATCCCAAATCTGCAAATCATCCTCATCATGCCAACTCTGAGTACTGCGGTGATAAATCTCATATATCATAATTGTCCATAGGTGCATCCCATCTGGGTCCCATGGACAAACTGGAAGTGCTTCTATCTCAATGCCAGTTGACTTCCGTTGTACCACTCTGATAACCTCTGGAATCCAATTGAACGAAATCTCAAATTCCCACTCCTGGAAGCAACCGACTGGAGAGAACAAAGTAAGAGACTTGAAAAACTTGGACTCATCACCTATAGTCGGAAATATATCGTATCAGAATGAACCAAAACACCTCTTATTCAACCCATCTCTCTATGTCATCAAGGACATACTCAAATCCTGTGTATGTGGGCTGAAAGTAAACTAATGAGCACACCTCATTATGCAATCGAGGTGAAACTCTCCTGTTTGCGCCAATGGAATACTAGAGTAGTCATATGTATTCCACCCTACACTGCCATCATCAGAGGATGACTCACAACTCAAAACAGGATGGATTGATCTTGTCACAACATCATCATTACCCTTTGCAGCCTTGACAATAAGATTTCTATTTGAAAGCAATTGCAAGTACCCTGATTTGATGTCTTCAAGGCTGCACTTAATTGTCTACACTCTTGAGGCCTGAACTCCTTTCCAAGGACCTTCTTGTCCCTCTTCAAAATTAATTTCCCAAAAGAGATATTCAATGAACTTATCTATCTTATTGAAGAGAAACAAGGTTTGCTCAACTCTGTCCCTAGCGTTTTGCAACTGTACCTTCCAATCCTTCCTCCTATTAGGCCAAAGATCACTATCAACATCATGAATGCTATAGCCCTCACATAATGAGATCCTACAAATCCCCTGAAAAGAGGTTGGGATAGCACTAAAATCCAATGTGCAAGACTCAAAAGGACCCATCTTCTCCTAATAAGGTTGTCCAATAACAATCTCTACATTACCAATATAGATCCTTGTGCTCGATTCTCCGATGACACTTGATCCTATAGTCAAGTTTGATGTGTCTGCGTCATCAACAATCCATTCCAAACTCAGTGGTCTCCTCTAGATGTGAATGATGCCCAACATAGGTGCATGGAAGCACATGCCAACCCTCGACAAGCTGTTGGTATATATCAGAACAGCACCATGCAATCTATGAATCATGTCCATGATGGAGTGAAAGGTATCTCTATTGTCAAAGGATGATAAGAACTCATCATCAATCCGTCCTCTAACACCAAAGTGGCAATCCCAACTTCTCCTATCCATCCCAACAACTGCTATCTTCGAGGTGTATCCTGACAAAATTCTGACCAACAAAGTAGGGTAGCCATCAATTAATAAAGTAGGAGGTAGAACCCATGGGGATAGGGTTGGGATACATTTGCCCTAATGCCTATCTCCAAACCATAGACTGAAATCAATTGGAAAGTCGAGCATATACCTCTTGAGATCAAGAATAATGCATCCATCACCAACTGACTCCCCTTGCCTAACCAACACAAGAGGCACTACACTTGCATCTCGAGAGTGAACGATAGGAGACCTCACACTGCTTTCTTCATCATGTGATTGAGTCTCTACAGTACATGATGAACATTGAGCCAAGCTTAACTCTAAGCAAAGTTCATCAACATGGATCTCAGATTTTTGAAGGGCCATCTGAGTATTCTTCAAGGAATCCCTGGAAACCTTAAGCTCATGAGAGAGCTTATCAACTTCCTCTTCTTTCCTTCTCAAAGCATCTGAATATATTTCAACAAGGTTGAGAAGGTGGTCATGATCTGAAAGAAGGTGTAAGTAATTTGATTTCATTGCGCCCAGGCCTTCTTTGAATATTTGCAGACAATCATAAGAGGACTCTGCTTCAATTCCCTTTTGTTTTCTCTCCAGTTGAACCATCCAAAGATGATTTTCAATCATCTTGTGCACTTTAACATGATGAGACAACGCTGCCACAATCTCATCTTCTCTCACCTTCAATTGGTTCTCCAAATTGTGCAGACTATTGGGCTTATGAACAACTCTTGCTTCACAGGAAGAAACATCAGATTGTTCCTGAAGTGCTTGAGTCACACAACTATTTTCTTCTGCAAAGTCCATATATACATTCTGATTTGGAATTAGAATAGTGCTAATTCCACTTGTAAAAACATCATCAATGCCCTTATTAGGTGTCAATACAAAAGGGCTCAGTTTGCTCTTTGGACTGATCATCCAACTTAGCCGATTCACTGGATGATGGCCTACATTCTTCCTATAGAGAGAGTGGAACCTGTAAATGAAATGAGATTAATTCTTCTGCACTCAGGTGTTCCTTGAACTTCTAAATCTTCCGCTCAACCAATCCTTTTGATAATTCATGAGCTATGGGTGAAACAACCCACTCCTTCCTCCAAATGGCCAACAAGTTAGATAACAACTGCTTGGATATATCATCCTCCTCATCTAAAATTAGCGACAAAATAGTTTGCATTGTTGTTATAACATTCCTTGCATGATATTTTCTGATTTTGACAAAGAAGCACTGAAACATTCCGAGTATTAAATCATCACCACATAGGATCTAACTTTTGCCATGGTCTCTAAAATTCTTACCCTCCTATCAAAAGAAGGTTGTCCAGTATCATCCAACCTATAGAAACTCTCAACAATCAGTTGTGGAATCTCCCTCATTATGTCATCTTCATAAGGCACCTAAGGAGCTGTAATCCTCATAATCTCACTTAGGCAATTGCTGACCACAAGCCTCACATCTTCATCATGATGCATCATAAGCATTGACTTACCCAGAGAGTGCATTGCTGGAGTCAAAGCTATTTGCAATAATTGAGAAGGTGACTGATCAACCATGTATAAACAAATTTCTAGTTCCTCCAAAGTGTTGAGACAAACATCTTTTGGTGAGGTCAAATGTCCAAGTTTATTTCCTGTAATTTAAAGTTTTTTTCCCAACTCCCTTTCACTCAATGAAGCCACGAAACTCAAACTCTGTGTTACACCCCGAAAATTTGTATAGTTACTATTCTAGTAATGCTTAGAGCATTCTGATTGTAAGGAAGGTTTTGAATGAATAAAATGTGATTGAACCTTGTTATCAATTTGAGAATCTATTTACATGTTATGATTGGCTCATTCTATATTCTTGTTTGATGTTATTCTTGGATAAGCGATGCATAGAGGAAAGTAATTAGTCTTGTTTTATATATTTGATTTATATATACTGCAAATATTGTGAGCAATTGACTGCCATGGTTTTGTGCCGTGGATGCAGGAACAGGAACTATTCCTCCAGGTGGAGGGGAAACATCACTCAGGAGAGGAACTTGGTTGGCTAACCGGTAAAGTTGATCATATGAGCATACACACACTTCCCTGAGGGTTTTGGGAACTGAGTCAGATTGAGTTGTCATGATAAGTCATCCTTAGGCTTAGGAGTTTCTGATTACTTCTTTATGCTTTATGAGTGGTGTTATTTGATTGACTGACTTACTGTTCTATGAACCTTGAATGTGAAATGTGAATTGATACGTTATACTGATGCCTGGAAATAACAGTTAAATGTATATATACATGTTTGTGATTACGTATATTAAAGGTACTCTGATTGGCCTATAATACACGTAATTGGATAAATGGAAATAAACATGTATAGATATGTTTAAGTGTAAATATGGATATGCTTATTAATATATTTAATAATATATTTAATATAGATATTATTATAGTCTTACCGATAATATATTAATATATCTAATGTAATATTCGAATATTATATAGATATATTTATATATTTAAATAAAGGTAAATAAAAAACTATAATAATGTTATATTGAATATAATACAAAATATATTAATAACATTTTAATATAAATATTAAAATGACTTTGCCTTGGAAATATTTGAAATAGACTTATATAGTCTTTGGTAATTATTTTTCATTTACCATATAATGGAATTTCGAAATTTAAAACCATTGGAAATATATTGGAAATTATACATGAAAAATATTAAGGAAATGTGAATGTTTAAACTATAGACTTTTTAAAGATTTAAAGTTAATGTTTGAATAAACTGAAAAATCGCGGATTTCTTCACGAGAAGAAATCGCGCGACTGTTTGAACCAGAAAACAATGGAAAACAATGGAGATTGAACCACGCCCAGCTCGCGTATCTTAGACTTGGTCGTAGATGCTTGAACGCCATCAATTTGGGACGCGTGGGTGGAAGGAGGCCTGAACTGTCTGTGCGTAACCCTTGACGTTTTCAACAATAAAAATTCAAACGCCATTTGTTCTTTCAGTTCGCCATTTTTGAGGGCTTTTCCCAGTGACTAAACCTGTACGTGGATGCTTCATGAATTCGTCATATGATAGTTGAAACATTCTTTGAAAATATGTTTGATTCATCACTAAAATTTGCTGAGTATCTGGTTATTTGTTTGCCACTGCGCATTTTGACAATGTCAATTGGAGAGGTGTCGAATTCTCATGCCTACAATTCTGTAAACATGAGAATTCGAAACCTATATATAGGTTTACTCTCATTGCTAAATTCACCACTCTCCTTTGCATTTGGAAATTACGAATTTCATTGCTGTAGCTTTTTCTGTGTGTTAAATTCCCTCTGTGCTGTTGAGTTTTGTGAGAGCTTTATTCACCATCATTGCTGTTGCATTTACTGTGAGTTGCAAATCCATCATTGCTATTTAGATTGTGAGAGTCATATACCATTTTGTGAAAGCCATCTACAATTTTGCTGAGAGCCAAATATCATCTTGCTGAGACTGTATTGCTGAGAGCAACATTCCCTCATTACCGAACTGCATTTACCTGAGAGTTGTATTTGTTCCTGCTTAAGAAGTCGCTGGTAAAGGCTGTGAAGGACGGTAGAGGAAAAAGCTGAAGCTACCGATCGAACTCATTTCGCAAAAGGAAATCAGGCATGAGAAATATCTTTGTAGAATTTCTGTCATTGATTAAAAAATGAGTTATTTGTTTGCCTGAATATGCTTTGCATTATGTTGTAGTTTGAAAGGAAAAATATTAGAAAGCCTCTATTTTCTATGGAATTGTTGAATTGGGAATAGCTTAAATTTCATTAGAAAAGGCTTATAGAATTAAAAAAATAGCTTAAGAGCTTGTTTAATTGGAAATAGCTTAAAAGCTTGTTGAAATGAAATAGTTTGATTTCATAAGAGAATTTGAAAAGGAATAGCATAAAAGGGAAATGTTTGATTACTTCTTAGTAAAAGTACTTTATGTTTTGCATTACTTGAATACTGCTTGAACTCCTTAAATAAAGGAAAAGGGACTAGTTATTAAATACTAGGACGAGGGTGGATTCAGTACCAAGGTAGTCTAAAAGCTTTAGAGTTAAATAGGTTAACTAGAGAAAGCTATGTACTCCATGGATAAAGATTTCCATGTTAGGAAGTACCAGAGGGACCCCTTGTTGACTCTACTCCATTTCCTGTTTAAAGTAGTTGAAGTAGGAAGTCTAGGGTGATTGACTACCCACGGAAAGGACTCAACCTACGCATAGGATAAGGCAGCCTTAAGTCAAATTGAACCTGACTTAGTGCAAGTGATAGATGACCGTCAGTATAAGTACTGCCGAAATGCTTTGGCCAAAGTAGTGTAGTATACCTAACGTCCACTTAGACTGTGAGACGAATTACACTGTCAGTTCACAGTAATCCAGGTTACATGCTAGATTGAGATTGTGAGGACACAAGGATTTAGTTATGTAGGATTACACACTATGCTCAGTTGGTCATACAGAACCGGTTACCCAACCAATCTCCTCGTAGAAGGGAGGGCCGTCTACTTAACAGTAAACGTGCGGGGGACTGCAATATAAGTCCGTGGTTGGTGGAAAAGCACTTGAGTGATGTTTCTCCTCCATAGTAGACTTCTGATGAACCAAGGTTTGAAAGGGAAGATCCTGGACAGTCTTATTCCTATTTGCTCAAAAGCTTCCGAGCTATGTTTGAAACTTGTAAGATTCTTACCTTGCTTTTTATTTTGAAGAAAAGTAATCATGAAAGCGTACTTTGTTATTTACTTGGAAAATAGAACAATGATGTATTGTGTCATTTATTTCTTTATGATGAAATGTTCAATTAGAATGAAAAGAAAAGTTATTTACTTTGTCATTTAATTGTATTTCCTTGTATCTTATTAGCGAAAGTGGAAATTTTTTTGTTTACCCGGTTTTGGGGTCGTTACACTATGAATGGTCCAATGTAATGTCCCGTCATGTCCTCGAAATAGCAATACCATAAAGACCAAGTGTAAAAATACAAATAAATTAATAAATAAAATAAATAGTAATATTAATATTAAATATAAAATAAATGTGTACCATATCAATATAAAAACATATAAATATGAAATAACAAATATAATAATAATATATAGGCAAATTATTGTTATTACATTCTAGTATTAAATAACTTAATATCAAAAATATAATTCTAGTTGTATTATTATACTTTAATGTTAAAATATGTTCAATAAAACATCAAAATAAAATAATAAAATAAGTATATAATCTGAAATATCATAATTATTAGTAATAATATATTATTTTCAAAAATAGATATTATTGTGATAATAAGTCTTTAAAGGCAGCAATTAAATCTAACAAAGGGATATATTTTATGAAAAGTCACCTCTTTCACCAAACAATACATTCCCCCCCATGAGTCACCTACCTTGAATGGTATAAATAAAAAGAAGGAAAATAAGGAAGAGGGAAAAAGATTGAGAAATATGATCTGCAATTCAGAACAGCAACAACAATGATTGTTATGCATTGGAATATAGAGCCATTTAATAAATGCATATTATTTAATAGGCATACAAGTATATATGCATAGATATAGATAAATTTTATAATGAATAATATGCAATGAATAAAGAATATATATAAGGAAAGAATAATTATATAAACATATATATATGAATACTAATGGATATAAGTAAAAGAATAATTATATATATGTATATGAAGTATATATATACATACAGGATTATGCAATAATGATACTTATAAGTAATAATGACTCTTTAATATAAACATAAGTAGTTTCTGTATATTTATGAATTGTCCTCATCCTATGATCAATTCAGTATAAGGTTGAAGGAGGCAAGTAAGGAAACATGGAGAGATATAGCAACTCAGGTGATGTACTCACTTAGCAATAATATTTAGCATATTTTGAATATAAGAGACTAATATTTCTGATTTGATTATTGGTGCAATGTTTTCCTTTGATGTTATCAATATTATAATAGTTTTATGAATTGATGATGGTTCCTTTAGCATTATCATAACCATGAATGAAACTAAAGGGTATGATATAGTTGCATTTAGTTTCCATCATTGTTAATATTACATTGGATAGTATCATTGATCATAGACAAACTAAATATGATGAGAATTGGCATTATTGTAGTAATATAGATCCATGTACTTTTTGCATTATGTTACATTTTCATGCATCCATATAATACTCTCAAACATGATACATACATATAGATAATTCAATAGCAAATGCACAAGTGACTGTCCCAAAGATTGTTTGCTCCGTGATTGTTACCCTATTAGGCAGTGAAGCATAGTCCAAGTGGTTAGCCTAAAAACCACTCTCATGTCCCTTAGGCCCGAGAAACAGGTTTGGGCATAGAAGGGTGGGGGTCCCATCGTAGGAAACTAAGCCGTTGGGAAATGAGGATTGTGGTGAAAAACCTCCCGTGCCTAACAAGAAGGCTTCAGGGCGGACCCACCCAGGGCACTCCTCATGTCTTCATAACTGCATTTATGACTATGTTTATATTTGGATATCTAGATATTAATGCTAATAGACATATGTATATGTGGAAATGTGGTTCATATGGTGAATGCAGGTTTCAATCCAAGATCACTTCGTTAAAAGAAACATTTATTTGAAAAGATGAAACCCTAAACCTAATCAACAAACGAATTCTAGGTCAAACTGGGTAAGGGACATTACATGTCCCCAATTTTTATAATGTCAGCATATAATTAAATAATTATGTTTTTAAGTTGTCGAATAAATTAAATTAAATAGACAACTTAAATTAATTATTTAATGGTGTTAAAGTGACTTAAGTCGGAAAAAGTTAAATATTTAATAAAGTCACTTTTTAAGGGGAAATAAGTTCAATTATAAAGTGAAGTTGGGGAGTAATAAGGAAATATTATAAAGTGAAATATTTAAATTTAAAAGGTTTGGACCTTTTATTATTTTGGGGCGCCATATTGAGGAGTTAAAAATAAAGTTTAAAGTTTAAATATTTTTAAAGAAGTGACTTCTCGAAGTGGGCCATGGGGGACACAAGTGAGAATTAAATTATAAAATGTTATAACTTAAAGTGCAATGCCTAGGGAGACATAAGGGGGGAAAATAATTTTAATTTAAATCTTTTAAAACCTTAAAAATAGGCGTTAGGGTTTGGAGTGGATTTATAAGAGCTTTTGAGCTCATTCATTCATTCATTATGCTGGATGAAGATATTGAAATTGGTTTTGGTTTTGGAGGAGAGTTATCTTCTCAGGGTTTGTGAGGACGAAAACCCTTTAAAGTAGCATTCTCTATGCTGTTGAGAGATACAGTCTGGAGAGTTCTTGGTGATTTCACTTGAGGAATGACAAGTGAGCTTCATTGCAGATTGAGACTTACAGTTGGGCATCAAAGTTATCTTTTATATTGGAGAGTTCATATTGTAGGGCAGATTGGAATACACCAACAACATATTTAAGAAGTTTTAGTGCCTTTATTGCTGGTCGTACCATTTTCTTAGGCTGGCCATACATCTTGGAGAGAGGGTTGATCATTTGCAAGGGCGGCTAGGGTTTTTGGAGGTTGTAATGCTTCATTTGGGGTCGTCCAAGGTTGGAGAGCTTCATGTGTGCAACATTCCTACCATTGGAGATGATTCTTGCAATTGGTGTCCATTTTAGAGGGGTTCTTCAAGCACATTTCTCCTGTGAGTTCCAAAATTGCAACTCCCAGATTTTTGGGTATTGTTGATTTAGATATTAGGGGATATTTTATGAACCGGGTTATCATTATTTGATAAAAAAACTGGGTTATCATTATTTGATAAAAAAACTAAGTATTCAAGCTTGTAGAAAAAATTGGAATTTTCAGCTATAAACCCTCTATGTAATGTTCAGTTTTGAGTGAAAGTTTAATTGCAATATCTTCTATTTTTGCTGCAATATATTCTTGTATGAATCATTGTTAAAACATCTCGAACGCTCATCAAAAACACAAAAAAAAACAAGTGCAAACTGGGTTGCATATTACAGTGGTATCAAAGCAGTGTATCCTGCCATCCTGAAGGGGCCATTCAGAAGATGAAGACTTTTGAGGAGCAACTACTAGAAGGGCTGATAAAATTGAAGCAAAGTTGTCAAAGCTATACTGAGATTTGGCAAAATTATGGCAAGACTTTAAAACAATTGCATAAGGAAGTGCATGAGCATCCTGAATGGTTAAAGTTGAAAGATAACCCTCTCAATTTTTTCTTGATTTTCAATATCAAATACAATGTAACCATGCACCCATTAAGGTTAGCTCCAAAACCAAAACGATGCAGAATAGTAACTCTAACCAAGAATGCGCCCTAAGACCCGATGAGGGAGGAGGGGTGGGCATATGGTCAGAGGATCCCTAGGATCTAATTTACTCAATAACTGAACTGATTACAATTGAAAGAGAAGAATTAAAGTCAACACCAAGAATGTTCACCAAGATCCTTGGAAGGCGAGGTGATAGCATATGGCGGAGTAATTACAAAACTGAAAAGAGCTTAGGTGGATAACCAGCCATGAGAGATTTTCCACACTTCCACTTAAACAGTGGGCGGAATGAAATTACAAATAAGCAATTCATCCGCTGTGGAAGGCATCCACTTAACAGTGGGAATTCTCCACTTAACAGTGGGTGATGGATGTAGATACAGTTAATTTCCTCCGCACTAGCAGTAAACCATCTAGGGGTTACAATGTGTTTGCATTAGAAATCACAAGTAATTGCAATAATAATATTGGTTGGATTAGTACTACTAATTTACAACCTTACAATTGAGATAATCTGCAAATTACGAGTGTTACAACAATAGAATGAATGCAAATATATAAAGGATGAATATAGCAATGTTTAGAACTCCCAAGGACTGTAAATGAAGCCAAAATCTGAACTTAATGAAGTCTGATAACAATAACCGGCAGACTAAAACTATGAACCAGCAAGCTGGAAATCAAAGAAATGCTCATAACTTCATGAATTTACCTCCGAATTGACTGAAACGAAGTGCAAAGATCTTCTAGGAGGATGGCGCCCAAAATCAGATCATGAAATTGCATCAAAACAACCTTATTTATTTGGCACGAATTCCAATGCCAAGCAAGAAGGTACGGCCTGGCTGAAAGGGCGATTTGGCTTTTAAAATTCAGACATCTTCTATGAGAAGGGTCGCCCAAGGTAAACAAACATGAATCATCAATGCCCAAAACACAATTAAATTTATTCAAAAAACTGCTAACAAAAATCAACTTTAGTTGTATAAACACTAGCAACATACAAACTGAACATATCACCAAAATTCCCCAACTTTGAAGCTCAATTTGCTAGTCTGGATGAGAAGCAGCAATAATACCAATTAGGTGTTGTCTTTCAAATACGAAATCGGATAAGAACTAGGAGGTAAGCATCCCTCGAAGTGAGAAAGAAGTTGTCATTTCGAGAGCATAACAATAGCATAAAACATTGGATGATAAGAGCTGGAGCAGAACTTTTCTTTTATAGAAAAAGAGGTGACTTTTCAAATTCCCAAAATTCTTCCAAGAATGGGATGCCAAAAGTTCCTTTTTGAAATATTTCAAAATTCACAAATATTAAATCCCTCTTAGAAAGGCGTCCACTTCAAGGCATAATAAAACTTTATCAAATATTTAATATCTCCTTCATGAAGGCGTCCCCCTCCATGGCCACCTTTAAACACAACTTAAAGTTAATGAACTAGGCCAAGGGGTCAACTTGAAATTATAACATTAATGCCTTGAAATATATTATTTCACCAAATAATGCTTTTAAAAGCCAAAATCAAACGCAAGCAACTGCTCCAACTGAAAATGACTTACTGAAGTGTTGACAACTGATCACTGCCAAAAATAGAACTTACTAAAAATAGTAAATTCCTAGAAATGCCAAAAAACTCCAAACAATGGAAATCCTAATTTGCACTTCTGATCAACCTACGAATTTTCGGAAATAGGCTATTAGTCACAGAAGAGCTTATGGCCACTCATGAGGAGGACATCAATACTAGTGAGTCTGGGAGTGAGTCTCTGACAAAGGTAACCACTCATGAGGAGGACAACAAGCACTTTATTTTTGAACAAAGCAATCAACCTTTTTGTTGTACCCCAAATTAAAATTTTTGCTACACTTGGGCATTTTGAAGAAATGAGTTGAAGTCTTGTCAAAATCTATCAAAAAGGTCAAAATTAGGGTTTGTATGTCTTGCATGGGGGTCAAAAAACTTGAAATTTTCAAAATCTGACAATCTGGGTCGGTTAAGAACAATCAAATTGACAAAACCCAGATTTTAGTTTTTCAACCCTAAATTTTAGGAAAATTTCTATTTTTAGCAATTTTCTAAAAATATAAACTTTTTCTGGGTTTCTTTCGAAATGGATACTAGCAAAATTTTCTAAAAATAGAAAGTTTGGCTTCTAGGGTTAAGACTGATTTTGATTGGCTCAAAATACTTCCTCATCAGGCTGGTGTAGTCAAAATCACGAAAAGATCAGTTTTGCCCTAGTGGGTCTATTTTGCTTTTTCAAAAGCTTTTTCTGGAGATCCGAGGTCATCAATGGAGGTTAGTTAGCTGCCAGGTGCTAGAGTCAGATATGCAAACACTGAACAAAAGCTGTCAATGATGAACGTGCACGAGAAATGGAGAATGGAGAGAGGAAGCTGAAAAAGTTGAAAAATGAGAAAATTTGGCTAAGTCTGGAGACTTTAGGCGCCCCTGTCAAGAATAGGTGCCTAAACTTTCATGCCTTATGTTGTACCCAAACCAAATTTTTTGCTTCATTAAGGCATTTTGCTTAAAATGGTCTAAACTTTGTAAACGTGGGGTCAAAATTCAGTTTTTGGGCAAATAAAGTATGGGCTTTGAGTCAATGTCATGCCACGGAGATACTGGCAAAATTTGAAAATTTTGAAAATTAGGGTTTCTGAAATCTATTTTTAGCTCGAAACCCTAAAAAATAGGAACTTGTCAGAATTGGCTGAAATTAATTTTGATTGGCTTATTTCACATCACGATCACAGTGGTGAAGTCAGTTTCAGTTAAAAGTCAGTTTAAGGCTGGTGGGTAGTTATAACTTTTTCAGGAGAAAAGTTAGGACCTCTAAGGTCATTAATGGCAGTTGGCCAGTACCAGGTGTTAATATCTAAGCCTGAAACTCAAAGAAGAATGCTCTACAAAGAAAGATGTTGAAAATTATGCTTTTTGACGGAGGGGATTTTCAACGAGGTAAAAATATTGTAAAATTGGCTGTCTGGATTGAAAAAGCGCCACTCTCAGCTAGGGGCGCCCATCATTATGGAAGCTTTATTCAAATTTTTGTGAGATTCTCTACCAAGATGATTTCTCCAGTTTCCTGATAGCTTCGCAATGAGCCAACCAGCCAGTCCAACGGAGGAGTAAAACGTTTGAAAACGGAAATTCAATACAGAACAAGGGAGATGCAAAGTAGATAACTTTGAAGAGAAAAAGTCAGATGAAGTCTTTTGATCAAGTGACACCCAGGAAGTTTATTTCCATTTTTGGTCCAGCTCCGCGATGCATCTGTCAGCAGGTGAATTTGAGTTGCCGAGTTGTCGCCATCAGTGGTCGAATTTGAGGTTTCAGACTTGGTCAGAGATTGTTCAGAAAGGACAAAAGCGCCCCTGGCCCAAGGTTTTAAGACCTTTAATGAAATCTGTTTGATGATTTCAGATACTCATCTCGTTCGTGTCAGTTCCAGCTTTCTGTTGCCTGTCTCAGCCGGGTCAGAAGATGTCTTAGCAATCTGCAGCCAGGGGCGCCCAAGGTTTTAAGACCTTTAATGAAATCTGTTTGATGATTTCAGATACTCATCTCGTTCGTGTCAGTTCCAGCTTTCTGTTGCCTGTCTCAGTCGGGTCAGAAGATGTCTTGGCAATCTGCAGCCGAAAGTTGAGTAATTTTTGCCAGTTACTGTAAAGGCTGACATGGTCCAGGGGCGCCCATGATTTAGGAAAGTTAAAAGATGTTTTTATACAAAGTGTTCATCAGGAGCCTTTGCTTAGAATTCAGCCTGCTCCGCAGTGAGCTAGTCAACATGTTCTGAAGTTTTGTCAAATTCCGGGAAACATCAAGTGAAATATAGTCAAGTTATCAGTGAAAATGATGAAAATGCCTGAAAATATTGTAACACTGAGGTCAAAAGCGCCCCTGGAGGCCAGGGGCACCCATCTTTTTGAAGCCTCAGATTTGTGAATTTTGGATTATCACCTCAAGGAATCTTCTTGTCAGATTTGGTCCTGCTCTTCCATGGAACTGTCAGCCAGTTGATTTGACGCGACAGTCAATCAAAATCAATGATCGAACGTGAGCTTCATTTGAGGTTTCTGGATTCAAATTTTCAGAAAAATGTCTAAGTATGGAAGGACGCCTAAAGTCAAAGGTTGACTTTTAAAATTCAAAAATAGAAGTGTGCATGGGAGGAGTTTTCAATTTACTAAATTTGGATCTTCAGTTAAACTCTTTTTTAGGTCGACTTCTATTGAACCTATTTTTAGTCATAACTGGCTAAACTTAGTTTGCATGCACTAGTTAACCGAATCTTCAAGGTGGCGCCCTAACTTGGGTTGGTTCTACATCCAGTTAACTGAGTTTGAAGCCAAATATAGGCCATGCGTGAGTTTTGAAGCACCAGTTGTACTTCAAGCACCATTTCCAATGCTTGGCATGCATTTCACACGCCTTAGAGGATATTTTTCTATATATTTTGCTAATGGCGTCCATTATTCTTCATTAGAGTTGACAAGAAACATCTTTTCTTGAGCATAAAATTGATCTGCAGGTGCTACAGGTGTCAGATTTCAGTATTCTTTGTAGCTACAGATTCAGATTGTTCAAGGGAAGATTATTTCAGACTTGGTTTCTATTTTGCATGCAGGTTTTATCAGTTCTACTTCAAGCATAGGCGAATTTTTACAGAAGAAGAGAGAAAACAAACAAATAAAACTTCTATTCTTCTGTCTTATTTTCTTCTATTCTCGTCTTTGGTTTTCTTCGCATGTGAAAGAAAACAACAAATTTTTCAGAAAAGCATCATCTGGGTTCGAGTATTTCAGCATCAACAACAATACCCATGTCTTAGATTATTTTGCGAAAATTGCCCCGCTGCCTCTTTTCTAGAAGCACTGTGCTTTTTTCCAGAATTCTCTACGCATGCGGGCCTAAATCACATTTTTTCGCAAATCTGTTGATCTGGGTGGTTTTAGGATTCATTTCTACACAAAACCCATGTTCCAAATTTTCGCGGGAAAAATTGCCCCCAGTACCCCTAACTGCCAGTTCAAATCTCAACCGAAAACCTTTTGCATGCAAGCCTAAATCCCATTTTTTCGCAATTCTAACATTTTGGGTTGTATTAGAGTTTGATTCTACACAAAACCCATATCTTAGAATTTGTCCGAAAAAATTCACTTCCCCTTGCTATTTTTAGCCTATCCCCGAGCTTTTCCAGTTTTTCCAAAGTTGTCCAAACATACCCGACTTTACAATCAAAAGTCTAGTTTTTCAGAATGCAGTATAATCCCATAAACTATAAGGCCAAACAAGTCTTTCTTCATAACTTTCTGAAAACTACTGATACCGACTTAAGTCATGTTTTTCCCATCGTCAATCTGAACTCATTGGAGGGTATCAACAATACTAAAATAAAAAATCTTGAACGTTCAGGGATACTTGCAGCGGCATCCATTCCTATCTCAGTCTTTGATCTCGAGTTCATACTTGCTTGTGTCAAGCATTATGATTCATCTACCAGACAAATCAGATCGACAGATGGAAGGATTATTTGTAGCCTTAAGCCGAGGGATGTAGAAAAATGTTTTTCTATTCCTCCACGTTCAGATCATTTCGCTGTACCCATTTCAGATTGTGACAGAATATGGGAGGAGGACAAGGATAGATCACAGAAGAAAGTAGCTCAACGATGGTTGAAGGTTCAGAAAACCAACATGCCAAGGAAGATTGCATGTGGGGATTTCAAGGACGAGATTGCTATTTTGATAACTTTCCTTAATCGGTTAGTAGGTTCTGAAGACGCAAGCGTTTTTCGAACATGGATGTTCTACCTCATCTCACGAGTTATTGATAAGAAGGAAATATTTGACTGGGCCATGTTTATCAACGAATGTCTTCACCAGCAAATTACAGAGTTCCTAAAGATTCACGAATTCCACATGGTGACTTTTCTGGTTTACTTAGTTGCATTTCAAGGCAGCTTTAAATTATTGAAGACCGATGGAGTTCTGGGTGTTAAGCGAGTGCACGAATACTATCCTCAGTTGGAGTTTTCGAAAGCTGAATAGGACTTTACAGCAGTGAATGACCACTTTCTTATGAGGATAGTCAGAAATTTAGATAACGAGATGCATGTGAAGATTTCTACGGAGGCACAATCAGCAATGGAGAGTTGGGCAGATTGGTTCATCCAGTTCCCTACTTTCACATATATTCGTGTATATGGATATATAGGAGAGCCTCTGATGCTACCGAGGTACCCATCGGATAAGGTTCTTTTCATGGAGTTCATGAGACAAGCACATGAGGTTCACACTTTTCTTCGCAATCGACATAAGCCAGCTTTCACCTTTCCGTTTGAGTTAGGTATTTACAAATGCAAAACAGCTGCTGATTGCAAGTTAATGGCATACGAGTTAGAGAAACTTCAGCTTGGGTGTTTTCCTCAGAAGCGTGCCTATGATCCGTTGGGTCATTATTCAGCAAGGTTAGAGCGAAATGTTTCACATTCGGCAGCGCTTGAGGACTTTTGGGTCAATTGTGAAGATGAATTTGAGGTGCGTCGTCGTCATTATTGTAGGCTTACTATTCCACAGATTGCTGATTTCTTGTCAGAGGATGTGGAAGGCTTGTCTGATGATGATGGCGAGATACTTCTTCATTCATTCATTAGAGACCAAGTTGCTTGCCAACCACTTCGCCAACCTGATTGGTATGTCCCATTGAACACTTCAGTGAAAGACTTATCCAGGTCTGTTATCAAAACCACCATGTACTTCCTTGAGAGCAAGTGGAAGCGAAGGGTGATCCCAGTTACAGAGCCACCAGCAGTGGTGGTTTCTTCTTTACCTTCTACTTCTAGGGCTAAACCTCGAGTCAAGGTTACTATGAGGCCGCCTGAAGGGGTTAAGATGGGAATTAATTCAAAAGGAAAAAGCATCACCAAAAGGAAACAGGTCGAGAAAGAGCCAGCACTTCCAATTGTAGAGACAGTACCTCAAGAGCAAGCATTTCCAATTGTAGAGACAGTACTTCCAGAGCCAGTTATTTCATCAGAGCCAGTAATTCAGGCTGAGGCCGGTTTGTCATCTCCAGGTTCACCTTTTTCACCACAGTCGTCTCCCATAGATATTGATTCGGAGCCTGAGACTCCGATACATGAGACCTTCATACTAGTGGATCCGCCAGCAGCTGATACAGTAGAGACGGCTCCACATCAAGAGGATAGTATTCCTTATTCATCTTGGCTTGAGAAGTCATTGGAAAGGGAGAGGCGTATGCCTTCATATAATCTTGATTTATCTGAGTTTGGTGAGCCTTATCAGAACAGGTTGAATAAGAGGGCCAGAAAGTAGATAAATATTGAGAAGAATCTTGAGGCAGAGATCGTTATAGAGGTTGCTATTCCTCTAGAAGGCAAATACTTGGATGAAGTTGATGTTGGTGATTTTACCTTCGTCAAAACTAATCTGGGTAAGAATACTCGACACACTGACGTGAATCTATTCAGAGTCGTCGCGAGTAATCTAGAGGAACGTGTCATGAAGGATGGTGAGGATAAAGCAACTCTCAAGGCTGAAATCAGGCAACTCCGCATGTATATCTCGAGTTTACTTCATGGCAGCGAGGGGCAAGCACCTTTACTCCCACAACTTCGAGAGACTGCCGCAGAACAGTAGAGGATTCGACACTTGGTTAATCGAGGAAAGCTACTGGATACCTGGATTGAAGACTTTATCACTGCTGGTCGACACCTCCTCACAGAGCTATATCAGTTGAGGGTTGACGCACATAGTCTTCGCCAGAGAATTCAAGAGCTTGAGATTGTCATAGCCGAGCGTAAGCCGAAGGACCTAATTTTGATATCACAGCTTGCAAGAATCTATGACGCCATTGAAGCAGATGGAGATCAGAAGAAGGTCTTCACTTGGAGAGAATTGTATCTTTGCAGGGTGGAGACATATGACAGGATTTCTACTAAGATGAGCATGATTCAGGAAAAGGTTGTTGTAGCTCTTCGTTTCATCAACGAGTACATCACTCAGATCCCATGTCATTATTGGCATGAGGATGGTACCTACGCCGAGTTAGAGGCAGTTCAAGCCGAGTTCGAAGAATTAGTTCATGATAAACTATGTGGAGAGCCAGAGGCGTCCAAGATGGAGGAGTTTACAATGCTGACTATTAGTTTCAAAAAGGTGACCACAGAGGTTAGAGATAGTCAGAGGGAGATCCGAGATGGAGACAAAGAGTTAGACAAGCAGTTAATCATCGTGGATAGCGTCAGAGTGCCAGATGATGATACTATTGATAAATTCTTGGAGGAGATGATAAACTTGGAGTAGACTTTCAGTTAGACCATGCAGTTGCTTACAATGATGAGTCATCAGAAGTGGTTAACTCGAGGCTTCTTTCCAAGTTAACTTGCTGTTATACATTGCATGCATGTCTTTCTTGAAAACATCTACATATACTTGGAGATTAGATTAGATTTTTCAGTTGATTGATGATAGCATTCCAGTTGACTTGCTTTCAATAAGGACGTGCATGTTGCACCTTGTCCATTTAGATTAGATGTTTCAGTTAACTGATGATAGTTTCCCAGTTAACTGTATAGTTTCATTCAATTAGGGTTTAGGAATAAGATCTTGCATGCATTGCAAGATTGTAGTTGACTCAAGGTGATTTTAGGGTTGCCTACACCTTGAAGTCTATAAATAAGAGCTTTCAACTCATTTGTATTTTAACTTTTGCTTGATAGCATACATGCTGTGCCTACCTTGCCTGTAGTATTGCTATTATTGTATCTGTTCAAGGAGCTTTTACTGGAGATTAATATATGCTGCGTGTACCTTGCCTGTAATATTGTCTTTGTTGGATCTGTATTGTCTTTGTTGGATCTGTTCTAGAGTATTTGTTTTGATAATGAATTGTTATGCCACTCGGGTTCCATGCAATTATTATGATGAATGCTTGCCTTAGTTAGATATAGTGGCTAGTTCGATCGTAAATTGTACGCGTGTCTCGCCTATGCAATTTGCTGTCCTAGTTGGCTATCTTTTGTGTTTTGTTATCAATAGGCCTATTCGAATTAAGCAAATAGTTGTGCCCACCTTGCCCTCATGTTGAGAATTCGTACTTAAAGCCTATCGTATGATGTGTGTCATAATAAGCTTATTCAGCCGAGCAGATAGTTGTGCCCACCTTGCCTCATGTTGCAAAACTGTACCCAGCTTATCGTATAAAAACCATTCCCGCTCCATTTCCTCACGCTCTGTTTTCGTGAGTAAACTGGATAGATTTTAAAGAAGTTAGCTTAGTTGTAGTTAGATGATCTGCGAAACCAGAAAATACTTAGCTGCAACGTTCTAGGTTTTCTTAACCTTGTGCCTCTACCTGTTGAGAACAAAAAGATAGGACATTAGTTTAGTTTTCTATTTCATGCATTCCAACACAACGAGGGAGCTTCCCCTCCTAATTTGAAGAGCACTTATTGTGTAGTGTGCATAGCTGTACGTACAAACTCACACTCCAGAGGTGTTAGTTCTTACGCCAACACCTTAGAAAATTTTTCGTTTCCGGCAGCCAGGCAAAGGAAAGCATGTCAAACGAGGAAGAAAATTGAAAATTTTAGAAAAGTTTCTAACTCTACCAGCCATGGGCGCCCCTAGAGAAGAAGGGCGCCCAACTTTTCAGAGGATCAGATAATGGAATTAGAAGTTCACTCTCCCAAGCAATGTTTTTCAGGATCTTCTTAGCTTCGCAGTGAGCCCAGTAGTGCAGTCATCCGATCATTCAATCATCTGGAATCGAAGATCGAACAAAAGACATGATAAGAGGTTCA
The DNA here is from genome assembly GCA_007115665.2 of Sequoiadendron giganteum. NCBI lineage: Eukaryota > Viridiplantae > Streptophyta > Pinopsida > Cupressales > Cupressaceae > Sequoiadendron > Sequoiadendron giganteum. The sequence continues at coordinate 672,646 of CM021103.1, forward strand.
AACTCTGAAGGTGAAAACAGACAAAATTTGGCTAAGTCTAGTGAAGTTGGGCGCCCCAGAAGAAGAAGGGCGTCCAAGTTTTTAAGGTGTCAAATGAATGAATTTGTAGAAGACACCTCCAACGTAACTTCATCAGATTTGATCAAGCTTTCGAACACAATCATCAGTACGTTCATCGGAGCTGGCAGTCGTCAGATATCAAAGACTGAACAAAGGAGAAAACGTGAGTAAAACGACAAAAGTCAAAAGCAATGGTGAAAATCTTAGAATAAAAACTAACTCTGGAGAAGTTAGGCGCCTCCAGTCAAGAAGGGCGCCTATGGTTTAGAGGCCTCAGATGGCAGTTTCCAGAAATGCAGTATCGAGGAGACCCCTTCCAAAATCTTCTCAGCTATCTAGTGAACTTGACAGCCAGTCGATCTGACTAGTATAACTCCTGGAATCGTGAATTCATTTGAAGGTCAGAATACAAGCAAGAACTGAAAGCTCATAAAAATGGCTAACACTGGTAAAGAGGGGCACCCTTGGAGGAGATAGGCACCCGACATTTTGAAGGGTCAAATGAAGTTTTCATTAGAAATTGCCTCCAAACAAACTTTGTCAGATTCGATCAAGCTTCACGATGAATCATTCAGCTCGTCCGTTGGATCAATCTAGAGGCCAAAAATCAAATATAGGATGAAAATTGAGTAAAAGTTCAAAATGATGAAAAAACGGCTAAGTCTGGAAGAGTTAGGCGCCTCAAGCCAAGAAGGGCGCCCAATCTCTCTTACCTTAGTAAATTTTTTGAAATTTTCAAAAATTGAAGATGAAGAAAAACGTCTAAGTTCATTGCACAAACTCAGATTAGGGTTTTTGAAGAATTAGGGCAAAAGAAAGCTATTTCTCTCAAGACAAAGCTTATTTAAGACACCTTTGTGTTTCATTTTTCATATTTTCTTGCAGGTGGCCTCCAGAGAGAAATAGAGCAACAACTTCAAACCTTTCCTTTCAAGATTCAAGAACTTAAACTTGCTGGTTTTTTATGAATTTTCAGATCAACACATAAGAAGGCTTGCTTTTTCATGCTTTTTCATCCAGAACACCAAATCTTTGAAGAAGGAGGTTATTGTTTTCAATTTTCAGCAAGCTGGGTTATACTAGTTCTATCTTCTGGATAATTTTTGAAGAATTTTCTCAAGGTTGCAGCAGCTGCTTTTTTTTTGCATGTCAGAGAAAACTTTTAAGATTTTCAACTTGTAATCTTCGGGGTCCATCTTAAACATTCTTCTGGACAAAACCATATCACAATTTTTTCAGTGAAATTTCAAGTGGTTGCTTTTTCGATCAAACCTCAAGGTTTTCAACATCTGATTAACTGGGTTCATCCAGAATATGCCTATGAACAATACCAAGATGCCAACTTTTTTTTGCTTTTGCGGAGAAAGTTAGGGTTTGCTTATTTTTCAATCTACACTTAAAATTTTCAAAAACGGATGATCTGGGTTTCCTTGTAACGAAATTCTAAACAAAACCCATATCTCAAAAAAATTTCCAAAAAATTGATCCCTTTGACAAAGAAAAATCAACAAGCTAAAAATAGAAAGTTGTGCAAAACTCGTCAGAACATAGGCGAGTTCATAGGCAATCCTCGAGTTTTGCAGAATGGAGTACACTCCCACTGAGTTCAAGACTAAATCAACATTATACCATGATTTCATTGAAATTGTTGAAACTGACTTGTACCACATTAAGCCAGTATTCAATCTGCGTGCTTTGGAAGACGCAGACAATGTCACCATCAAGCACCTTGGCCATTCAGGTCTTCTTGGAGCAACATCCATCCCCTTTTCAGTTCAAAGCTTAGAATTCGTAATTGCTTGCATCAACCATTACAATCCTGCAGCGAGGGAGATTCAGTCAGTAGACATGAGAACTATTTGCAGCCTAAAGCCTGATATGATAGAAAGATGTTTCTCAATTCCACCTTGGCCTAGAAGTATTACTATCTCTCAAGATGAATGTGAAATTGTATGGGAAATGCATAAAGAGAAGTACAACAAGAAGGTTGCAACAAAATGGATGAAAGAAAAACATAAGACATTGCCATAATAATCACCTTGCTCAACCGGATTACAGGCCAAGCAGATGCAACAAAGTTTCAGCCCTGGATGTTTTATGTGATACCTCACATCATGAAGAAGACGAAATTCTATGACTGGCCTACATTGATCAATGACTGCCTTCATCATCAGATAACTGAGTATCTCAACAGGCATGAATTCCACATGATTTCCTACCTAGTCTACTTGGTTGCCTTCCAAGGAAAATTCAAAGGGTTAAACATTGAGGGATCCTTAAATGTTTAGCATGTCTATAATTACTACACTCAAATGGAGTTCGTTGCATCATCACATCACTACAAAAGAGTGAATGAAGCATTCCTAATGTATACAGTGCGTGATCGGGACAATGAGCTACATGTGCGCATTTCATCTATTGCCAGGGCAACGATGTTAGAATGGGCGGATTGGTATATTCAGTTTGCTACTTTCACTTACTTAAGGGTTTATGGCTATTCCGGTGCTCCTCTCATGTTGCCAAGGTATCCGTCGGATGAGGTTGTGTGTATGGAGTTTCTTAGGCAAGTATCAGATTTTCACATTCGCTTGCGAAGCAAAAAGAAACCAGCCTTCAACTTCCGTTTTGCATTAGGAATCTACAGGCGCAAGCCGTTGACAAATGCCAAGATAATGGGTAGCGAGTTAACTAAACTTGGTCTCAAGCCTTTCAACGAGAGACGATCTTATGATCCCCATGGTGTCTATGCAGCTAGACTTGGTCAAAACTACACTCATGTGCCCACACTCGAGGATTTTTGGGCCAACTACAAAGATGAATTCGAGGTCCGAAGGCATAGCAATAGTAGACTCACTCTTCATTAGATGAAGGATTGCTTGTCTGAGGATATTGAAGGGTTATCAGATGATGATAGAGACGTGCTTCTCCCATCTTACACTCGAAAGCAGATTGAGCAACAACCTCTTCCATAGGTTAATTGGGCTAATAAAGAATGCATCTCAGTAGAAGAAAGGACTCGCCAAGTTGTTGAATACAGTAAGACTTTCTTGGTCCTTAAAAGGAAGAATTCCATTCCAGTAGCAGAGCCGCCAAGGATTCATTCATCTCTTCCTTCTTCTTCCAGAGCTCAGTCGAAGACGAAAGGAAAAAGTCAAGAGGTTGTAAAGGGTAGCAGGTCAACAAAGAATGCAAAAAAGGGGTTGGACTTCACGGGTATAGTCATACAGGAGCAGCCAATGGTTGAAACAGAAGCCCCTCCACATGAGCCCATACCTCAAGAGGAAACAAAAGATGTGCCTTTGGCACATGAGCCTTTGCCATCCCCGAGGTCTTTACCAATTCACATTGATTTGGAAGATGAGGAGGTAGAAAAAGATATTGCAGTTGAGCTTCCCATGGATGTTAGTAGAAATACCACATCTTGGCTTGAGAACTCCTTGGGAAGGACAAGACGAAGGCCTTCATATCAAGTGAATCTTGATGATCTTAGTGTGTATCAGGAAGCACCCAAGAAGAAGGCAAAGAAACAAATGCATTTTGAGAGAAATCCTGATGTTGAGATGGTCATAGAGACAGGTACACCTCCTGAAGATAGAAACAAAGACAAGTTGGATATGCATGATTTTGTAATGGTCAAGGCGAATCTTGGCAAGAGCACTAGGCATGCTGACATGAGCTTGTTCAAGATGGTATTTGAAAAAATTCAGAAAAGAGTGCAAAAAGATGGAGAAGACAAGGCAACCCTCAAGGCTGAAAATCGTCAACTCCGGTTATACATTTGTAATCTCATTCATGGCACTTCACAAACAACACAGTTGCTGCCCCAGGTTTTAGAGACACCAGCTGATCAGCAGTAGTTAAGGCGGTTGGTTATTTGTGGGAAACAAACTCAATAATGGATTGAAGAATTCATTATCAGAGGAAAATAAATTCTGGCATGAATCTTTCAGCTGAGATACAATGCTCATGATTTACGTCAAGGTATCCAGGATTTTGAGCAGTTGGTAGCAGAAGTCAAGCCTATGCATGAAATCATAATTGCAGATTTAGATGTGGCATATGGCTCTACAGTTGCAAGAGAACACAAAAGATAGATTCTGGAGTGGAGAGAAGGTCACCTTTTCAAGGTTAAGACATATGAAAGAATATCTGAGGAGTTTGTTGCATACAAGCAAAGGGTTATTGATGCTCTCAAGTTCATAAGGGAGTTTGTTGCAACAATTCCTTGTCAGTATTGCCTTGAGAATGGTTCATACATTGGGCTTGAAGTAGTCCAAGCAGAATTTCAGAGTGTTGTTCATGGTAGTGATGGCAGTGTTGGAAGAATGAATCTGATTTCCTTGATGTCAGCAAAGTTCAAGAAAGCGGCCGATGAGGGTGAAGATTTCCTGAGATCTATTGCAGATGGCGAAGAAATCTTGGAAAAGTGGCATTTTGTTATTAATAGAATTGACACTCCCACCAAGGATACAGTTGCCCGCTTTTTAGCGGATGTGATCGAGATTTAAATCAGCTTTCATCTAGAAGCTTTCTTCCTAGCTTTCTTTCTATTCTCGGCTTGATTCTTATCCACTCTTTGGAGAAGAGAAAGAAAACAAGTGTAATGAGTTGGCATTTCCTCTTTTACATGCTTTCTTAGGTGTTAAATGTTATCTTCTTTAGGTTTAGAAATAAAGCTTGCATGTTGGCAAGTATTAGTTGTAAAAGCAAGAAGATTTTAGTGTTCTTTACTCCTTTGCTTAGTTATAAATAAGAGCAGTGTTTGCTCATTTTTCTTTAACCATGCTAGTGATAACAAGACACAAGTGCCTCTTAGTGCCTTCTCTTTGTTATTTAGTGTTGTTTGGAACTGTGCTTGTGATAACAAATTGCTGAGTTTATGCCTTCAAGCTTGTTATCGATTAGTTTCAATTCACTTTGTGTTAAGAGCAAGTTTGCATGCCTCTTTTAGCTGCAAATCCTTGTTTAGTGCATGTGTTTTGTGTCAGGTGTTAATCTGGTTTGATCGCATGTTGCATGTATTTTGCTACAACTTGCTGTCCCGGAATTGTAATCTCTTGTGCCCGAAGTTTAAGAAAACAAAGTCTTGAGCGTGCTTTGCTGCCTCGATATAAAGTCTCAGATTTTTCGTTTATTGTGTTTTGCTTTGTGTTCTCGCAGCTGAAACAAAAAGATAGGCAAATTAGCTCTAGTTTACTTTCTTTTAGCAAACTCAGCAAAAGAGGGAGCTTCCCCTCCGAATTTGAAGAGCAGGTTACTGCACATAGCTGTCCGTTTCCAAACCGCATTCCAGAGGTGTGATTTGAAACGCTAACACTTTTGACACATGCGATCCGGGTGTGTTGGCACCTAAGTATGATGAAGATCCTACACAAGATGAATTTCATTTTGATTGTGATTACAACCATAATGCAAGTATGGGGGATAGAATTGATGATTGTGATGAAGATCTTGAAACAAAATCTGATTTATCTTTGTACAGTGCTGACTTTGAGCAGAAGTTTAGGAATTTGGATGATTTGGATCCACAATATACTACTGAAAATGATAATGAGTATGCACAAGAGATTTGGGACAGCCTTGGAGTCATTGATGAAAGATATAACAGTTCTGATTTTGATATTCATTGTAGCAGCAGTTCTCTTGTTTTGCATAAACATGATTGGAAGAATCAATTTGCGGTGTTCAATGATAACCCATTGTTTGAGGCAAGTGTAGAGAAGACATATGAAAATCCACTTTTTGAGTTGGATGATGGAACAACTCTTGGTTGTAGTGTTGCACTTGGTGAAAATAGTAAGGTATGGGATCGAGGAGAAGATTCAGAACCCAAGTTGGAGTATGATTTTCAGCTTGGTAATGATTTGAGTTCACATTGTGAGATGATTGGTTACTCTCCTGTGAGACCACCGGATATGAGATATGCAAATGAGGAGACAAATGGGGAGTTCGTAAGGAGTGGTATGACATTAGGACACGCAGATTCTTCATGGGACGTATTGATTCTTCGAGACTTCAACATTTTAGATTTTGAAAGGATTCCAAAACTTGTTCTTGAGCTTGCTGAAAATTTTAGAACAGTACTAAGTAAAGGTAGTTTCCAGCTTGTTTCATATGTGCATTTTGGGAAAGGACATAAATATGACATCTACATACCTGACAATTCATCCTTTGCATTGAGTGATGCTATATATCATACTAATCTTTCTTTGGGATTGGATTTGAAGACTACTATTGCTCCTTGCACTTCAGTTTTGGATGCTTTCATGGATAGGCTACAAGGGATTAACAAAGAAGTCACAACATTCCATGATGTGTCTTTTGTTTTGGAAGGCACTTGGAGTTATGTTGTGCACCTTTCTAGGAATGTTAGAAATCATTCTTGGCTGTGTATCCATGCCTTGGATTCTCAACAAGAAATGATGGAGCCCATTGCGGATGGTTGGAGTGAGTGTTGGAGGGATGATGATCTAAATTTCAGAATTGATAATGGTAACATTTGGCTAATCCATTTGTTTATTTACAAATGGATTGGAGAGATATTTTAAGCAGAGATTGGAGCATTGATAGTATGGCCACTCTTAAAAGTATTCATTGGCAAATAATAGATCAGTTTTTTAGTTTGGAGCTTGCTATTTGGTTGTAGGTCAGTCATATCCTTTCATGGGTTGCTCTCATTCAGGGGAGTTGGCACACTATTCTTTGTCAAGGTAGTGAGGATTTCCAGTTGGTGATTGCTTGGAGGTGTTCTCGTAGCACTTTGGAGTTGATTTGGTACAACACAATGTTTATCACACATGCTTATACTTGGAAAATTCATTGGTACTGCTGTTATCCTTTGAGTAGACCAACAAAATCAGATTGTACTTCGCTAATTTCAGTTTTGAGCAATAGTGCTTTTGGTTTACTTCAGATCTTCCAAACTGTAACAGTTCACCTTATGAAGGTTTGTGTTGTGAACTTTGGTAGCCTACTCTCGGTGATCATTTAGGACAGTGAACTTCTGCATGCTTTGGTGCATCTTTTAGGAATCCTTTGAGTTGGAACAATGAGAGGTTTCGCAAGTCTTGATGATTGTATCAGAATAATACAATGGAGGCATGTTAGATCTTTGAGGTCCTTTGGTGATGAGCTTGTTGAACTCTTGCAAAGGATTGTTTTCCAGTTAGCAAGAAGAGTGGAGGAATCTGCATTTGCTGGTATGACTCTATGTGACACATTGAGGAGATACGTTGAGGATTCTAGTTGTGGGCAAAATCCTAGTGTTAGTACTACTATCCATTTTTTGATCTGCCTATGGATGACTTCAGTTCCTTGGCTAAATATGAGTTGGATGACTTCATTAGACAAGCAGATGAGTACTTTATGTTTGTGGCTGGTGGGTAATGATGATGTTGCTGCAAGACCAACTCATCTTGTTTTGAGTTGTGAGTCATCTTTTGATGATGGCAGTATAAGGTGGAGTACACATGACTACTCTGGTATTCCATTGGTGCAGGCAGGAGAGTTTCACCTTGATTGCATAATGAGGTGTGCTCATCAGTTTACTTTCAGCCCACATACACAGGATTTGACTATGTCCTTGATGACACATGGAGGTGAGTTGAATAAGAGGTGTTTTGGTTCACTCTGGTATGATACATTTCCGACTTCAGGTTATGAATCTAGGTTTGGCAAGTCTATTACTTTGTTCTCTCCAGTCGGTTGCTTCCAGAAGCAGGTGCTTGAGATTTGGTTTGATTGGATTTTAGAGGTTATCAGAGTGGCATAGCGGAAGTCAGTTGGTGTTGAGATTGAAGGACTTCCAATTTGTCCATGGGACCCATGTATGATATCTGAGGTTTATCATCATAGTACTTGGAGTTGGCATGATGGGGATGTGTGTGTGATTATGTTTGGTGATAATCACAAAATTTGGGATCCAGGTACAATTACCATGGATAAGATGTTGATTCAAGATTGGAGTGGTGGACAAAAGTTTAGAGATGGTACCACTGTCCACTCTCCGCTCAACATTGGAGTGTATTTAAAGTTAATGTTCATTGTTAAACTTTACTACTGCTCTTGTTTTGAAAGTTCAATGTCATCATATTTTCCATAAATTATTAATTTTTAAATTTCTGTTTATATTAAAAAAAATGGTGCCTCCAAGTACCCCCATTTCCTATTTTCAAAAAATAGCCGTACTAGTACCGACACCAGTCTCCCATACCAGTACCAGTACCAGTCTCTTGGCAACCTTGATTATGAAGATAATGAAGTTGATTTAGATGACATTTTGTTTCCATCTGTTGAGTTTCCTTGAACTCTACAATTTGTTTTTTCTTTCAAAAAATAAAAATTGCAAATGCTTTGAATTTCAAAATGCAAGTGCAATTTTCGTTAAAAGAAACTAAGTGAGGAAAATTTGCACCTTTCGATTGAATCCTGTCTCTGTGACTTGTTGGCGTTACAATTCACACCTCTGGAGTGCGTATTGGCAATAGATAGCTATGCACAATCTGTAATGACTGCTCTTCAAATTAGGAGGGGAAGCTCCCTCTTTTGCTGATATGCGTGAAAAAATAAATGATCTAAATCCTATCTTTTTGACTGAGCTGGAAGAGGCACAAGGTTAAGAAAACCAATACATTGCAGCTAAGGTTTTTCTCTGGTTTTGCAGATCTTAACTACAACTAACTTAATGCTTTAATCTATCCTATTTCCTCAAGAGAAACAAAGCATGAGGACTTAGGAGCAAGGAATGTTTAAACCATAAACTTTATAACAGGATTCCCAAGGAGGTAAAATACTCTATCCGAGGTGTAGGCTGAAATAAAGGTTATTGAGAACGACAACAAATAGTAAACTAGTATTCAGGATTCCCAAGGAGGTAAAATACTCTATCCGAGGTGTAGGCTGAAAGTAGGTTACTGAAAATGAACACTAAACGGCAAGCTCGATCACAGGGTTCCCAAGGAGGTAAAATGCTCTATCCGAGGTGTAGGTTGTAAACAAGATTACTAGAAACAACATCAAACGATAATCTTCATCTCTAAATTCCCAAGGAGGTAAAATACGCTATTTGAGGTGGAGATATGAAACAAAGCTTATTAGAAACAAATATAACCCAGAACAACAAATTGTATGAAAGACCTATCACACAAATAAACGATCGACCAACATTATATTGAACATAGATGAACCATTACAAGTAACATTGCATGACAAGGTGGCTCAACAATTTGTTATTACTAATAAAAGTTCAAAGTACAAAGTGAACCAATACTAAGAATAGGAATATTACTAGCAACGCAACAACTCTCTATCATAATGAAAAGTTTGTGAATAGATACAAAAACAACAATACTACAGGCAAAGTGGGCTCAACATGTATGCTATCACGTAAAAGTTAACTACTAATGAGAAAGGGTGCTCTTATTTGTAGAACTCAAAGGTGTAGGGAACCCTACAATCACCTTGAGTTAACATGAGTCTTGCAAGCATGCAAGAGTTTATTGCTAAATCTAAATAAATGAAACTATACAGTTAACTGGAAAGCTACCATCAGTTAACTGAAACAAAACAAAACTAAACGGACATGTGCAACATGCAAGTTCTTATTGAAATGAAAGTTAACTGATAACTAACATCAGTTAACTGGATCCTAACTGAAAGTCCGACCTCCTCCAAAGATATCTCTGAGGATAAGATGGGCGTGTATAAAATCAGCAATGAGAACTCAAGACTGATGTCGAGTTAATTGCTGCTTCTGACTCTATCCTCGGAAATGATTGCAGGATCTAACTAACTATCTACTATAAGCCTTCTCGGACTATCACCTCGTCTAGGAATTTGTCGTTTGTCTCATCTTCTAGCACTTTGATGCTATCCACGATGATAGACTGCCTGCTCAACTCCTTCTCTCCATCTTTGATTATCCTTTCGCATTCTTTGACCTCTTCAGTTGCCTTGTTGAAACTAGTTGTCATCACTGAGAAGTGATCCATCTTGGATGCCACAAGATTTGTAATGTCCCCTTTTTCGTAGCTAACTCAGTGTGATTTTTTAGCCTTTATTCTCTGAAGGTTAAGTGGAGAAATAAGGGAGAAATTATTAAATTAATTTTTTTATAAGGTTATTAAATAAATTAATATCAAAAGGTAACCTTATATTTAATTAATTTAATAAAGTGACTTAAATAAATTATTATAACATAAAGTCACCGAAATATAAAATATATCTTTTATCCCACATTGGCAAGGATAGTGTGTGAGCCCTCCCAGGAAAAGTATAAAAGGATCTTAAGGGCTCATTTTTGGATAGCCAGGAAATTGATATGTTTAATTGTGGAGCCAAGGGTTTCTGCAGTTTCTCATAATTGATCATTGGAAACAAAAAATTCCATTGATTAGCATAACTGAGGTGGTGAAATATCCTCTGAAGGGTTGCAGCTGAGAGAAAGATACTACAGTCTTTTTATTGTGCTTCAAGGGCAAATTTTAATGGCCTATGGACAAAATTTTGGAGTTTTGAGATAGATGAATTTGGGGAAGCCATTTGTGATCATTCATAGTTCATTATTTGCATTGATATCTACTTGTTTGGAGGCATTGAAGATTGCAACAGTTTGATCACTAATTTCAGACTTCATACCAGCATATATAGATGCCACGATTTCACTCATGGAGGCCACAAAGTGCATCAATTTCTCTCTCAAGTAGGGGCGCTCCACTCTTGGCTTCAATAAAATGAAGTTTGTTACTTAAAAAGGGTCTTAGAGGCTGCATATTATTTTATATCTGCATCAACTCCAGAGCAGGGGCGACCTGATTTGGAGCATCGATTTGGCTAGAGGGAAGCACATTTTGGATTTCTATTGGTTGCTACTTAATCACCAGCTTTAGGCACATCCATTCCAGGTTCTTTATATTGCTTGCATCCATTTTTACAGTCATGTATGTTTAGTGTTAGTGGCTGCCATTGTACTCATAAATTTAGGGGCTTCATTTAATTGTAAAGCCAAGAGTCTTGGCTGGTCATATTAGCATTTGTAATCAGCTTTTATATTACAGTCTATAATGAGGAGAAATAAGGTTGCATTCAGCTCTTAAACTATTGCTTCAATATTTACTTTGCATGACAATTGTTTGTAGAAATGTCATTGATCCAAGTGGATTTTCACCAAAAAATGAAGTGTTCCATATGCCCAGAAATTGTCGCCATGTCGAAGTGCTCGAAAAATTGAACTCAACGCAACTTGAATGGGGTCAAAAGGAGCTCGTATGCTCAAGTTATGCTCGGTCAAAGTTGGGGTCAAACCGGGTACAAAGGTCAGTCAAAAAGGCAAAAACATTCATCATCTCCAAATTGGCGTCATGATGAAGAGCTCATTGCCACAAATCCAACGCCATTCGTTTCGTCGAAACAGAGCTCGTAGGACAAAGTTGTGCCAAGTCAAAGTTTCAGTCAAAATGGGTTGACCATGCTGATGTTTGCATGGTGACATGGCAGCACATGATGACGTGGATGAATCAAGGATTGACATGTGGCAGGCTACGCATATGTGGATGCTGACTGTACAAAGGGGACGTGGACCAATAGCAACTTGACACGTGTCATAGTAGGCAAATGAAATTTTGCCATGTGGCACAACCAAATAGTGCCATGTGGCACCTCTATCATGGTTGACCAAAATTGGAGGGTTGGGGGTCGAACCCCTAACCTCATGTATAGCAATATATCCGCCGAACAACTCGCCTAAGATTCTATTGTGCATGGAAAGCGGTGGTGGTTTGTTTTGTTACCTTTCTACCACATAAAAGGGCATATAAAGTGGGGTGTGGGAGTTGAACCCACAACCTCCCCTTACCCGCCATTTACTCTCCACCATTGTGCCAAATGCTTGGTGTGAGAGATTTTCGGGGCCCATTCATTTTATTAAGGCCGAATCTTCTATATTCTAAAACTTAATCTCCCTATAACTAAAGTTTGAACCATTTTAAAACAAAAACCCGAAAACATGATAAAAATAAAGGGTTTAAAATGATATTAGAAGATAATAAGGGATTTTAAAATGGATGAGGTTAGTTTTTAAGGATTTAAATGTTATTTAAAGGGGATATTATGGAGATTTATTATTATAAATGGGAGATATGGGAGATTTTCAAAATCATATGGTTATGAACCATATTAGGTAAATTTTGTGTATAAAAGGGGGGTATGGGCTTGTGAAAATTAGTGAGGAATGTGAAGAGAAATTCCATTGAGATAGTGAGTTGTTCAAATCTGTGTAAAAGGTTTATTGCTTGTTTGTACTTGAAGGAGAAGAACATATTGTGATTTATTATCAGGAGATGTGAGAAGACTCTGTCAGAGTTTAAGCCTTGTAACCTGTTTCTGGAGCTTAATCAAGGATCGATCACTTTGTTGGAGAGGGACTCGGAGACGTAGCCATCTTGGCGAACTTCGTTATCAATTTGCGTTTTGTCTTCTCTCTCTTTTCTTTCTTCTGTCAATTTCCTCACTTTAATTTGTTTATGTTTATTAAAGTATTTCAATTATATTATTAAGAACTTGTTGTACCCAAACCGAAATTTTTGCTTCATTAAGGCATTTTGCTTAAAATGGTCTAAACCTTGTAAAACTGGGGTCAAAACTCAGTTTTTGGGCAAATAAAGTATGGGCTTTTAGTCACTGTGATGCCAGGAAGATACTGGCAAAATTTGAAAATTTTGAAAATTAGGGTTTCTGAAATCTATTTTTAGCTCGAAACCCTAAAAAATAGGAACTTGTCAGAATTGGCTGAAATTAATTTTGATTGGCTTATTTCACATCACAATCATAGTGGTGAAGTCAGTTTCAGTTAAAAGTCAGTTTAAGGCTGGTGGGTAGTTTTCACTTTTTCAGGAGAAAAGTTAGGATCTTCGGGGTCATCAATGGCAGTCGGCCAGTACCAGGTATCAATATCTAAGCCTGAAACTCAAAGAGGAACGCTCTACGATAAAAGATGTTGGAAATAATGCTTTTTGATGGAGGGATTTTCAGATTGGCAAAAAGTGCTAAAATATTCTAAGTCTGGAAACTTTTCACTATGTAACGTAGTAGACACTTGCGCAATCAACGTGCAAATCAACTTTATAGTGTCCGTACATGTGAAAATGATGAAGTATAGTCATCCACACACCTCAGCAGTCACAACGCTTCGACATGGTCAACCGCAGGGATGGATACAGCGTTTGCAAAGCATAAAATGGTGAAAATCAATGAATTCAAAACAAATCCGCTCCCCTGTAGCCTAGGGGCGCCCTTCCATTTGAAGGTCAAGATTTGAGTGTTTTGGATAAAGGATACATTCATTATGTTCAGTTTTCAGTCAGCTTTCCGATTAGCCATGAAGCAAGATTATCCGAGTTACAGAACTCCGGCAAACGAAGACAGAAGCAGAGGTTGCGAAGAGTGTTTTCATCAAGGAGGCAGTCTAGAGATGCAAATCCGCTCCCTTCTAGCCCAAGGGCGATTTTCTTTTTGAAGGCCCAGATCTAGATGCATGTGTGTTTTGATGGTTTCAGCCTTTGCAGAATTAGTTTAGCTTTTCAACGAGCTATCAAGCGAAAGCGTATCCAGTACAGAAATCCAGTTATCGGCGGTGGAAGTGGAAATTGCAAGCAAGATACATGTCAGATGAAGTTTTGTAGAATGCAAATCCGCTCCCCTGTAGCCCAGGGGCGATCCTGAATAAGATCTGTTTGATGGATGAATTTGCAATTAAGGTCTTCTTGAGATCTCTTCTAGCTCAGTCCAGCTTTGCAGTGTATCCGTTCACAAGACGATCCGATATTCTGAGTAACTGTGACAGAGGTCCTACCGAGCACGTAAAACAGAGGATGGTGAAGCGTAGCTACACAAAGCTGCACAGCTGTAGGCTAGGGGCGATTCTCCTTTAGGCCTGCCAGACGGGGTTATTTGCAATTACAGTCTTCACAAGACTTGTGTGCAATTACTCAAGCTATCCAACGAGTCTAGCCGACAGCCTCCGGGATTTGGCGAATGCTCGTACGTGCGAGGTCAAGATGATAATGCTGTGAAGAAGAGCTGATTGAAGGCAATTCAAAAAATGACTAAGTGTAAGAATATTATTTTCTTTGAAAAAGGCGATTTTCTTTTAGAGGCCTTAAAAGCAATTTTCTGGCTTCGTCGTCTCCAAGAACATCTCTTGCAAGTTGACCAAACTGTACAGCAAGACAGACGGCACGCATATCGGAACATTCCAGTTCCCGGTATCAAGGGTCAAAGTATGGTGTTCAGTTGAAAATCACACTTTTGTCAAAATGGTGTTTGAGCTATCACAGAATAGGGGCGCTCATGCTTTTGGGGTTCCTAATACAATTTTCAAATCCCTCATATACAGTCATTGGATGCAGAATACTTCTAGTCATGCAATGAATCCATTATTCAGTCAATGGAGTTCATCATTCATCGTCAACAGCAGTTTGAAGCATCAGAAGGCAGAACGAAGAAATGACTAAGTCTGGAGTCAAAACATCAATTTAATCAGAGGTGCCTAATTTTCTAAGGTATCAGATGATGATTTTAGCAGTTGTTGTTCCCAGTAGACATTTCATCCTTGTCATGCAGGCTTCGCAGTGGATATCTCAGCACAGTCGCAGGCTCAGTCAGTCAGCCAAAATCAGAGCTGAACATGGTCGGTTGTAACTTTGCAGTCAGCTACAAAATAGGAGATTCTCAAAAATCTCATAACTCTTGCAAATGGAAGCCTAAAAGATCAAAATTTGACTTTTTAGAATCAGGGAAGTGTGTTGAGCACAACAAGATGCTATTTTTGGCAAAATGATAAAAATAATATTTTTGCATGCAAGGCATTAAAAAGTGACGAATTTCTTCAAAGATAAATATTGGTGCCACTTTTAGTTCTTTGCATGCTTTGAAATTAAAATATTATTTTTAGTCTAAAGACTCAGAGACAGCAGCAGTTCAACTGGTAAAGGGCCAATCGGATTCCTTCTTCACAGTTAGGGTTTGAGCTTGCAGTCTTGCTTTTGTAGTACGATTTTGCTCTAGTTATGCAAGCATGGCATTCATCATTTCATTCATCTAGCTTGAGCAGAGGTGAATTCTTTCCAGAGTTGGGCGAATTTCTTCAGCGGTCAGTTGTGAAGGCATAAAAAATATTCTTTTGCAGGTACAAGTCAAGATTCATTAGCAGAATTCAAGGCAGAGTGGCGATTTTGACAAAAGAAGATAATAAATAAATAAAAATTAAAAAACTTCTTCTTCTCTAGATTTCTTCCATCTTCTCGTCTTAAAATTTTCTCACATGTTTGAAGAATTGGCGTTTTTGGCAAAACAAATCATCTGGATTGATTCAGAATTGCTTTCTCAGCAAAACCCATGTGCTAGAATTTTCAAGAAAAATTTGTTCCAGAGCATCAGTTCTTGAGGCTTTGATTTTCTGAAGTGAAATTCCTTTGCATGGTGGAGTAGAAGTCGATATTTTTTGAATCTAATGTTGTGGGTTGTCTTAGAAATATCTTCTGGACAAAACCCATATCTCAGATTTTCTCGGGAAAAAATGTCCTCACAGCCCCTCAGATCTCAACTGAAAACCTTTTGCATGCGGGCCTAAATCACATTTTTTCACAATTCTGACATTGTGGGTCATCTTAGAATTTGATTCTACATAAAACCCACGTCTCAGAATTTTCTGTGAAAATTGCCCTCCGACAAGCTATTTTTAGCCTCATTAGGAGAGATTTTTGGTTTTTTGGAGAAGTTGTCAGAATATAGCCATGTTCACAGTCAACAGGCGAGTTTTTCAGGATGTAGTTCACGCAGAACGAATTCAAGACCAAGTCAGTCTTAATTCATGATTTCATCAGAAAAGCTGACATTGATTTGTATCAAGCGCATCGGAAAGGTTGACAAGAGTAGTCACTCAAGTTCACATGGTTTCATGTCTCGTATAGCTGATTGTCTTCCAAGGCCAGTTTAGAGGGTTGATACCATTGGGTTTCTGTGTATGCAGCATGTTCATTTGTATTTCTCACAACCAAAGAGTTTGTTGTTTCATCATGCAACACTCTTCCATAAAGAAAAGCATGAAAAACGTGAGAAGCATCAAGCTGTAGAGGAAACAGTGGCCATCACTTCAGTTACAAAGCCGCCATAGTTACCAGCCAGTGAAGGGCCAGTTTAAGTATACAGAGATTTTCAGTTTTGCTTGAGTTGCTAAGAAGCAGTGAATTGACAGTTGAGACATGTGACGACCTCTAGATGGTGATGCAGTCACTAACCTCGTGGAGGGGTTACTTGCTCGAGATCAGGGTCAGTGAACTTCAGTTCAAGGCGTCCCACCTTTTCCAAGATAGACATTAGACACAGGAGTTAAACTCGAGGCTTCTTTCCGAGTTAACTGGTTGTTACACATTGCATGTATGTCTTTCTTGGAAACATCTACGTACACTTGGAGCTTAGATTAGATCTTTCAGTTAACTGATGATAGCATTCCAGTTGACTTGCTTTCAATAAGGACGTGCATGTTGCACCTTGTCCATTTTAGATTAGATGTTTCAGTTAACTAATGGTAGTTTCCCAGTTAACTGTGTAGGTTCATTCAATTAGGTTTAGAGAATAAGATCTTCCATGTCTTGCAAGACTGTAGTTGACTCAAGGTGATTTTAGGGTTGCCTACACCTTGATGTCTATAAATAAGAGCTTTCAGCTCATTTGTAATTAGCTTTTCTTGGTGATAGAGAATTGCTGCGTTGTTAACAAAATGCCTATTCTCAAGATTGGTTCACCCTTGTAAATTAGAACTTTTGCTTGATAGCATACATGCTGCGCCTACCTTGCCTGTAGTATTGCTATTGTTGTATCTGTTCAAAGAGTAATTGTTGTTATAATAAATTGTTGCGCCTACCTTGCCTTCATGTTATTGTCATGGTGTTTATTCGACCTTAGTTAAATGGGGTTGCTGGTTTGATCATTATTGCATGTGTGTTGCGTCTATACAATCTACTGTCCCAGTTGCTTACCTTTTGTTTTGTTCATTATAAGCTTATTCAGAAGAGCAAATAGTTGCGCCTACCTTGCCTTCATGTTGCGAAACTGTACTCAAAGCTTATCGTATGATGTGTGTTATAGTAGACTCATTCAGCCAAGCAAATAGTTGCGCCTACCTTGCCTTCATGTTGTGACGCTGTACCAGGTTTACCGTCCATTTGTTTGTTTTAATAAACTTCTTCCCGGATTAGCAAATAGTTGCGCCTACCTCGCCTTCATGTTGTGAGCCCGTACCTGGAGTTTATCGTACAATACATTCCTGCTCCATTTCCTCATGCTCTGTTTCTTGAGGAAATTGGATAGATATTAAAGAAGTTAGCTTAGTTGTAGTTACATGATCTGCGAAACCAGAAAATACTTAGCTGCAACGTTCTAGGTTTTCTTAACCTTGTGCCTCTACCAGCTGAGAACAAAAAGATAGGACATTAGTTTAGTTTTCTATTTCATGCATTCCAGCACAACGAGGGAGCTTCCCCTCCTAATTTGAAGAGCACTCATTACGTAGTGTGCATAGCTGTCCGTACAAACTTACACTCCAGAGGTGTTAGTTCTTACGCCAACAGAACTTTATTTAAATCGTTGTAATATGTTATTATTCACGTGCAACAGTCCTAGATCCTAACATTAGATCAATTGGTATCAGAGCTTTGTTGTGACTAGTGTTTGTAGAGGTGAATGATAACGAGATCAAAGAGCCAACGAGGTGAAGGCACGCTTGAAGAATACAATCCTGAGATCGACAAACGAAGAACTTTGCCAACGATGGAAGAAACTGAAGTTGAGAAAAGTACTGAGCTTGATGATAAGTCTTTTCAGCGAGCCTTTCTTGACATGAAGGCTATGGTGGAAGAGATTTATGCGGAAAAGAAGAAGCACGAAAAGGGAGATTCTTCAAAGCGAGAAAAGCAAGAAGATCGGAAGGACAAAGAAGGAAAAGCTCCAAAAACTCCATCTCCTCCATCTTCCCCTTCTTCTCCATCTTCCCCTTCTCCTTCTGCTAATCCTTTTAAGAGCACATCTAAACTTGTTATTAAATTGGATGTAAAATTTGAGTTACCTAAGTATTATGGGGAGTTAAATGCTGAAAAGTTGGATGATTGGATCCACGAGGTAGAAGTGTATTGTAGGATTCAAGGCCTAGTAAAAGATGCTTCTATGATCCAGTTAGCTACTCTCCGATTGGGAGGTACAACTCTCACTTGGTGGGAGAGTAGGACTTGGGCAGAAATTGCTCGCCATAGTAATGTAGGTATGACTTGGATGGAATTTGTTGCTGCCCTTAAAAAGTAGTTTTATCCTTTAGGCAAGCTAAGGGCCACTCTGTCCAAGATTACACCCATGAGTTTAGGAAACGAGCTATTGCTATGAATGTCCAATTTTATACTCAGGATACACTTCTTAAGTACATAGGTGGTTTGCATTCTTACCTAAGACATACTATTCTAATGTTGAGTCCTAATAATATAGACGAAATATCTGTCCAAGCCATGCACTTAGAGTCAAGGGGTAAGAACACTTTTAGTGATAATTTCTCAAAGAAACCATCTAAGCCTGAGGGTAAGCCTAAGGGTAAAGAAAAAGACAAAGGCAAAGGGAAGAAGACAACTACAATGAAGAAGGACGGTGCTAAGCCCACATGCTCACATTGCAAGAAGGAGGGGCATGATGATTCGAGATGCTGGAAGCTACATTCTAATTTGAGGCCGTAAAGATATGGAGGCAATAAAGGCAAGCAAAAGACTGCTGTGGTGATTCAACAAGATCTTGGATCTAACTCCGAAGATGAAACACTAATTGTTGTTGTTGGGATCCAAGGTAGAGGAAAAGGTATAACTCTCTCTTCTGATGCAAATGTTTCTAATGCAAGTACAAGTAAAGTATCTCTTAAAGCTGATAAACAACAAAATGAATTGTTTCATATTCGAGTTGTGACAAAGCACACTAAGATTGACACATTGTTTGATACGGGTTCCCAAGTCAACTTAATAATTGAAGAGGTTGTAAAGAAGCTTAATCTAACTACAACACCTCATCCTAAGCCATATCCGCTTGGATGGGTTTGCAATGATGCACAATTGCAAGTAACTAAATAGTGTAAATTGAGATTTCCTATCACTGCAAACTTTGTTGATGAGGTCGAGGTAGATGTAGTCCCTTTGGATATCTATGGTCTTGTGTTAGGGAGTCCATATCTGTATGATAGGAAAACAATCTTTTATAGGGGAGAGAATAAGTATCATCTATTTAAGGATGGTAAAGTGTACATTGTGCGAGCACATAAGGTTAAGACTAATCTTACCCTAGTGAATACTGGTCAAATGAAAAGGTTGGTCAATGCCAGTAAGAACTTTGTGCTAATGCTTGTAAAACTGAAAGAGGATGAAACCTCCGAGGCATTCAAGGGTTGTGATCCAAAACATAAGTCTGAATTGGTCAAAGTTGTATCTACATATGATGATCTTTTTCAAGAACCAAGGGGATTGCCTCCTAAGAGGGAGATACAACACAAGATTCAGTTGCAACAAAATGTGCCTCTTCCTAACATTGGCATGTACCGGTTATCCGTTCTACAAAATGAAGAAATCAAAAAGCAGGTTCAGGAGATGGTCGAGAAAGGGGTAATTCGTCCAAGTACCTCTCCTTGTGGCGCGTCGATTGTGTTAGTGCCAAAGAAAGACGGGTCATGGAGGATGTGCATTGACTACCGAGCCCTGAACAAAATAACGGTAAAGAACAGGTATCCTCTTCCTAGAATTGATGATTTACTTGATCAGTTAAAACATGTTGTTTATTTCACCAAGTTAGACTTGCGAAGTGGTTATCATCAAATAAGGATTGCAGAAAATGACATTTGGAAAACTGCATTCAAGACAAAACAGGGACTGTTTGAGTGGTTGGTCATGTCCTTCGGGCTTTGTAATGCACTAGCTACCTTTATGAGAGTCATGAATGATGTCTTTCGTCCTTTTATTGATGATTTTGTCATAGTCTATTTAGATGATATTCTTGTATTCAGTCGAACTTGGGAAGATCATGTAACTCATGTAAAGAAAGTTTTTGATGTATTGAGAAAAGAAAAACTTTTTGTAAAGATGTCTAAATGCGAATTCGCTAAGACATCCTTAGTGTACTTAGGCTATGTCGTAGGAAGTGGTCAATTAAAAGTAGACCCTGCAAAGGTTGAAGTTATTGTAAAATGACCTAAGCCAAGTATTGTCACAAAAGTTAGAAGTTTCTTAGGTGCAGTTCAGTACTGGAGAAAGTTCATTGCAAACTTTTCCTATATTGCATCACCATTGCACACATTAACGAATACAAAGACAACTTTCCAGTGGGGAGTTCCACAACAAAAGGCTTTCAACACTTTGAAGGAAAAGTTGAGCATCGCACCAGTTTTGGATTTACCGGATTTACAACAATCATTTGAGATCGAGACAGTTGCGAGCGGATTTGCCATGGGAGCTGTACTCATGCAGGGAGGTAAACCAATCTGCTATCACTTTGAAACCTTTTCAGGAGCAGTAAGTAACTATCCTACTTATTATAAGGAACTTTATGCACTAGTTCAGAGTGTTAAAAAATGGAAACACTACTTAATGGGAAAAGAAACTGTAATCCACATCGATCACCAGCCACTTCAGTATTTGCATTCACAGTCTAAACTGCAACAAAGTAGGCACTTTAGATGGATGGATTTTCTTCAACAGTTTCATTTGGTAATTAAGTATAAGAAAGGTGCCCATAACAAAGTAGCAGATATGCTATCTAGGCCTCCTGTGATGAATGCTTTGATTATCCTTCAAAATAGTTCTATGGTTCATGGAAGTTTTCAGGAACAATATGCTAATGATGAATTTAGGGATATCTATGTAGCTTTAATCCAAGGCAAACATGTAGAAGAAAAAAATTACTATGTGCAGGATAAATTGTTGTATCACTTGGGAAAGTTGTGCATTCCAAAAAATGAACAAGCACACATGTCATTGATTGCAAGACACTTTGGGGTAAGCAAAAGAATGACTCAATTGCAAAAATACTGTTATTGGCCTCGCATGCAAGAAACTGTATCCAAATACATTAAAGGATGTGTAATGTGTGCAACAAGTAAACCTAACAATAGGAAATTGGGGTTGTACACACCTCTACCTGTACCATCCCATCCATGGGAAAGTGTTTCAATGGATTTTGTTGGGGGGCTACCAATGTCTAGGAAGGGACACGATTATCTGTTTGTAGTAGTTGATCGATTCAACAAAATGTGTATCCCAATGCCTTGTAAAAAACAGGTCACTTCTGAACTGACAACTCACATGTACTTTCAATTTGTATGGGTTCATTTTGGGTTACCTACTTCTATTGTATCGGATCAAGATTCTCGATTCTTGGGGGAATTTTGGTCAGCATTGTGGGAACTCATGGACACGAGACTAAAGAAAAGTACAACCTTCCATCCGTAGACTGACGGACATACAAAGGTAGTGAATAGGACAGTTGTGCATCTACTCAGAGGTTACTGCAGCAAGCATCCTAAGTTGTGGGATGAAAATCTTCATTACGTGCAGCATGCATACAACCATGTGACAAATTCTTCTACAAAGAGGTCTCCTTTTGAAACATGTTTTGGTTATTTGCCAAAAACACTGATGGACTTTACTTTTGGGAAGGACGATGTTGAAGATAGACGCCATGATGCAGAGAAGGTTTTGAAGTTCATCCAGAAAGTCCAAGCAATTCATCAGGCAATGGAAACACAGTTGGAAAAGAGCCAAGCTAAATACAAGGCTCGACATGATAAGCATCGCATCGATCATCATTTCCAAGTTGGAGATAGAGTTTGGTAACATATTAGCAGGGAAAGAATGCAAGGCGAAGGAAGGAAGCTCAAGCCGATCAAGTATGGTCCTTTTAAGATCTTGGAAAAGATCGGTACCAATGCCTTCCGCCTCAATCTTCCTCCATACATGCATATCTACTCAGTTGTAAATGTAGAGAACTTGAAGTTGTATGAACCTCCAATGATACTAGATGAAGACACAGACATTCAAATTCCATCAGTTGATGATCTTTCACTTGAGTATGTCAGAGCTACCAGAGGATGTAATCCTAGACAGGAATGTTAGGACTTCACGAAGAGGAGCAGTTGAGTACCTCCGAGTGGGATTAAAGGGGATGAATCCAAGCAAGGCAAAATGGATGGAGATTGGTAAAGTGAGGGAACTCTACCCTCACTTATTTTCCGAGTAATCAAGCTTTCAGAGGTCCAAAGGCTCTCCAATGGGGAGGACTGATCCAACGGATTTTCACCAAAAAGTGAAGTGTTCCATATGCTCCAAAAATTGTTGCCATGTCGGAGTGCTTGAAAAACTGAATTCAACGCAACTTGAATGGGGTCAAAAGGAGCTCATACGCTCAAGTTATGCTCGGTCAAAGTTGGGGTCAAACCGGGTACACAGATCAATCAAAAAGGCAAAAAAAATCATCATCTCCAAATTGGCGTCACGATGAAGAGCTCATTGCCACAAATCCAATGCCATTCATTTCGTCGAAAATAGAGCTCGTAGGACAAAGTTATGCCAAGTCAAAGTTTCAGTCAAAATGGGTTGACCATGCTGACGCAGCATGACATCAACATGGTGACATGGCAGCACATGATGACGTGGATGAATCATGGGCTGACATGTGGCAGGCCGTGCATATGTGGATACTGATTGTACAAAGGGGACGTGGACCAATAGCAACTTGACACGTGTCATAGTGGGTGAATGAAATTCTGCCATGTGGCACAACCAAATAGTGCCACGTGGCACCTTTGTCATGGTTGACCAAAATTGGAGGGTTGGGGGTCGAACCCCTAACCTCATGTATACCAATATATCTGCCGACCAACTCGCCTAAGATTCTGTTGTGCATGGAAAGCAGTGGTGGTTTGTTTTGTTACCTTTCTACCACATAAAAGGGCGTATAAAGTGGGGCATGGGAGTTGAACCCACAACCTCCCCTTACTCGCCATTTACTCTCCACCATTGCACCAAATGCTTGGTGTAAGAGATTTTTGGGGCCCATTCATTTTATTCAGGCCAAATCTTCTATATTCTAAAACTTAATCTCCCTATAACTAAAGTTTGAACTATTTTAAAACAAAAACCCGTAAACATGATAAAAATAAAGGGTTTAAAATGATATTAGAAGATAATAAGGGATTTTAAAATGGATGAGGTTAGAAGGATTTAAATATTATTTAAAGGGGATATTATGAAGATTTATTATTATAAATGGGAGATATGGGAGATTTTCAAAATCATATGGTTATGAACCATATTAGGTAAATTTTGTGTATAAAAGGGGGGTATGGGCTTGTGAAAATTAGTGAGGAATGTGAAGAGAAATTCCATTGAGATAGTGAGTTGTTCAAATATGTGCAAAAGGCTTATTGCTTGTTTGTACTTGAAGGAGAAGAACATATTGTAATTCATTATTAGGAGATGTGAGAAGACTCTGTCAGAGTTAAAGCCTTGTAACTTGTTTCTGGAGCTTAATCAAGGATCGGTCACTCTGTTGGAGAGGGACCTGGAGACGTAGCCATCTTGGTGAACTCCGTTATCAACTTGCATTTTGTCTTCTCTCTCTTTTCTTTCTTCTGTCAATTTCCTCACTTTAATTTGTTTATGTTTATGAAAGCATTTCAATTATATTATTAAGACCTTTAATTAAATCGTTGTAATAAGTTATTATTCACATGCAATAGTCCTAGATCCTAACATCAGATCAGCCATACTGCTGTAGGTGATCATTTTAGCATGTGTAGACTGTATATATGCATTGGAAAATACCAAAGGAATTGCATTATCGTCCTAGATCATTGCTTAGTCATCGTAGTATTTATTTGCAAGCTTTTAAACTACATTGAAATCATTCCAAGCAAGCATAATCAGACTGAAACTCAGAAACAACATGTTAGAAGAGATTGTAAGAAAAGTGTTAAACTTAGACTAGATTTTGCAAGGATATTACAATGGTTTCAAAAGTGTGAGCATTGTCATTTTGGTCTATCCCTCTCCTTTAGGTGAAAAACCCTAAAGTGTTAGAAGGACATAGCAACGAAGATCTTTATTTCGCATTTGGTAACCTTGACGATATTCCTTGAAGGCAAAAATTTAGATCAAAAGAAGCAAGGGATATTATAGGATTTCCATCAAGGCTATCATGAACTAGCTTCTCGAACTCAGTCTGTACTGCATCAAGCTCAACATATGTGCCATCCTCATGAAGATAGTGGCATGGGATCTGAGTGATAAACACGTTGATAAGTTTGAAAGCCCCAACAACATCCTCTTTGAGCGCAACCATATTTGTAGAGATTCTTTCATACGTTTCCAGTTTGAAGAGATGTTGTTCTCTCCAAGCGAAAATTCTCCTTTTATCCTCATCTACTACAATGGCGTCGTAGGCAACTGCCAACTGAGATATGAGTATCAAGTCCTTCGGCTTGCACTCTGCTATAGACACTTCAAGCTGCTAGATCCTCTGACGAAGATTATGTGCCTCATACCTCAACTGATATAACTCTGTGAAGAGGTATCGTCCCGCAACAATGAAATCTTCAATCCAGTTGCGCAAGAGCTTCCCACGATTGACTAATTGACCAAGTCTCTGTTGATCTGTAGGTGTCTCTCGAAGCTGTGAGAACATAGGTGCTTGGCCTATAGTTCCATGAAGAAGATTTGAGATATATTGTCGGAGCTGCTTAACCTCAGCCTTGAGGGCTGCTTTGTCCTCTCCGTCCTTCATGACACACTCTTCAAGATTACTTGCGACGACTTTGAAAAGGCTCACGTCCACGTGCCGGGTACTCCTTCCAAGATTTGCTTTGACGAAGGTGAAATCACCAACTTCAACTTTGTTGGCGTAAAAACTAACACCTCTGGAGTGTAAGTTTGTACGGACAACTATGCACACTACGTAATGAGTGCTCTTCAAATTAGGAGGGGAAGCTCCCTCGTTGTGCTGGAATGCATGGAATAGAAAATTAAACTAAATCCTATCCTTTTGTTCTCAGCTGGTAGAGGCACAAGGTTAATAAAACCTAGAATGTTGCAGCTAAGGATTTTCTGGTTTCGCAGATCGTCTAACTACAACTAAGCTAACTTCTTTAAATCTATCCAGTTTACTCAAGAAAACAGAGCGTGAGGAAATGGAGTGGGAATGTATTACACGATAAACCTCAGGTGCGGGCTCTAGGCACAACTATTTGCTTATCCGGGAAGAAGCTTATTAAAACAAACGAATATACGGTAAACCGGGTACAGCTTCACAATATGAAGGCAAGGTAGGCGCAACTATCTGCTTGGCTGAATGAGTTTACTATTACACATCAAACGATAAGCTTTCAGTACAGATTCACAACGTGAAGGCAAGGTGGGCACAACTATCTGCTCTTCTGAATAGGCTTATTATAAACAAAACATAAGGTAAGCAACTGGGACAGCATATTGTATAGACAAAACACGCATGCAATAACGATCAAACCAGCAACCCCATTTAACTAAGATTGAATAAACACCATGATAATAACATGAAGGCAAGGTAGGCACAACTATTTATTATAACAACAATCACTCTTGAACAAATACAATAATAGAAATACTACAGGCAAGGTAGGCGCAGCATGTATGCTATCAAGCAAAAGTTAAATTGCAAATGAGCTGAATGCTCTTATTTATAGACATCAAGGTGTAGGCAACCCTAAAATCACCTTGAGTCAATTACAGTCCCGCAGTACATGCAAGATCTTATTCTCTAAACCTAATTGAATGAAACTACACCGTTAACTGGAAAGATACCATCAGTTAACTAAAACAAGACTCAACAAAATGGACATGTGCAACATGCACGTCCTTATTGAAATGAAAACTAACTAATAACTCCAACTATACAAAGATGTTTCCAAGAAAGACATGGCATGTAATGTGTAACAATGAGTTAACTCGGAAAGAGGCATCAAGTTTAGCTCATGTGTCTAATGTCCATCTTGGAAAAGGTGAGATGCCTTGAACTAAAGTTCACTGACCCTGATCTCGAGCATGTAACCCCTCCACGAGGTTAGTGACTGCATTACCATCTAGAGGTCGTCACATGTCTCAACTATCAATTCACTACTTGTCAGTAACTCAAGCAAGCCTGGAAATCTCTGCATACTTAAACTGGCACTTTACTCATTGGTAACTCTGGCGGCTCTGTAACTGAAGTGATGGCCACTGTTTCTTCTACAGCTTGACGCTTCTCACGTTTTTCACGCTTTGACACTTATCCAATTCAGCATTGAATGCTTGTTCGCTCTGATTCATGGAAATGACCAACCCATCTACTGACTATACCCAAACTTCGCTCAATGTCGAGGGGTTTGAGACTGCATATGACACGCCCATCTACTGACTATATCTCCTATGCAGCAGAATTATAATGCTTAATGCAAGACATTACAAACTCTACGTAATGAACTGAGATAGTTATGGAAGCGGCCTCACGTAACCCGGACTGCTGAATGTTCTTGATTATCGAATCTCTGATCTTGAGTGGATCCAAAACTGCTTCTGGAAGCACCTTATGTAGATTCGAATCAACTGTTCCGATGAAGTCATGAGTCAAAACTGACTTGGTCTTGCAATCGAGCTGTGTGAACTGCATTCTGAAAAACTCGCCTGTTGACTGTGAACACGGCTAAATTTTGACAATTTTTTTGGAAAGCTAAAAATAGCCTGCTGAGGCTAAACATAGCTCATCGGAAGTGAATTTTTACCGAAAATTCTGAGATATGGGTATTGTCCAGAAAGTGATTCTAAGACAACCCAAAACGTCAAAAATGTAAAAATTTGACCTCTACTCAGCCATGCAAAGGAATTTCGGTTGAGAAAATTAAAGCTTCGAGAACATATGTTCTGGAACAAATTTTCCCGAAAAATTCTAGTACATGGGTTTTGCCGAGGAGATCGTTTTGAATCAACCCAGTTATTTTGTTTCGCCAAAATTCTCCTGTTCTTCGAACATGTGAGAGAATCTAGACGAGAAAATGGAAGAAATCTAGAAGAGAAAAAGACGTTTTTTATTATTTTAAATTATTTTTTGTCTTCTTCTTTCAAAATCACCACTCTGCCTTGAATCCGATGCTGAATTTGAATCTGTACCTGCAAAAGAATGTTTCTATCGCCTTCGAACTTGATTATCTGATTAAAATTCGCCAACCTCTTGAAGAAATTCGAATTTTCTAAGCTGTGTGAATGAGAAAAGGCGCCACACTTGGTTAAATAAACAAAGTCGTACCATCATGCATGCATGCTGAAACCCTAACTGTGAAAGAATTCGATTGGCCTTTCACCAGATGAACTGCCATTGACTCTGAGTCTCAGACTAAAAATAACATTTAATTTAAAACATGCAAGTTAAAAAGAGGCACCATATTTAGCTCTTTGAAGAAATTCGTCACTTTTTAATGCCTTGCATGCAAAAATATTATTTTAATCATTTTGCTAAAAATAGCATCTGGATGTGCTCAGTAAACTTCACTGATTCTAGAAAGCTGAATTTTGACCTTCTAGGCGTCCATTTGCCAGAGTTACGAGATTTTTGAGTATCTCCTATTTTATAGCTGACTGCAAAGTTACATCTGACCATGTTCAACTTTGATTTCCGTGTGACCGAATGATCCCGCGACTGATCTGAGATATCCACCGCGAAGCCTGCATGACAAGGATGAAATGTCTATTGGAAGCCACAACTGCTAAAATCAGCATCTGACACCTTGGAAAATTAGGCGCCTTTGATTAAATTGACGCACTAATTCCAAACTTAGCCATTTCTCCGTATTGCCTTCTGATGCTTCAAACTGTTGCTGACGGTGAATGATGAACTCTGCTTACTGAATAATAGATTCGTTGCGTGATTGGAAGTACTCTGCATCCAATGACTGTATGTAAGGTATTTGAAAATTGTATTAGGAACCCCAAAAGGATGGGCGCCCCTGGTCTGTGAAAGCACAAATACCCTTTTGACAAAAGTGTAACTTTCATCTGAACACCATTCTTTGACCCCTGATACCAGGAGCTGGAATGCTCTGATTTGCGCACCGACTGTCTCTCTGCACAGTTGAGTCAACTTACAAGAGATGTCTCTGGAGACGACGAAGCCAGAAAACTGCTTCTAAGGCGTCAAAGAGAAGGGTGCCTTTTTCAAGGAGATTAGTATTCACTATACTTCGCCATTTTTTAGTTGTCTTCAGTCACTCTCACTTTTTAGCATCACCATCTTGACCTCACACGTACGAGCGCTCGCCAAATCCCAGAGGCTGACGGTTGAACTCGTTGAATAGCTGGAGTAATTGCACACAAGTCTTGTGAAGACTGCAAAAGCAAATAACCCCATCTGGCAGGCCTAAAGGTTGGGCGCCCTTAGCCTACAGATATGCAGCTGTGTGTAGCTACGTTTCACCATCCTCTATTTTACGTGCTCGGTAGAACTTCTGTCACGGTCAGTCAGAATATCGGATCATCTCGCGAACTGCTGCGTTGCAAAGCTAGACTAAGCTGGAAAAGATCTTAGGAAGACGTCTACTGTAATTTCATTCATCTGGGTAGTCA
Organism: Sequoiadendron giganteum; assembly: GCA_007115665.2. NCBI lineage: Eukaryota > Viridiplantae > Streptophyta > Pinopsida > Cupressales > Cupressaceae > Sequoiadendron > Sequoiadendron giganteum. Next base: position 701,397 of record CM021103.1, read on the forward strand.
TATTCAAGGGCGCCCCTGAGCTACAAGGGCACTCAAACCATGATTTGGCAATCTTTGTTAACATGTATTCTGCTTTCAGTTTCTACTTCTGACATTGACAACCGGAGCTCTGCACTAGGTACGCCTCTGCTTGATAGCTCGCTGAAAAGCCAAACTAATTCTATAAAGATTGATTCCATTAGCAGACACATGCATTCAGATCTTGACCTTCAAGAAGAAGGGCGCCCTTGGTCTACAGGGGCGTAGATCTGCATTTCTAGACTGCCTCCATGTGAAATACATCCTTCGTAGTCTCTGCTTCCGCCTTCGTTTGCCAGAGTTCGACATTTCAGATGAACTTGCTCCATAGCTAGTCGGAAAGCTGACTGAAAACAAAAGAGAATGAGTGTATTCTCCATCCAAAGCACTTAAATCTTGACCTTCAAATGGAAGGGCGCCCTTGGGCTACAAGGGTGCAGATTTGCTCTGAATTCACTGGTTTCCACCATTTTATGCTTTACAAACACTGTATCTGCTATTGAGTTTGACCATGTCGAAGTGCTGTGACTGTCGAGGTGTGTGTGTGACTATACTTCATCATTCTCACATGTACACTGTAAAGTTGATTTGCACGTTGATTGCGCAAGTGTCTACTATGTTACATAGTGAAAAGTTCCCAGACTTAGAATATTTTAGCACCTTTCTGCCAATTTGAAAAACGCCTCCGTCAAAAAACATATTTTTCAACAACTTTCATCGTAGAATGTTCTTCTTTGAGTTTCAGGCTTAGATTCTGATACCTGGTACTGGCCAACTGCCATTGACGACCTCAGAGGTCCTAACTTTTCTCCTGAAAAAGTGAAAACTACCCACCAGGTTTAAACTGACTTTTAACTGAAATCGACTTCACCACTGTGATCGTGATGTGAAATAAGCCAATCAAAATTAATTTCAGCCAATTCTGACAAGTTCCTATTTTTTAGGGTTTTGACCTAAAAACGGGGTCAGAAAACCCTAATTTTCAAAATTTCCAAATTTTGCCAGTATCTTCTTGGCATCACACTGACTAAAAGCCCATACTTTATTTGCCCAAAACTTGAGTTTTGACCCCACTTTTACAAGGTTTAGACCATTTTAAGCAAAATGCCTTAATGAAGCAAAAAATTTGGTTTGGGTACAACAAACTTCATCTAGGCTCTTGCCCTTTAGTGGTGTAGCAACTTCAACGATAATCTCTACTTCAGGAGTCTTCTCGATGTGCACCTGCATTTTGATCTTCTTGTTTGACTTATCCTGATAAGGATTGCCAAACTTAGATAAATCAAGCTGATATGAAGGCTTTTGCCTTCGTCTTCCCAAAGACCTATCGAGCCAACACGAATGATCAATGTTATCTTCTTGAGGAGAAACTGCTTCTGCTGTGTCAACCACTAGTGGATCAATTGGTACGAAAGTCTCATGAACTGGCAATTCTGGCTCTGAGTCAATATCAATAGGAGATGACTGTGGAAAAGATGGTGGACCAGGAGATGATGAACTGGCTTTGGCTTGCACCACTGGCTCTACCGGAACTTCTGGTGTCTTCTCAATCTGCTTCCGCTTACTGATGCTTTTTCCCTTAGTGTTCCCACTAACTTTGACACCTTCAGGCGGCTTCAAGATAACTTTAACTCGAGGCCTCAACCTGGAGGTAGAAGGTACAGAAGAAAACCCTACTAGCAGCTTTGAAACTCGAATTGTCCTTCGCCTTCTTTTGCTGTCTAAGAAGTACATGCGTGTCTTAATAACTGCTCTCGACAGGTCCTTGATTGAAGTACTCTCCCTGGCATACCAATTTGGTTGGCAAAGCGGCTGGCGAGCAACTTGATCTTTGATGAATGAACTAAGTAACACCTCTCCGTCATCATCCGAGAAACCTTCAACATCTTCTGATAGGAAATCAACACATTGAGGAAGAGTAAGTCTGCAGTAATGACGTCAGCGTACTTCAAAATCATCTTCGTAGTTGACCCAAAAGTCCTCAACTGCTGGCCTATGTGAATTACTTCGCTCCAACCGTGCTGAGTAATGACCCAAAGGATCATAAGAATGCCTCTCAGTGAGATACTTGAGGTGGAATTTTTGTAACTCATTTGTCATTAACTTGCAATCAACGACAGTCTTGCACTTGTATATACCTAATCCAAATGGAAAGATGAATGTTGACTTGTTGTGATTGCGAAGAAAAGAGTGAACTTTTTGAGCTTGTCTCAGAAACTCCATGAATAGGACCTTGTTTGACGGGTACCTCGGTAGCATCAGAGGTTCTTCGGTGTAACTATACACTCGAATAAATGTGAAAGTGGGAGACTGGATGAACCAATCCGCCTAACTCTCCATTGCTGATTTTGCCTCTGGTGAAATCCTGATGTGCATCTCATTATCGAGGTCTTTGACTGTGTTCATGAGGAAGTGATCATTCACCACTTTGAAATCCTGTTTAGCCTTTGAGAACTCCAATTGCGAGAAATATTCGTGAACATGCTGAATGCCAAGAGTTCCATTGGTCTTCAAAGTTCTAAAATTGCCTTGAAACGCAATTAAGTAGACCAGAAAAGAAACCATGTGAAACTCGTGGATTTTGAGGAATCCTATGATTTGTTGATGAAGACACTCACTGATCAACATGGCCCAGTCAAAGTGTTCCCTATTGTTGATAATTTGGGAAATGACATAGATCATCCACAGTCGGAAAATATTAGCTTCCTCCTGACCTGTAACCTAGTTGAGCAAAGTAATCAAGATAGCAATTTCATCCTTGAACTCCCCACGCCTAACCTTCTTTGGCATGTTGGTTTTCTGTACTTTTAGCCACCTTTGAGCAACTTTTCTCTGTGATCTTTCTTTGTCTCCTTCACATATTTTGTCACAATCCTCAATGACTATGGTAAAATTGTCTGAGCGAGGAGGAATAGCAAAGCACTTTTCAACGTCCCTCGGCTTGAGGCTACAAGTGACTCTCCCATTGGCTGATCTAATTTGTCTAGTGGATGAGTCGTAGTGCTTAATGCAAGCAAGGATGAATTCAAGATCAAAAACCATGATAGGAATAGATGCTGCTGCCAGCAACCCGAAACGCTCAAGATTTCCGAGTGTCGTGCTGCTAGTGCCTTCCAACATGCTCAAATTGACCACTGGATATACGTGACCCAAGTTTGTATCAATTTTTTTCAAAAAGTCGCGTACTAAGACCAATTTGGCATTGTATTCTATTGGGTTAAATTGCATTTTGAAAATCTGGATCTTTGACTATAAAGTTGGATATGTTCGGACAACTTTTAGAAAAAGCTAAAAAATGGCTCTAAGATAGGCTAAACATAGTCGGTTGAGGTAAAAAAATTCGGCAATTTTTTGAAACATGGGTTTTGTAGAGAATTGAATTCTATGTGAACTTGGATTGTCAGAAATTCGAAAAAATGAGTTTTAGCAAGGCATGCAAAGGGTTTTCAGGCGAGATCTGCAATGGTTGTAGGGGTTCTAGGGGGCAACTTTTCCTGAGAAAAACTGAAACGTGGGTTTTCTAGGCAATGGAATTCGAAGCCAACCCAGATGATTTGATTTTGGAAAAATTGAGTTTTTGACCCACATGCAAATGAATCTTCGAAAAAAAAGCACAATGCTTCAGAGTGTGAAGCAGCGGGGCAATTTTCTCAAAAAAATCTAAGACATGGGTTTTGCTGCTGACGCTAAAATATGTGAACCCAAATGATTTGATTCTAAAAACTCTGTCGTTTACTTTGACATGCGAGAGAAAACCTAAGACAAGAATAGAAGAATTTTAGAGATAGAAATAGGAGTTTATTATTCTGTCTTTGAAAAAGTCGCCTATGCTTGAATTGGATTTGATGAAGTCTGCATGCACTCGAAAAATGAAGTTTGTAAAATGTATCTTCTGAACAATCTGGACTTGGCACTACGAAGAACACTGAAATCTGTCACCTGTAGCGCCTTTAGATCTTTATTTTGCTCGAGAAAGACGTGTTTTCTCTCACTTGTGATGAAAAATAATGGATGCCTATGCCTTAATAAATAAAATTTATCAAGAAAGGTGTCATAAATCATGCAATTGCTTTAAAATTGGCGCTAGCTTCTGATTGGACCTCCATCATAGTTAACTGATTGAGAAATAAGCCCTAATTAGGTGCCACCTCTAAATTCTTTAGTTAACTTTACATGCAAAAATTAATTGACCAATTGCAAGCAAAAATCAAGTCTAGTTGAAGTCAACTTGAGAAGTTTAACTGAAGATTTAATATTATTTAAATTCAGTTAACAACCTCCACCTTTACAGGGGCCACTTTGCTCTTGAGTTCAAAAGTCAAACTTTGACTTTAGGCGTCACTTTTCAGACAACCAAATTTATGAAAATTTCAATTTGCAAACGTCAACAGAGCCCATTTAATTTGGCATGTTGTGGAAGAAACCTCCTACTTATCAATAGAGCCCATGTTCGATCACTGGATCTAATTGACTGGCATGTCGAATAGACTGGCTGACAGTTTCATTGAAGAGCAGGATCAAAACTAACAAGAAACTCCTTGCGACTGCAAACCCTCATTGTGACATCTGAGGCTTCAAAATTCAGGGCACCCCTAGCCTCCAAGGGTGCTTTTAGCTTCAAACTTAGAAAAAAATTTAATGCATTTTCATCATTTTGAAGGTGATTTCGACCTTACTTCGTCTCCCGTTCTCTGATACTGAGCGAAACCTCAGAACTAGCTGACAGGCTCACTATGGAGTTGGTTGAATTCTCAAAAAGAGCTCTTGGAGAGCAAAATTTCTTAAAAAACATCATCCGGTAGCTGAAAATCATGGGCGCCCTTGGCCTCCAGGGGCGCTTGTCTTCCCAGAGAGCCATTTTTCCAACTAGCGAAAAATTCACTTAATCTCCGACTATAGGTTGTTGTCAAGTCTTCTAACCCGACTGAGGTATGCAACGGAAAGCTAGAAGTGTCATAGACAGGATGAATATCTGAGATGACCCAAAGACAACATTTGAGGCTTGAAAACCTTGGGTGCCCCTGGCCTCTAGAGGCGCTTTTGCTATTTCTAACATTTTTGACCATGATAAAACCTTATGTTTGACTCCTAATTCCGACAGTTCAGTGACTCAGATTCATCGGCTGATGAATTCGTTGCGAAGCCTGACCAAGTCTGAGACAAATATCCTAGGTATCATTTGATCAGAAACCTCCATCTGGTGCTTCAAAAAGTTGGGCACCCCTAGCCTCCAGGGGCGCTTTTCTGCCAGTGTTAAGTCATTTTTTAACCTCCCTCATTTCGTGTTCAATCTCCAGTTTCAGGTGCTAGACAAATCTTTCGGATTGGCTGGTAGGCTCATCGCGAGACTAACAGGATTCCAGAGAAGTCCTCTTAGAAGTGAGAAATCTTAGAAAGTTGACCAGGGCCCTAGAAATCAAGGGTGCCCTTGGCTAGTAGGGGCTCTTTTGTCTCCAGAGCTAGAAATTTTTTCAATTTCTTTCTCCTTAACGAAAATCCCCTCCAAGACGAAGCATCATTTTGGACATATCTCACCATAGAATCTTCACTAGAGTGTTTCAAGCTTAGATTTCGACACCTGGCACCCGACCATTTGCCATTGTTGACCTTGGAGATCCTAACTTTTCACTTGAAAAAGTGAAAACTACCCACTAGACTTAAAATGAGTTTTAACTAAATCTGTCTTCACCATTGTGATCGTGAAGCAAAATAAGCCAATCAATTCTGACAAGTTTCAATTTTTAGGGTTTTTTGCCTAAAAATAGGGGTCTAGAAACCCTAATTTTCAAAATTTTCAAATTTTACCAGTATCTTCCTGACATCAAACTGACTAAAATCCCATACTTGATTTGCCCAAAAACTATGTTTTGAGTCTTGACATCATTTTTACAAGGTTTAAACCATTTTAAGCAAAATGCCTTAATGAAGCAAAAAATTTGGTTTGGGTACAACATGACTCATACAACAACAACAACCATGTCCCGTCCAGGCGATGCAATTTCTTTTCCTTCACATGTTCAATTTTTTTTTTTTTTCCATTTCTCTAGCTTAGACGCTATCGACGCACACCTTTCTCTCAAAATAAACTCAGCAATGCTCGTTCCGATGGAAGAAAGTCTCACGACAATGCACGTTTCGATTGAAGAGAGTCTCACGACAATGCTCGTTTCGACGGAAGAAAATCTCGATGGCTTTTTGCAGCATAAATATCTGTCAATGCCACTTTCGGATAGAATGCCTCCCTTTTGCCAACGCTCTTTCAAATAGAATGACTCCGACAACGTTCTTACGACAACATTTGCTCTTCCAGAAAGAACCGGAGCATAGAGAATCTTTCAGCGATTGGCCTTCAAGAATGTTGGAGGGTGTAGAAGCTTTCAATGATTACCAACAGCCAATTCTCCAAAAACGTTTTTTTCAAACCTCCCGATTTAAAGCACAGGCTCAGAATTAAATTTTCTCTAATACCATGATGAATGAGACAGAGCAATCGAGTAATTTGGTTAAACAGGGAAGCATGAATAAATACATAGAAAGGTTGGTTAAAAAACCAACCTGATTGGGCATATCCAATCAACTAATCATAACTATATAAATAGTTATGTATTATTATTATTATTAATGATGTAATAAAAAAACTATTCTAACAGGAAGTTGTAGTTGGCTTTTATTATTTTCCAAAGCAATGCTTTGTAAATAGTATTGCTATTTTGCACCTAGTGGGGCTTATGGTAATTCGCACATTTGCATATTGCTGAAATTGCTATTTGGTATTAATGTTGATCCAAAATTAAGTGTTCATTCAATAGAATTTATGATGCCTATCTTATTTTTAAATTGCCATATAAATGTTTTGTTATGTGTGCTAAGGGTATTAAATTGCTTTTAGGGAGTTTACAAACTCTGTATTGCAAATTTGTTCAAAGTTGAAGATTGTGGCTTTTTTCCAATTCTTTAATATAATTTACCATACCGTTTTGTTCTTATTTTTTTAGCTTGTTCAATCCTTGTGTCCTTGCATTGTTTAGCCTTTGTGTAGGATTTATTCTTAGTCAAAAAACATAAAAGTTATTTTCTTGGAGTTGAAAAACATTACGAATTTTTCCCTAGGTGAATCCAAAGGACACATAATTTTATTCAACATAAACGAGAACTGCTCTAAAAACCACTATTGAGATTGTCAATAGCAAGTACATATTGTTCATAGTAGATTAGTTTTTGTTTTATAGGGAGCTTCCCCTTTTAATTCAAAGAGTTGTTCTATTGAACAATTGTCATTTTGTGTCACATTGAAAAATATAAATTAAAATGCTAACTTGTGAGGTAAGCATACACTCTTAATTATTGCAAACTCTATTGCAATCTTTATTAAAGGAAGTTTTGCAGCTTTGTTGCAACTTGTCATAATTATTTAATTCATAATAATTTATGTATGTGTTTAATTTTATTAGTCACTCATAATTTTCTATGTTCCTCGGTGACACATCTTGACAATTTTCGACACGTTTCCATATTGGGGATGCGAGGATGCCTTGGAAATACCCACCTGCCGTCCTTGATCAAAAAAATTTCGGCCATGACATCTTGGAAATGTAGGGATTTTGCGAGGACAGTTGGGGATGTCAATGACATCCCCTAGTGGTCTTAGGAACAACTAGTTGTCTGGTTGTAGGTACACTTTTTATTTAAAAAAAAGGCCCAAAATGAATTAAAAAATATTTAATTTTCTTTTGTGGGCCCCTACACCTATCCTAAATGAGAGATTTTGGTTTGCAAAACTACAGATTTTCCAGCTCCTTTATGCTGTATGACAGTCACATGTAGTTAGCGTTGACTTTCCAAGATTTGAAAGCAATTGTTTGTCATTTTGGTTGGCAAAATAGCAAGGTTTTCAATATAAAATCAGGAAAAACAATATGCAAGATTTCAAGCTCCATTTGTACCTGTGAAGGTTGTATTTTAGTCCAAAGATGATGCTTCTCTATCATTGAAAACCATGTTTTTAGTTGTTTTTGTAGTCACAAAATTGTAGGTTTACAACAGGTAATGGTAAAATATTTCAATCTTATTGAGGCAGCCTCCTTTCTGATCTCAATACAAAGTCTGGAACTTGTCATTGCTTGTGTCTATCACTACAACCCTAAGACAATGGAAATAGGCTCATTGATTGTACAAGCTCTTTGCAAGCTCAGGGTTAGTAGCATATCTTCTATATTTTTGTCATTTTGTAGTTGGAACATGGAACCTTTGGGCATTTTGTTGTAAATGTTATGTATTAATGATCTATAACGTGTATGATGAATGTCTTATGAATGTTTTCATATGAATATTTGAAACTTCTAAACAGTTTGTTTTTTGCATTTTTTAGTAGCTGCCCCCTTTGTCGTCCCCTAAAATGGCCTCCAAAAAATCCATCTTTGAAATGCATCCCCCTGTCCCTTGCCATCCACATCTCAGAAACTTGGTGGAACATAGATAATTTTCCATCTTTGTAGTTAGCTGAAAAGTGAGTGTTCATTAGCTGTTATAGGTTTTTTCTGCATTAGATAGAAAATACAATATATATTTGCCTAGTGCAGAAGTGTTGTCACCTTGTGCCCTAGACTGAACAAAAAAACAGGTTTTTAGTTTGAGTCTATTTGTATTGCATACTAAAATCCCTCCCATCTTTAGGTTTTCTTAAAATTTTAGTATTAGAAAATATATTATTTCCTTCACTCTTTCAAAACAGACTTTCCCCTCATAATTTGAAGAAAGGTTCTACCTTACATGCTGATTGATTTTTGTGTTGCACTAAAAGGTGCTTATTTTACTTCTTTTGCTCTCCTTTATCTTGATGATGGATCATGGAGTGTGATCCGAAACGTTGATGCAAAAAAATGCAACACAATCTAAGCCAGAACACTCAGCAATAATCTTCATGGATTGCGGAAATCTCTTATCACTAAAAGATTTGTCTCCTTTTGCTTGTTGAAGCTACTCAAAACGCCTTACTCATTCGCTCGACCTAGATGTGGAATACTTGCATGCAAATCGGTGATGGCCAAAAAGGATCATGCCAAGGAAGAAATTGAGTTTGAACATCTAAATGATTTCCATGTATCTTATTTTTTTGCATCACTGAAATAAGTTTTAACCACTTCTTATCATGTACCCAACCAAATGTGTCCATGTGACCTTTTTCTACTGCAGCTTCAGAATCACATTGGTGGAGGGCAAAAGGGAGAGGAAGAATATTTTAATTAATTAAAATATCCATAAGCCAAATCAAAATGATGCCTCTGCTTTCAAAAGGATAAGGTGTAAAGTATCTTGCAGTGGAAGGTGGGGGAAGAAAAGGATATATATACTAAGTTATCAGGTTCCTTCCTTTAGGCTCCCATGCCCGCTCTTGGAGCGTTTGGGTCCTAGAGTGGCCTGGGGAGTGCCTGGGAATGCCCAGGGAGCGCCCAGGCAGCCCCGGGTTCCCTGTGGGTCCGTTGGGAGCAGACCCAAAGGGAACCCAGGGCTGCCTGGGCACTCCCAGGCACTCCCTATCATCTAAGATCATATTGTTCTAGAATTTTTTCCAAATCTTGTTAAATCTTTTGGTCTAGCTGTTGCAGTACAAGTTTGGCATGTTGTATATCTGCAATGATGATGAAAGACAATTGTAGTTCTCTCCATTCCTATAAATATTCTCTCCTTTAAATGACCTTCTTCAATAGAGATTTTCCTGATTTCGTGTATGATAGAACTGATTGAGGTGTAATCTTGCATTTGCTTAGCCTTTTCCAGCTAGCACTCATTGCCACTCTTGTAAATCCATTTTTTTCTATATTAGTGAAGAGCATACAAATGAGTTTGTATGTGAAGTTAAAGCAGTTTGCTATTAGAGTTGTTTCCAACTCCATGTATTCTCAAATCTGTCTTTTTCACATTTTATTCTGGCATACCCTGAGTGTTGAATTTCAGATGTTGGCTCTTTATGGTTGTATCAAGTGCATTGTTCATTTATTTCACTTGCTACCAATTGTTGTAATAATGAAATATTCTCTCTCAATTTTTTCTTTGTTTTTAGTAACATTTACAATATAGCCAATGCACCCGTTAAGGTTAGCTTAAACCAAAACAATGCGATAAAGAACTCTAACCAAGAATGGCGCCCTAAAACCACTTAAGGAGGAGGGGCGAGCATATGGTCAGAGGATCCCTAGGATCTACTTGAAATAAAAACAAGATTACACTTTGAAAGAGAGAACTAAACTCGACACCAAGAATGTGCACTCAAGATCCCTTGACGGGTGAGGTGCTATCATATGGTGGAGTGCTACTTGCTGACTTGAAAAGAGGTAGGCGGATAACCAGCTATGAAACAATCTTCCACGCTACCACCAAACAGTGGGGGGAGAATATTACAAGAAAGATAACAATACGTTTCTCCACACTGGCGGTATACCATCCAGGGGTGCTAATGTGATGTTTAACTAATTAAATGCAGCAAAGCTAAACTGAAGCAGTACTACTGTTAGCAGTTCTTACAAAGTAAAAGGCTGCAATTTACAATGTTCATCACTATATTTCAAGCACCATTAATTACAATGTATCTGAGTTGGAAGATAAGAGGAAAGAAGATAGAACTTGGAAACACAACTGATTTTGCTTTTTCTTATGAATTTGTAATTTTGGAAATGTAAACCAACAACTGCAGAATTATAGAAATGTTCATAACTTGCTCAAAATACCTCCAAAAGGTGTGACGTCAAAAGCATCGTTCAACTGGGAGATAGGCGCCCCTGTGAAGACACCAAACAGCTCCCAAAAGACCTGCAATAATTAATGGCACACTTCCCAATGCCAATTGAAATGGTAGGGCCCTTGAGAGGGGCGATTTTGCTAAATAAAAAACTACACTTCAAATTAAAATCTGAAACTGCTTGGGAATGGTCGCCTGGACCTTGGAAACTTTATTATCAAATGCCCAGAATGATATAAAATTCGTACAATCGGATATGAGCAAAAACTACTTTTAGCTGTATGCAAACAACAACTGTAAGATTGGAAAAACACATTAATAATTCACCTTGAGGCACAATCTGCTAGTCTGAATGAGAAGCAGCAATGATTCAACTAGGTGTGTCTTACAAACACGAAATTGAATGAGAACTAGGAGGTCAGCATTCCTCGAAGTAGAAAATGACAAAGCATTTTGACAGCATAACTTTAGCGTAATAATGGATGAAAAATGCTGGAGCCAAGCCTTACTTTTAAAGGAGAAGAGGAAATTGTTCATCTCCAAGAAGGTATTCCAAAAGCAAGGAAGAGAAGAGACTTTTCAAATCCCCAAGAAGCCACGCCAAAAGCCTTTACCTTTTTCAATTTCTAAAAAAGATATTAATTCCTTCAAAAGTGCGTCCCACTTAAGCCAAGGAATAATTAATTAAAAGAACACTTTAATTCTCTTCATGAGGCTCCACCCTTAAAGTCCCCTTTTTAAAACAACTTAAAGTTATTGCCTTAGGCCAAGGGGTCAACTGCAAATTAGAATAATTTGCCCACTAATGCAGAAACGCATTAAAACAATATTTTTAAACAGCCAAGGTTTACTACTGAATACTGCTTCCACTGATGTGATGACTGAAGGCTGTCAACTGCTTACTGCCAGAAATAGTATTACTATAAACAGTAAATAATGAGAAAGAACCACAAAACCTCCAAAATTGGAATCCTTTGAAACATCTCAACGAGCCTACAGGATTCTGGAATAGACTGATGAGTTAATAACAGGATCACTGACAAAAGGGGAACATTACAAATAACCACCCAATTAATCACTAATAAAGTTTGGAAATTAGTGAATAACATGAAAGTAATGTACTTCTAATCTAGAAGGAATCAAGTATTGACTTAAAAAATAAATCTCTTAACACTAGTTATTAACACAAGTCTATTTACAAGACTTGATGTACTTTAAAACTCAAGGAATTTTATATATAGAAGCAGATATCCACTCTTACCAACTAATTGATCACATGCACAATAAGATTAACTACAATAGCCATGCCCTCCCATAACAAGTTCAAACTGCAAAGGACAATATATGCAAATATGTAAAAAAAATATGAACACTTGCATTTCCAACCCTTTTGCTCCCTTATATGTAACCTAATGTAGAGGAGGGAGAGAGAGCATCATCAAGGTGATATCCACCCTACCATGAAGCATTAGCTTCCCCGTGCTACCCCACTAGAGAAGCCCGACCCATCACGAGGATCTAGTACTGTGTGGTCAACATACTTGATGGAATCTAGTTTCCTATGTGAACTACTAATGACCTACTATGCCTATATGCTTATGCATCATACAACATGCACAAACCCATTGATACACAATTATGGAAGAGAATGTAGCTCGATCCCCAAAATGCACTCATGAATGCTAATCATTGACAATAATGTCTATAATACCAAATTTCTAATCCTTTTGTTATGATCACTTGACATTTTAAAGAGTGGATAAAACAATACTCAAAACCCAATTGGCATTAGTTCCAATTATATAGGCCAAAACATTCACTAGTTAATATGCCCAGAAGGGTACCCCATGACCAGCATGTTCCCTAACCCACTCACTACTCGGTGAATTGGGAACCCAAGGTCTTATTCCCTCGTCTACTAATTTCCAAACCCAAAACCCTTCCATAGGTTTTAAGCATATACATATAAATGTGTGTATACATGTATGTAAGGGAGTAAACACTTCTCTATAGTTTATATATGTGATTAATGGTGAAATAGGGACATATAATGTCACTCTTTCTCCAACTAATCATTCAAATATGTCCTAAGAACCCTAATTGGATTGACTATCAACCTCACAAGGTGAGTCAATTCTCAATTAGGAGGACTTAGGAAGGGGGGGTGTTCTTTTAGGTTATTAAGGGGTTCACCACCAAGCAAATGCTTGGAAAGACAAATAAGCATTCAACCTACAAAACCTAGTTATGCAAGCTAAATGAAAGATGCTAATGATGAAATTATGCAATTGCAAGATAGGATGTGTGTACCTGGGAAGTTCGGAGATGTAATGAGGATTCCAGAAATGTAAAAATGCTATCAAAATATGCTAGGGAGGACAAAGACACCTTTACTGTTGTCTTAGTCCCGATGCTATTTTTCGGGGTAGATGCGGAATCTTCGGATCTCTGAACAAAATCTCAAAGAATCTCTGAAAAATGCCCTTGGGAGGACTAAGACGTCCTAGGTGGCATATTAGTCCCGTCTTGAATTTTTGAAAACTCCGAATATGATCCTGAGCTCCAAGGTTTGCACTTGCTTCCTCTTAGATCTCTGCTTCTGAAACTTCTAGATATGACTTGTAGGTGAGTTTCTGTGAAGATGACAACTTTGTGATGCAACTTTGCAATCTTGCACTCCAAATGATCTCCAAGTCTTCAAGCTAAATCGGCAATCAAAAGCATACAAGAGAGGGAAAACTTGTTGAATGTTAGTGAATGGGGGTTTGCCTTGGTCAAACCCCTTGTTGGTAATTAAACCTTGAAATGAAATAGAATAATGAAGGGAAATGATGAATGAACAACATGCAATGTTACAACTCACCAAACCCTTGTTGTAAAGTCTGCAAACTTGTGTGGAATGGTTGCAAAGGATGTAGATCTTGAATCACTTGAACACTTTGATAGATCTTGCTTGAATTTCTTGCTTGAATCAAAACCCTACATCACACATGTCAGCACAAAAACACACATGATGCAACAATAGCCTTTGATATGATGCTTGAATCTTGATGATGGTTCCAAAATTCTTGAAGAACTGCTCTTGAATGCTCTTGAATGAATACTTGAATGCTTGGATGCTTAGATGTCTTGTTATGATCTTAGATATGAAAATGAATGAATGGACCTTGTATTTATACTTGTCTATGCTTAATATCCCAAAATTACATCACACCAAGCCAACATAGGAAAACATTAATCAAAGGAGGTTAAATCCCACCAGAATCTGAAATTAAATTCTGAAAATAAGCCAAGGAGGACGAAGATGCCCTTGGTGGCGTCTTAGTCCCAAGGCTGAATTCTCGAGGCATAGACTCCAAAAAGGGACCTTTTTAGGTGTGTTCAAAATCAGGGTCCCAAGACCCTTGGGGGACTAAGACGCCCTAGGTGGCATTTTAGTTCGGACACAAAAATCAAGGACACAGATAGAAACATTAAATAATCATTTTCCCTTTGTTGATCGTTGGGATTAACCAAAAAAATGTCGTTTATAAGGCTTGTGGATGCAAAATAGGGCCAATTAAGACATAAAGAAGGATAAATAAAGCAAGACGGGCCCAAAGAAGTTTGAAAATGCCAGGGTATGCATTTTCCTACACTACATTTAGTCCCCACTTTAGTGAGAGGATGAACTTGCTTCAAACTCACACTAAAGTAGCCAACCACACAATCAAGAGGGGTTCAAATGTACGAATGCTAGTAAGATAGGATGGCAATAATCAAGAGGGTGGCCAAGCCCCAGGCTCAAGATCCTATGGCGAACCAACATAGGTAGAAAGGACCGTGCATGCGGATGATATATGAAGCCATAATTAGATTGCAAACATACACCATCAAAGATGAGAAAAACAAAAAGGAAAATTGCAATGGATCAAGCTTTGACTGGCCGTCCAACGCGGTGGACCGGGTCTAGGATGAAGGTTTACAAGTGGAATGCGTTGTCCACTTTGCAAACAAAATGCATGCTCACACAGGCTAGTGAAGCTAGTTGTCCACTAGGTGAGCCCCAGGAAGTCCATATCAATGTCATACGCCCATGACTATGATAAGGACAAAAAGAAAATGCATGCTCACACGGGCTAGTGAAGCTAGTTTTTCACTAGGTGAGCCCCAGGGAACCATATCAAAGCCATACCTCCAAGACTTTAATAAGGCACCAAAATAAAATGCACTCACACGGGCTAGTGAAGCTAGTTGTTCACTAGGTGAACCCCAAGAAACCATATCAAAGCCATACCTCCATGACTTTAATAAGGCACAAGACGCAATGCAACAGAAAAGCAGAATGTTCAAAGGGATTTGGCTTAGTTCATGCGAGGTCTTAATCTTAGGGGACATTATTCCTAATGTCTCCAAAAGACGACCAATCAAAGGATAAAAGATCCACAACTTAGGGAATTCAGTGTGTCACATTACCACTAAGAGGAATGCAATATGCTAAGATAGATCGCGCTCTTGAAGGACATTGCTCCCAATGTCACCACAAAGAGGAAAACACATCATATGAAGTAAGGAAATCACGTCAATGAACATGGAAAACAAATGCAAATGAAATCATACCAAAATAATGCCAATGTATGCCCCCACTTTAAAGAAATTGCTAACACCATGCTGTGAGCAATTACTTTAAAGTAGACAAACATGCAAAAGAGAACAAAAAAGAGGGTTGCCCCCCAAAAACACATAAGGGATCTATGGATTTGGGGTCAGTATCAGTCTTTGCTGCAATGATATTAGAGAGCTCAGAACTGTCATCATTCCCCAAATACACATAGAACTGGAAGAATGACACAAAGAGAGCAAAAACAAAGGAAAACCTTTTGGGTCAACATGGAAGAGACATAGGGTGTCTCAACGCCTTGCGTCATCCCTGTTGGTGTGTGTTTAATACTCAATGAACACAAAATAAAATGCCCAAAGACATTCTATCCTCTCTTGAACAAAGTTGTTGTGTATGCTAAGATTGCAAAGAAGATCATATAGCAACTCCAAGGTTTCTTTCGTCAGGTCATGACACGTGGATAAGATCAGTGGGTGTTGTAATATGCTGGTATCACAAAGGGACTTACATTAGAATTTATTTACAAGCTAAGGACTTTGACGGTTTTGTCATTGAATGCTCTTTCCTTTGGGGTATTTCAGATTTCCAAAAAAATGCAAAAAGATGAGGGTTTAGGAGTCTAAACTACGCCTAAGAACTCAAGAGACGACAATGGTTGGATGAAATGAAATAACCACACTTTGTTTCACCTCCCTGGGACAACTACGCAAAGTGGGTGCAATCTTCAACGGAGGTGATAATAATTTTCATGTCTGAACTAATAATTATTCAAACTGAAGTTAAGCATCCACAATTTAAAAGCTCAGGCTATTTTTGCACATTGAATAAAAATCATTTATCCAACAAAAGTATGAGCTAGATTTCACCAATCACCACTGTTAGATCTTTCATTCACTAACAAACATTCAAATGAAAATTCTAATCTAACTTTAATCTAAGTGTTGAAGGAGAATATGTAAACCTTGCACACCACTTGAAAAAAAAAGTGATTCTAAGCAAATCATGCATAAGAGCTCTTATTAACGGAAATGGCATAACGTAACAATCTCATACTACTCACTTCACAAATTGAAAATGAGAGTGCGCAAGTTTATATAGAGTTTCAGAAATAAAAGAATGGCCTAGATTAAAACAAGCCAATGGCCAAGATTAAAACAAATAAACCCTAATTAGGGTTTCCCAATTAACATCAATGAACAGTGTGTACAAAGAGTGAGGTGGCGCTTGGAGCTACTTTCAAGGAAGTACATCCCTATCCTCTCGAGTTGTCACGTGTTCGATGAATCTGGACACAATCGAGACAACCTCCTCCATCGTGACCTGTGGGAGCATGCCGATCCTAAACTCTAGCCCATCCAAGCCTTCGATGCACTTGGCAAAGATGTCTTCCCATTTAGGCTCAATCCTCACAAAGACCTCTTGGATGGCTAAGAAGTTCGCCATTCTAACCCAGTTCTATCTTAAGATAGGCCTTGTGATAGAAAAGAAGTTTTGTTGAACTTTATTTTTCAAACCTTCCAACTGTAAATCATTTTCCCGTATGACTTCCTTTTCTAACATGTCGGCAATCATGTTGAAGATCTTGTTCTAGATCCCCTTAACCTGTTCCTCCACTCTGATTCCATCAGCCTTTACCCTTTCCAAGACCTCACTTCGTGTCGTCAAAGCCCAGTACCAAGTATGAAAATCATAAGCCGCGCCTGTCGCTATGATGCCCCCGTTAATCAACTCCTGCTTTGAAACCCCTTTTAGAACTTTGAGGCATGGAATTATCCTCTCCTGAATATCCGGAAGACTATCCTAAACTTCCGCCAAGGCAGTTAGTCTAGAAAGTAATGAGGTAGCTTGACCGTAGACTAATGTCAACCTTTCTAGGAATGTATCTGCTTCTGTGCCCTTGACCACTATCCATTCCTTGGCTTCTCTGGCTGTGACCATGTCTTCTTCCATGTCCTTAGCTGTCTCCTGTGAAGGATTTGGGAGAGGAGGAGCTACTGTATTATCTTGATCAAGTGTCTTGGTCAGATGCTGTATGTATTCCTTTAGGCGCTCAATTTCCTTCTAGCATTCTTTCCTCTTCTCCACTTCCTTTGCCAACCTTGACTTGATAGTGGACACTAAGTTGTCCAAATCTTCGACTTCTTGGCCCTTTGTGGTTGGCCCCAAGTCGATGGTAGTGATAGAATATTCATGTGGAGCTATATCCTCCCATGGCTTGTCCACCGTTGGCATTGCAATCTGCACAGACCGATTGCCAGCTTCATCCCTCTGTATAGTGGAAAACTTCTTAGCCGGCTTCTTGACTAAAACTTGTTCAAGTCTAGCTAAGAAATCTGCAACATCGTCTTCTTCCTACGTCTCGACTGGTGCCTGTATTTTCATTCTCTCCTTCAACCAGTCAGGGATCATGAGTTGTTCTATGCTATCTTCCTCCTGCACATTTTCTCCTTTCGGAACATCCAAAATTCCTTTGAGGGCTGAAATCATTCCCTCTTGAAAATCATCATTTTGGGCGCCCATCTCATCATCTTATCCAAGTATTTTTGTGCCGGTGGGGGATGGTGGTTGATCATTATCCAGCTGAATGGGCTCCACATTCTCCTCGGGAATTGGAGGGTTTCCAATGTAAGCCAATGAATCATCTATGGTGGCCAATATCTCGTCAATGTTCCTAGACGTGGCAGAGGTTGAAGGCTCTATATTTGTTCATTTCTGAACAGGTTCTATCTCCACAACTACTTCTTTCCTTTTCCTAGAGGTAGTAGCTTCCATTAATTCTATGCCATGGGGGGCTTCTGCATTCGAGGAGTAAGACTCTATCTCGCTCAATCTGTCATAGGTAAGTGTTACTTTCCTCTGCCTCAGCTCCTGAACCTATTGGTCGACCCACCATTAAGAGTATTTGATTACTGGTCTCATCAAGGTGTTCAAATTTGCATGTTCAGACTCTGACCATTTTACAGTAGGCAGAGGCCGGCTCTCGTCAAAGCGTGGTTTTACTTGCTCTCCATCATCTTCGAGCTGATCAGGCACTCGACAAAGTTCAGTCGTCCCGATCAAGCTCACCGACAGTCTAGACCATAGCCTTCGTTTGACCTCGTATTCATCCGCAACATCTGCCCAGAAGTTCTCCAACTTGACTCTATGCCTGTATTTTCTCCCGTCCACAGTCTTGATATGATGATGTGGGTCAAAGTTCTCTCTAGACTGATATGTGGTGAACGGGTACCGCTATATCTCGAGCCTGGCACTCTTAGCTGCCTGTCGACATACATGATTCCAGCATGTTCCCGATGAAAAAGGGGAAAGTAATTGCCACCTTCTGTTTTGTTCTCTGGAAGCTCTGATACTCTTCCAACTGTCTCAGTACCTCAAGCAAGACCATCTTGTTGGTAGGAAAGATGGGCGATCTGTAGGGATTTCCAATGAATCCTTGGACTCTGATATACGTGTACCTTGGGTATTGGATGAACCAAGATCCGTACTTGCCGATCAAACTCTTCGCTTCGTTAGTTAGCCTTTGGTGCTTTCCTCCTTGAAGTATTCTTGTTATATACATGAGGAAGGCATCATGTGCCCGTCTGAAATGGGCTTTCTCACTTAGTTGCAACTGTGGGTAGCAGTCATAGGACATCAGCTCATTCTCTCCATTGCCGACCACGCCTTTGCAAATCAAGCCTGCATACCAGTACGTCCTAGCCAACATGTAAATGACGTAGGAACTCATGTAAAATGTCTTTGTCTCTTCCAAATTGACCAATTGCTCATGGAGGCCGTTGCTTATCATATGAGACCAATTGAACATCTTTACCCCTTCAGTGATTTCCTCGATGAAGTAGTACATCCTTGTTTTGAAAGGCACACCCTGAGGATTGCCAACTACTCTGCTCAGCAAGATGATGATGTTTCCGTAATCTTCTTTAAAGTTCGTGCGCAACAGCTTCTTGGGCATCTTTTTGGCGGAAGCTCTTGGTTTCTCCAGCCATGATTTATTAATATTTGCGGCGCAGAGGTCAGGCTTATCATCATATAATTTCTTTGCATCCTCCTTAGTTCTGTAGGAAGTTCTGTGATATGTCGGGATGCCAAAGGCCTCTTGTATAGCTAACTCTCCGAGGTGAGCTAGTATCCTCCCGTTAGGCGCAACAATCTGCTTGTCTTGCGCATTATAATGAAGGGCGCACTCTACCATTAGTTCGGCACACTCAATTGCTGGTGGGAATTCGATAGCCTGAACAATTCCATTCCTCATCATCTGTCTGGCAATGGGAGTTGGCAAGAATCCATCGTGCCCGTACATCCTCCTTTTAAATTCTTTGAAGTCGACGTGTCCGAGGTTGGTGTTCGTAACATTTTTCCATTTCGAATTAATCTTGGACTCTGGCTGCAGCCCCTTACTGGCGAATTTCATCTGTGCTTGTCTGGATGGTTCTCCTCGGGTGGTCATCAACCTGCAAATACAAAAATAATTAACATTAATATAAGAACTTTCAAAATCTGGTTACTCCGAGATTTTATTCGATAAATTTATACTTTCAACTTGTTTATAATATGAATTTCTGCAAAAAAGCAAGCTGAAAGTGGAGAAGTTTGCTAAGTGATTGTCAAATCTTGTGCCGGAATGACTGCAGAAGATTGGAAAAGAAAAGAAGAGCCCTGCTAATTGATTTCCAAACCTTCAAGAATATCCTCCGGCTGCGAATTAATTCCAACTTCTGAAAATTTAATCAAAATGTGCGCCAATTTGTTGAGAAGTACGCCTTTCAGCCAAGAAATAATTTACTTCTTCAAAAAATCAAGCTCTCTAGCTTAAAATTATCTCTTCTACTGAGGAAAATCAACGTTGCTCTCAATATTTCTTCTTCCAAAAATTAGCTCTTGCAGTTTTGAGAGAGCTAAACTTCTTCTCAGTTGAACTTGTGAAAAAAAATGAGTTGCTGAAACTCATTATATGGCTGAGAAGTGTGATTTTCCTTAGCAATTGCTTTCTTTTTTCTCTCAAGTTTTTCAATTTTAGAAATGTTTTCTTCTCTTCGATTGGCAAGTTTCTAATCTTTTTTGAAATCTTTGAGGCAAGTTTCTAATTTCATCCAGGCACCACCTTCATCCGAAATCTTAAGATTTTCTTTCCTTTTTAAAATTTTGCTCAAGTGTTGAGCACTTAAAATCGTTGGAAAATATTAAATTAATCATTAAAATTTATTTTCCAACCCGTTTAATGCGGCAAAATTTAATTTCATCTAAGGCAAATTGATTATTCCCCAAGTTATTTTTCATTTTCTCTAGACATCGAATATTTTAGATAAATTTCCCCAAGTGTTAGAAAATAATTAAAAATATCCAAATATTAAATTTCCAACCCATTAAAATGTTGATACTTGGCTAGATTTATTTATCCGTGGCTAAATGTTTTAATTTTCCAATCATCTGTCTAGCCAAGACGTACTTCGTGATTTCCTTTTGCCAATTTCAACTTCCTAGGCGGACTTCAGGATTCTCCAGACATCCATACTTAGTCAAAATTTCAATTTTCTCTCTCCTTCTGGGTTGGGAGGACTTGGAGGCTTCCCTACCATTTTGTAATTTTATCCATGCCTTGGAAATTTCTTCAAGCTGAGAGGGGCGGACTTCACACTTGCCTCGCCATTCATACTTTCTTCCGTGCCTTAGAATATGCTGACGGGCGAACTTTATATTAGCTTGGTCACCTCTCTCTCTAGGCGCATTTTGATCAATGCCTTCGAAAATTTTCCTCTTCCAAAGTTGGGCGGACTTCATGCTCTTCCTGTCTATGGCGGACTTGGGCTTGCACTTGTCATGGGCACACTTTGACTTGACTTTTCCAAGGGCGAACTTGGACTTCCACTTGATAAGGCGGACTTGAGGTTCTTCCTTCCATCCACTCCTCTTCTATGGCGGACTTGGTGATCTCCCTTCCAAGGGCGGACTTTGGCCTTCTCCTTCCAAGGGCGGACTTCATGCCTTCTCAAGACATGGCAGACTTCATGCTTGGCCTGCCAGTGCCTGCCTTTAGCTTGCTAGAGGCAAGGGCAGACTTGAGAAGATGTCTGCCATTCCTTCTCATGGGCGAGCTTCTCAGACTTTGCCATTTTTACCAATTTTTTACCATTTACCTTGATTTTCCTCTTGATTTCTCTCATTTTGGAGTCGTGTTGACTTCATGATCAGTGGGACTTTCAAAATAGAAACTTTTCCTAGAATAGAAACTTTCTAAAAATAGAAAAAAACAAAAAGCATCCCTAAAAAATAGGAACTCCAGAATGGCCTAAAAATGCCAAAAGAAAAAAAGTAAAAAGCAAAAAAGCAAAATCCCTAAAAAATAGGAAGTGTCAGAAATGACCGAAAGCACAGGCGATCCTCATCTTCCGGACCTTCCGAGCACTTCCATGATGTTTAGGCACATAAACAGGTTCAAAATCTCAACTTGGCCAGAGTGACTCTTAAAACTCAAATTCTAAACTCACAAGACGCAACGTAGAGGGCGAAACCAAAAGAAACTGGGGGTCCCCATTTGCAATGGGGCGATGTGTGAAATAGGTCACAACAATCCCCAAAAGGAAAACACAAGACAAACATGAAAATAAAAGATAATGAAAAAGCTTTTGGGTCAACATGGAAGAGACATAGGGTGTTTCGACGCCTTGTGTCATCCCAAAAGGAAAACACAAGACAAAAATGAAAAGATAAATGAAAAGGCGAAGAGTGTACGACATATAGAAGAATGAAGGTACAAATAGAGGAATGCACAAAGAGAGAGGGAACATCGAACAAAACATCACGGGGGAACACAATATGCACATGCAATCACACAAAAGAAGGTAGAAAGACGAGTAGGGCACAGGCGAGTCAACCTTCAGCAAGTCATCCTCCTCCCAACCTCAGTTTGTATAAGCGGAAGGTAGATAGCAAACCTAAGGGACAACAACAAATGCCTTACTAGGACAAGGCCATCTACTTCTTGCTCCCACTGAGTGCAAGGCAAGAATGAGCTGAGGTAGGTGATGAGAAGGGTCATGTAATAGTGAGAATGCCAAGATTCTTCAACTATTACATGATAAGGGGTCCCATTTTAAGGGATTATTTCTATTATATCAAGTCTTTTAAATATGTGTTGTAAGGTGTGACATGCATCGGTACTATGATTGAAAAGCCTATGATATTTGCAATAAGATGTGTTATCGTTTTTAGGATTTGGAAATCGATCTTTAGGTATGGGTGGTAATGTGATAATACCTTGACTTAAAAGTACGTGTAAAGTCCGTTCGGTTGAAGATGGTGGACAAGGGAATTGAGGTTTCTTTATTTTGTAAGGTGGTTTGCGCTTACTAGATTCACCAACTTCTGTAGTTGAATAAGGAAGGGGACCTAAGGAGATCCTATCATCCTTGTCATTGTTGTGAGTCATTGGTTGTTCTTTAGGAATAAAGACATTCAAATCAAGGGGAGAATAAAAAATCACTGTACCATCACTACGAAGCTTTAGGTATTCTCTAGGTATTCTTACGTTGTGAGGGGGTCTTGATATCCTAACCTTGTTGTGTTTTCATTAGTTGGAATTTGCTCTAGGAGTTGATGAATTTCATGTTCACTTGTTGTATCACATCCTTTTTTACTCAAGATTGTGAATCCTTTGCCATATGTTTTTTCGAGATTGATTGGAGTGTTTGTTACTTTGTTGTCATAGGATGGTTGAGTATTTGTTTGTTTAGAGGAACTAGGTTCACCTATTGTAGGTAACTTAGGTTCAAATTTTGTTTTAGTTTCGGGATGTAAGTAACCAAACATCTCAAGAGGTGGTATTGTAGAGGGATTTGGTTGTTTCATGGATGGGTAAAAGGATGCATTATCTTCAAGGTTGTTAAGGCAATCATTGAGGAACATATTCATGTTGTCATCATCTTCTCCAATGATGTCAACATCACTAGGAGGACATGCATTAGGAGTTGATTGAGCATGACTGTGTTCAATATCATTAGGATCATTACCAAATGCACAACTTGACACATCTACCAAAGATTTCAGGGACATCGAAAACTTTCTGAAGCACATATCCATGATGTAAGATTAAGCAAATGCACTTGAAAATGAAAGAAACTGAGATTACGACAAGTCTGCAAACTGAAACAGAAAATTGAAAGCAGCCAACAAAAGCACAAAAAAACAATTTGAAACCTTGAAAATTGGAAAGTCAAAGTCAACAGGGACTAAGATGCCAAGAAGAGCATCTTGGTCCTCCTGGTGAGATTCTGAAGTTCCAAGGACTGAAATAGACATCAAACAACACATAGAGGCTTTTGAGCAAAAGACCCTGAGAGGGACTAAGATGCTAGGAAGGGCGTTTTAGTTCTGGCAGAGGTTTCTGTTAGAAAAATTGAATATTCTGGGTTGTCTACAATGTTTACAGGTTGCCTATTCAGGGGTCTGATGTTTGGAAACATAAATCTATGCAAATGGATGCAAGAAAAAGTAACTTGCAACAAGCAATTGGATGCAAAGGTGAATGCATTTTTTTCAATTTTCAATGCAATAACAATGTTTGTAAATGCAACTGGAATGATTAACAATGTACGTTTCAGTTTTTCAATGAAATGAAATGATGCAAGAAAGTAAAAATGCAACCTAAATGCACTTTCACTGATGCAAATATAAGAAACCCTAGATGCAATTTCACTAATGCAAGATGCAATCTAGATATAAGACTTTTATGGACTCCAAATAAAAAAGAGAATGTTCAAAGAAGTTGTGTTCACCAAAATGATTAATGGTGAAATAGGGACATATAATGTCACTCTTTCTCCAACTAATCATTCAAATATATCCTAAGAACCCTAGTTGGATTGACCATCAACCTCACAAGGTGAGTCAATTCTCAATTAGGAGGACTTAAGAAGGGGGGGTGTTCTTTTAGGTTTTTAAGGGGTTCACCACCAAGAAAATGCGTGAAAAGACAAATAAGCATTCAACCTACAAAACCTAGTTATGCAAGCTAAATGAAAGATGCCAATGATGAAATTATGGAACTGCAAGATAGGATGTGTGTACTTGGGAAGTCTGGAGATGTAATAAGGATTCCAGAAATGTAAAAATGCTGTCAAAATATGCTAGGGAGGACAAAGACGCCTTTAATGTTGTCTTAGTCCCGCTGCTATTTTTCAAGGCAGATGCA
Organism: Sequoiadendron giganteum; assembly: GCA_007115665.2. Lineage (NCBI taxonomy): Eukaryota > Viridiplantae > Streptophyta > Pinopsida > Cupressales > Cupressaceae > Sequoiadendron > Sequoiadendron giganteum. The sequence goes on from CM021103.1 coordinate 725,937, forward strand.
AAATCTTTGGATCTCAAAACAGAATCTCAAAGAATCTCTTAAAAATGCCCTTGGGAGGACTAAGACACCCTAGGTGGCATATGAGTCCCGTTCTGAATTTATGAAAACTCCGAATATGATTCTTAGCTCCAAGGTGTGCACTTGCTTTCTCTTAGATCTCTAGTTCTAAAACTTCCGGATTTGACCTATAGGTGAGTTTCCGTGAAGATGACAACTTTGTGATGCAACTTTGCAACTTTGCAATCTTGCACTCCAAATGATCTCCAAGTCTTCAACCTAAATCTGCAATTACACGCATACAAGAGAGGGAAAACTTGTTGAATTTTAGTGAATGGGGGTTTTCCTTGGTCAAACCCCTTGTTGGTAATTAAACCTTGAAATGAAATAAAATAATGAAGGGAAATGATGAATGAACAACATACAATGTTACAACTCACCAAACCCTTGTTGTAAAGTCTGCAAACTTGTGTGGAATGACTGCAAAGGATGTAGATCTTGAATCACTTGAACACTTTGATAGATCTTGCTTGAATTGCTTACTTGAATCGAAACCCTACATCACACATGTTAGCAAAAAAACACACATGATGCAAGAATAACCTTTGATACGATGCTTGCATCTTGATGATGGTTCCAAAATGTTTGAAGAACTGCTCTTGAATGCTCTTGAGTGAATACTTGAATGCTTGGATGCTTAGATGTCTTGTTATGATCTTAGATATGAAAATGAATGAATGAACCTTGTATTTATACTTGTCTATGCTTAATATCCCGAAATTACATCACACCAAACCGACATAGGAAAACATTAATTAAAGGAGGTTAAATTCCGCCAGAATTTGAAATTAAACCCCAAAAATAAGCCAAGGAGGACTAAGACACCCTTGGTGGTGTGTTAGTCCCAAGGCTCAATTCTTGGGGCACAGACTCCAAAAAGGGACCTTTTTAGGTGTGGTCAAAATCAGGGTCTCAAGACCCTTGGGGGACTAAGACGCCCTAGGTGGCATTTTAGTCCCAACACAAAAGTCAAGGACACATAGATAGAAACATTAAACAATCATTTTCCCTTTGATGATTGTTGGGATTAACGAGAAAAATATGTCGTTTATAAGGCTTGTGGATGCAAAATAGGGCCAATTAAGACATAAAGAAGGATAAATAAAGCAAGGCGGGCCTGAACACGTGTTAAAATGCAAGGGTATGCATTTTCCTACACTACAATATGTATATTTGTATATATACGTATATGTATATATATGCACATGCTTATATGTACATTTATGAGTAATAAATTTAAACAGATGATGCTACTGGTAAAAGCAATGAAGAGTTAACAACTGTATGCATTATAACAGCATATAGGGAGGCAACATAAAGCATGACATATGGATCTTCTTCACACTTTGGTTTGCTCTCCTTGTTATTACCAACCTCATCTAAAATGAAGGCTGCTTGAAGAAAACAATGAATTTAGGTCTACAAGGAATAGACAGATCACAGGCTACTTTATTTTGCATGCAAAACATTATGAGCTGAGGGTAAGATTTATTAAATCTGCAACTTCCAGATGTCATGTAATTAATCGATATTAATTAGCCTTGATAAGTAGGAGGTTTCTTCCACAGCGTGTCAAATTGTGATATTGCTATCAGGATTCAACCGTGTAGTTTTCGAGTCAAACTCATTGACCCATGATTCATGAGTAGTGGTTCACAAGAACCCATCTCTCATGATAATGAATGGTTCACTTAGCACTCATTGCATCTAGGTGATGCTCACAGAGGTGAAGCATTGGTCCGTCCCGGGAGGTCAACCATCCCAGTACTGCTCCAAACTATGGAGTTTCCCCCAAGGTTAAGCCCACTTAGCTTGCTACCCCATTTGCAAAACCTTCAACAAGTGTTGTGCCTTATGAACCATTCATTATAGAGCCCCTTGAGCTCATCAATTGATAAGTAGGAGGTTTCTTCCACAGCATGTCAAATTATGATATTGCTATCAGGATTCAACCGTGTAGTTTTCGAGTCAAACTCATTGACCCATGATATATGAGTAGTGGTTCACAAGAACCCATCTCTCATGATAATGAATGGTCCACTTAGCACTCATTGCATCTAGGTGATGCTCACAGAGGTGAAGCATCGGTCCGTCCCGAGAGGTCACCCATCCCAGTACTGCTCCAGCTCAAGCGCGCTTAACTACGGACATGACATATATCAAACCTTGAGCTAGAGCAGTACTGGGATGGGTGACCTCCCGGGACGGACCAATGCTTCACCTCTGTGAGCATCACCTAGATGCAATGAGTGCTAAGTGGACCATTCATTATCATGAGAGATGGGTTCTTGTGAACCACTACTCATGAATCATGGGTCAATGAGTTTGACTTGAAAACTTCACGGTTGAATCCTGATAGCAATATCATAATTAATTAGCCTTGTTATTATTTACCAACACATCACATCCTATCGGGGTTAAATTATGGGAGTAAATGAACTAACACATAGCATATTTATGAACAAACATGGTATGAAGCTGTGTGCAATTTAGTCATACTCATAATCGCAAAATCGTAGGTAGTGATATGAGACATTAATTTTTGCAACCTTACATCATGCAAAAATCATTCAGCCAACTCCACCCACGTGAATTCATCATAGTTGTCCACCTCTATCAATGCAGGAGAGGCAATTGGTTGGGAGTTGAAGGTTATGGGTAAATTAGTCCATATTCAAGACATTACTTAATGCTAAGGCGAAAAGGATACAAAAATAATCTTCTCTCTACCATCATAGTGAGGTGATGACAATTGGTTTGATATATGTCATGTCCCCGAAATTGTAACACCAGAGATATCAAAATACAATAAATATCAAAATATAAATACGAGTAATTGCAATGAAATAATAATAATAATAATAATAATAATAATAATGATTATCATAATATTATAATTATAAATATAATATTAATAATAGTTTAATCATTATTATCTAAATCATGATTATCATAATATTGTAATCACATAGAATGACCCATATTATAATAATGAAACTGATTATAACAAATATGTGAAAATTATAAATATTACTAATATGATAAAATAAACAAATATAAATCATAAAATATAACAAACAAATATAAATAATAACTTACAACATACAAATTAATGCAAGTTACTAAACCGATGGCAGCCTAAATAAAGGAAAGACAACTATTACTAAAGCAACGTCATAAAGGGGATCGACTCCAAATAAGAGCAGTGACCCTTGCACATAAGCCACGTCCTTTGATCGGCTATAAAAAGAAGACCCCTGATTGGGCATGAGATATAGAAGGTAATTATAGTTTCGAAGAGGAGTGATCTTCTATAGATGACTAATAATAAAACAAGCCGACTCACATAAAAGGATCGGCTCTTTTATTGATTATTTAATTATTATAAAGGCCGTTTGGGGTGAAAGAATCGGGTTGTCATTAAAGACATGGCCCTCCATAAGAGATGCGATTATCTGAAGATGAGGGGAAATATAAAAGAAGAACATAGGAAAGAGGAGGGGCATCAAGGAAAAGCATTAGAAAATAGAGGATAAGAATGTGGAAGAAAGGAAGGTAAATAAGGAAGAAGGGAATTATCAAATAAGGAATCTATGAACTGCTTAGTCAGAATTCTGAGAAGGCAGAGAGCAATAAGTATAGATACATACACATATACATGGGTATATATATATATATATATTAGTTACAATAATGATATATAAATATTTATTAGAAATAATGATATATGCATATTTAAATAGAATAAATATATACGTATTCATATAGAAATAAAGATATATATGTATTTATAAATTGAGTCAATTAGAAATGATGATATATACGTATTTAGATAATATATATACACAATTGTGTGAATAATGATGCTTGTAGCAATTATTGAGCCTTATAAGTAATAATGACTCTATTCATTCACTATGACGATAGATGGTATAATAGAATCCCTATCCTAAAGTACTTATGAAATATATTATAGAAGAATCATTCATAGTGAGTGATAAGAGGGAAATGAATAATTCTTTGACAATAATGAAATATTTATATCCTCTTTGATCTTATTAGATATTATCACTGAAACTTATTGATTTCTAACACTTCTACTGTCTCTTTGAGAAACACTTTGAATGCAAGATTCGGGTTTAAGTGCATCTACTAGAAAAAGGTCATTACAATATAGTATACATACCCAGTGGGGCAGAGAATGCCTAGACAAGCGATATAACTGTAGACCGACTGCCTCATGGAGAAGTGATCCCACAAACATTAATGATTGCAGGAAATGCATACACAAATTCCTTGAAAAAGGGCTTAGATGCTTTATTTATTTATTTTGTTTTTCCTTCTCTAAGAGGTTACTTTTATGCATACAAAATTCTTAAGTTAGTATTGAAATGATACCAGCTACTGTTGATGCCAGAATGCAATGGCTGTCAGAGCTATCTTCTCATACGGAAAATGATAGTGGCCAGCCCATCTTCATATGCTAAACTTACTACATTTTTCTTCACAAACTCGATATCTTGCGTGCCATATTTTTGCGCAGTTTGTGTAATTAAAACAACTCTTATATTTAAAGACCAAATGCAAAGGCATAGATGAGGCGTGTGAATTGTTTGACAAAATGCCTCAAAACGTGGGCTCATTGAATGCCATGATTGCAGGATAAAACAACTGAATTGGGAAAGCAAGACAAGGATTGAACTATTTTGAGAATAAAATCCCTTATGAATGTGATGATTGCACAATCAAATTCTATGGGAGCAACTAAAACTTACACGCAAATGCAAGTGGCAGGTATAGCACCTATATCCACCATCGCCCTCCAAGAATCCTCACTCTCTATGCCTATAAGAAAAATCAAAACTCTTTCACTGGGGTGAATATCCATCAGAGGTGTCAAAGATCCCTCAAAAGCTTGGTCGACATGTATGTAGCAGGGGGAACAATACTACCGAAGCTGAAGGTTTGTTGTTTTTCTAATGGCTTCCTCTATGTGAAACAATGAAAGTATTCTAGAAATGGTGTCTTGGTAATTTGGGAATGCCCCTATTTTCTATCGACTTTCCTCTTCATGTTTTCCCTTCCCCCCAAAACATGAAAAGTCTCTCCTTTTGTTGCCAAGCAATTAACAGGTGTAATCCAAAATCCATTGCTTCTTCTATAGCCTGCACACCAGACATACATGCAAGTATAGAAGCATTGGGAAGGCACGTGGGATGTGGAGAGACTGGCTTGTATTTATTTTTATCTTATTCTTTTTTCCTAAACTATTTTCTCCTTTTTCTTTTATTCTCTCTTTTAAAATAAAATAACCATATTGATATATACCAATATTAAAACTTAATAATTTTAATAATAATATTACTTTTCATTTCTTTACTGCAATATTATTATCATTAGTATATGATATTGTTATTATTGTTATTTCTATTTTCTTTTCATATTAGCAAAACATTCTTATGCTAAGTTTTGCTCATGACCCAACATTATTGTGGGCTCTCCTAAATTTATATATATGGGATTTTTACTTTCATGTAATTCAATCGCCGCCCTTGGTTGAGGTTCCTAATAATTTTGGACATGAAACATTAATCATGGTATCAATGGGCAACACATTCTTGTGGAACATTGAATTATTTCACAAAGCTAAGAGTACGCAAGGCATCTTAATCATTTTTTCTAATGAGAGGCCCTAACCATATCTATTCATAAAATAATCAATACAAGATACAAAACCATAGTTTCACACACATGCAACCTAACTATATGAGTCTAGGTGAGTGTGTGTGTTGATTCCATCATAATAAGTAACCTTCATTAGCTAGGACCTTCTACTCGAGGATACTCTCTCTCTCCAATATGAGAAAATGTTAACAATTCATGATGCACTTATGAATCAACATGTAATTAATCATCATCATTATAATAACTTTTCTTAATTACCCTTCAAGTAATAATCAAATTAACCACATTATCTTTCATAATCCCTTGTTATTAAACAATTAATGCATTAACTAAGTGATTAAGAGAAGCTAATTAAGCGGGATGTGACAATTGTGGGTTTGACTATGGCCTTTCGTACCACTCCTTGCGTTGGTTCACTCACACCCCTCAAATCTGATGGATTTCATCCTACTAGATTATGGTGTTTTTTCTTTGCTGTTAGGTCAAATCCTATGAATTTTGCTGTTGTGGTGCTTGTTTATAGTAACTACAATTCTGTATATTTTACATACATACATACATACATACATACACATATACATATATATATAATACAGCCGTACCCAAACATACCGACCCAAGGGAAAAAATTGTCGTACCGGCGTACTCTTATTCCATACCCATACTAGAACTGGCAACTTAGCATAAAAACAAAAAATTCAAAGAATTGAAAACAATGGATAATAGGGACGAAGTTTGCTTGTACTCAAACAAGCAAAGATTTAAGGGAGAAGCTAAGGAACTAGAGCCATTGTAGTATGACCCATTTAAGATTATTGAACATGGGTAGGAATGTTTTCAGATTAGATTTGTCATTTATACAAAGATATATGTCTTTTTGTGTAATGTCCCACCCCAAATAGAACAATCTCTATTGCGATTCTGCTCGATTAATTTTCAGTTTGACACATGGGACAATTTGTCAAACATTATGTATGCTATTGGACTGAGTTTTCAATGAGTTTTCAGATTGCAAATAACATGTAACCGCAGTATCAAATAGATCACTTCATATGTTGCATTTTAGAACATCGTTTAATACATTGAAAGTGCTCACAGCCATTACATTTTTGAGTATGATTAACAACGGTATATACAAACATGAATGCGGATTGAAGTTGATTCCAAGCATAGTTTAATCAATGACAATTACAACTTGACTGTGGCAGTCATATGCATGATTTATGAGCATTATCAGCAAAGAGAACCTTCAGAAATAAATATTAGTTTGCATCATAAATACCAGTTCTAGAAGTTGCTAGCAATGTCACGGCTGGCAAGGAATTTGTATTTGCAGAAATTAATTGTCTAAAACTATAGCAGCAAAATGCCTCTTTAGAATCATGTCCAGCTTGCCACATTACCCAACATGACATCCATGGCCTCCTAAGACAGCCCTTGTCCCAAGGAATGAACCCACGCCTTATCTATGAATTAGTGCAGGCTCAATGCTCAACACCTAGCAGCGGGTAATCCTCCAAACTCCACGCCTGGTGGAAGTATAAATGCACAAACCAAGAAATAGATGATGCCACGCCCAGCCTTAAAATCCTCTGAGTATGGTGTCCAAGTATATGCAACAATTAAATCATCAAAACCCTTGCCTGGAAAACATTTGATAACTTCTTGGAAAACTCTGTAATTTCCTTACTTTGTCAATGATGAATTAAACTTAGATTTCCTGATTAAATCTCCAAACTCTTATTTTGAATCCTTTCCTGTAAATCGATGAAGCACAAGCACAATCCCTGAAATGGAATTGTCTGCAAGCTAGCTTGGGAGATCTCTCGCTCTTGTACTGAATTGTTCTTCCTGAGGGATTTCGTCCTCAATTGGCTTTCAACCAGCAAACCCTTGTTGAAGCTCTTCACCAAATTTCTCCAAAACAAGAATAATAATCATGAATAAATAAAATGAACTTCAAATGCCTTTTTATAATTCTCAACTTCACCTCAAATTCACATTTAAATTTCATTTCATTCAATTTACTTTTTAATTTTGGTGCACAACTTTATAATATAAAGTATACTTTAAAAGTCACTTATATCTCCCCTTTTAAAATGACACTTTAACTTATATTATAAAGTATACTTTAAAATCACTTATATCCCCTTTATAATAAAGTCCCTTTTTAAAATATTTTAATAACGCATAAAATTAAATTATTTAATTTAACTTTATTATTTGACGTTATTAATATTAAATGCATAGGACCAATATTAACCATTATAACTCCAGGATATAATTATGCCACCATGCCAAATATAGAAACTCTACCAGCTGACCATACCAATGACTTACTATAAAAAGTAAGTATGAGCAACACATCCGGATGACTTACTAAAAATAGTGTGGGTCAAAGTGTCCAGAATGACCTCCGGAAGACACACCAGAAATAAACTGGGACATTGAGTTGAAGAGTACTGAATTAAGCACTAAAAAGGCCTATTGAAGAACCAAAGATCACCCTCGAAGGGGTCCACTGAACACCTTGTTAGCCTACGGGGACCAGTTGGTAGACTAACCATTGCGTCTGACCACTACCTAGGAAAAGGGGACATTACACTTTGAGCCTTCCATTTTAGATGCAGATGAGGAGCCTTTGTTGATTGTATTGAAGATGTTGTGTGTATTCTCAAGAAGAATTGGAGAAGGATGTTGTGCTATAGGTGAAAGAGAGGGTTACAAGAAGGGGAATACAAGAGACGTGGCAGATCATGAGCAAGGCAAGGTGATAATCTAAGGACATTGTGAATGGTAACTTTCTCCATCTTTTGAGTTCCTTAGCATTTGGAGGCCAAAAGCCCCCCTAAGTCGTTTTTTGAAGATTTCTTAATGAACAGAACATAAGACAAGATCCATTTACGAAAGCAAATAAACAGACAGAGTTGTAGGAGTAATTGAAGTTGGAAAAACTATTTCATAAGCCTCTTAAGTGATTTGGTCACCTAGGGGACTTCAATATTTTAAAAACTACTTGTGACAGGTTTGACTGTTGTTGAAAACCACATGCAGGCAATGAGTTTCACTGCAGCCAAACTTGTCACACAAGATACAATAGCAGGGCTGCATCCAAGATGAGATGTTCAAGTGTTCCTTCTATGAATTATTTGGATTTGAAGCATTTTGGCTTCCTTTTAGGCACTTTTGTAACTCGAGTCTATATGACTTCCTTGTAAACATGTTATGGAGATTCTTTTCAGTTGGATGGGCCTCTACTTGCATAAGTGGTCTTTGATATTTTGAAGTGTAGTGAGAGATAAAATGTAATGGCAATATTTATGGGTGTTTCAGCGTTGAGAACATCTCCCATCCCATTCATAATGCAAGACAATCTCTCCACGTCTTGTCAAGGGATGAAATCAGGTTTATATCATCATATGAGGTGTCTGCAATGGGAATTATGAGCGGAACTGGCATTTCCGTACTTTTGTTGCGTTTTCTTCCTTGGTATTAATCTTCTTTTGGCTCATCTTTAAGCTTACTTCCTTTGTTTACCTTTGGTTTATCTACGATTATTGAGATTCTGTATATTCATGCTCTCTTAGATCTACAAGTAGTAAAAAATTCTAGGTCTGTAGGTGATAGGGCCTGAACATTAGTGCAAGTGTGGTTCTCTGTTCTCCTACATACAAAAGATAAAAGGCTTCCCTTGCTCTGGCTTTTGGTTTTAGATCAACTCTTCTGGCTTCATGCTGTTTATCTCTAATTGCAAGTGCTCTTTTGTAGGGTGTGCTTTGTTATTGTCTGCCAGTCTTTTTGTTTGGCCTCCTCTGCATCTATCAATGGGGAAAAATACCCTCTTTCCCTCCTAAAGGAACCTGGAGAGGTAGGTCTAATCCTCCCTAGCAAACCCCTAAGCATAAAGTTCCTGTGAATCTTAAATGTCCTAAGCAGCGTCTGCTGACCTTGGTCATCGCTTCACTGAATGGATGGCAAAACACCATATAGTCTATCTCTCTTAGGCACCATGGTTAGTGTTCTGAAGATTGTTGAAACTCCTGGTCTGGAAAATGATTCCAAATGCCAAACAGCCTTGGAAATCCCCTGGTTCTTGTTCCCTTCCATCCTGATCCTCAAGATACTTGTTCTCGATATTTGCTGGTTAAAAACACCTTGGCTATTATGCAGTTTAGTTGTGAACATTGGCTCTCTTAGGGCCAACTGACTTAATGTTTGGGAGTCTAGTCAAGATGAAAGTAAACTGCTGGCTGAGGAATTGGTTGCAATTGAAGAATACTCACCTCTCCTATGTTCTAGAACCCTCAATTGAAAATCCTACCACCCATGGCCCAACCTCAGAATTTCTTACTCTTAAGGAGGAGGTGGAGGAGCTCAAGATGGTGGTAATGCAACTACATGCTGTGCTGTGTGGTGTTTGTCAACTTGCATGGAAAAGGCTAAGCCTCTTTAGGACCCACTCACTTCAAGGAGGCTACAGAATTTGAAGATTTGAAAAAGGATGTGGGTACAGCTGTTGAGCAACTTTTCAGGTCTTCGTATGATGTTAAGAACAGAGATCCTCATGCTTAGGAGACTCTCTATAATCTGCAGCTCAGATTGATTCATTTCCCTTTCACAGAATCTCAAGCACAGGAATTTGGCTTTGACTTGTCCCAGGTGTAGGAGAAAAAACCTATGGCTGTTAGTGAGAGGCGAGGAGGAAATGCAGGTTTCATAGAAGGATCTGCAAGTTTGAATTTTGTTTAATTTTCTTGTTTATGTTTATGCTAATGATCAGCAGTTGTGGGAGTGGGGATGCCCTTAAAGATCAGGTTGTTCTATTGGTTAAAACTTGAAGTGTTTGTTTTTGGTTGACTTTTCATTCATGCGGTTGCAGTCATGGGTTTGCTACAATTTAGTTAACTTTTTTTCAAAGCTTTTATTGTTGGGGTTTCTTGTCGATGAGTATTGTCCCATTTAGGGCTACTTGGGTTTTCCAACAAGCTTGTTGTTTTATCTTGGTTCAGGGTTGGAAATCTGTAAAATACATTGCTGCTATGGCCAGTGTTCACTTATCAATGCATATAATGTATAATTAGTATTACATAAATAAGTCTAGGTTGTAAATTGATAGTGCAAAATTAAGTACAATACTGTGGTTTCCATACTGATTACTGCTATGATAAATAACATTCAAAGTTTGTATATTCTAATTATGTTGATAGGAGCTTAATTCCATTCACGGCAGCTTTATCTCCAAGCAAGCAAATCAGAAAAAAATAATTATATCATTGTACTGCATTATTTCTTTTTAAAATACAGAGGATCGTCTTCATATCATTTGTTTATGAATTCCCAAATATTTTTTTAACAGGCGGGTTTTTCACCTGTAGGATTGACTATGCTGCTTGCAGTAGAGGGTTTTTGGGTCAGGTAATAGATGTGGAGATTGTGAAGATGGTGCCTAAGAGTTGGAGTGACCATGCTGCTATAGTACTTACTTTGAAAGAACAACCATCTTTGCCTGCACACCCTATACCTGCTCTTAGCTCCCGGAGTATGAAAAGGTTCAAAGAGGATACCAGGCAGACAAAAATTACTGCTCTTTTTGGTGGACATTCACTGAAGTCAATGCAACCTAACGAGAAGGAAGTTGTGTCCAAGGAAAATCAAGACTGCCAATCCTTAAAAAGGAATGATAACACATGGGAAAGGGATGCAGACCTCAGACAAGGACATATTGAAAGCTCAAATGAAGTATCAAACAAAAGCATAAAAGACAATCTTGATGTAAATAACTTGTGTGGCTCAAAGGAAACAATTCCTCCGCATTTGCCTACATCATTTACAAATAAGAACCTCATTGTAGATGCAAACGATGTATCAGAGACACATCTGGATCGGTCAATTGATTCTGAAGTTGTGGAGAAATTTGATAAAAAGCATACAATGGAATCTCGGTTAACACATGCTTTATCACAGAAAGCCATATTCCTGGACGCTGATGAGGTGTCCATAAGTGAAAATGAAAACAATCGATTAATTGAATCACAACAGCATCTTATTGCTGATAGTATCCCAGCCTCATCAGATCACACAGACAGCTCATTAATTGGGCAGGCACGTGATGAGATGAACAGAAAATTCTGTAGACTTGCTGAAGCTAAAATTCCTGCTGAAACTAATGTTCCAAAGAACATCTTGAGAGAGCCATCAGCTTCAACTCAACAGAAATCCAAGGTTTCAAAGAAACGCAAACCAGTAGAAATTTTACCAGGACATTCTGTTAAGCAAAAGGGACTCAAGAGTTATTTCAAAATACAGAATGGCTAGTCCATATTACGTTAACATTTTTTATTGAACATGCCTCTGCTTTGCATCTTTGTTTGTGTGGATTTTATGAGTAGGCTGGCAGCTCAAGGTTTTGCCAGATATGCGAGGGAGTGTAATTAACGGAGGTCTGAATGTCTGATGATGTTTAAATGTCATTAAAATGTGTTAGAAAATCATTGCTCAAGCCCATACCATGAATAGCCCAAAGTTTTGGGTACTCATCTGCAGAAATATTAGTTTTGAAATGCCCATTGCAAGCTCTAATTAACTAAGCAATTTGAGTTGAATTCGTAAATTACAACTTATTTTTGTGAAGGGGGAATTTGTGTATAACATTTTACTTAGCTTATCAAAGCCGTTAAACCTCAGCTTCATTTGGTGATTGATGTTTTTCACTCTAGCATGCAAATATTGAACAAGAGTCCTTGTAGATACTATGCATAGGAACTCAGGGTTATTCAAGTTCAGTGCTGGCTTTTTACCTGTCTGTTGAATGAAGGACTTATATACCACAAATTGCATATGAATTATAGATTAGCAAACACGGGTCAGTATTGAGATATAGACTTCAGATTACAATGGCTAGTTCAAGAAAATTCACTTTTCCAATACAGCCCATATAATGTTGTTTTTCTAACTACTGAATTCTATAAACTTCTAAATTGGAAGTTTGTTTAGATAATGAAACAACACTTGAAAATTGAAAAGTCCTTGACTACTATAACTATATGGACATATGTATAGATAAATTTATGTGTACATATACATAGATACATCTATGTGCATGTACATATGTATATGCACAGAGACACACATGTCTACATACATTACATATACATACATGCATGTGTTTGTGGTGTAATGGTAAAGGGATGCTTTTGAAGCACTCATTTCAAAAGCACCCCTTTACCACTACACCACAACCTATTATGTGCGGACATAAATACACACATATTGTTTCTAGTTTATCAATTTGATTCTCTAGATAGGAATCAACTTATGAATTAGAGATAAAAGGAAAATCATTCCATCTATAATTTAGACTTGCATATCCATTTTAAAAAAATAGATTATAACTATTCATTCAATAGAATATCCTATTAACAACCAGATATTCAAATAGCTGAATTGCAATGATCACCATCAAAATCTACCTCAATTTTCAATCAGAAAAATTGATGTATTAATCAATCAACAAGTTAGGTTCACTTCAAATATTTATGTATGCATGTATGTTTGTGCATGCATATTGGATTGTGTAATGGTAAAGGGATGCTTTCAAAAGTGATTAACCAAGATTCAAATCCGACTTCATGATAAGATGACTTACCACTTATGAACTCCATGTGAAAGGGCTGCTTTGTTAATACGATTATTTAGTTGTGGGTACATTGAAATTCACAAATGTCCATCCTTTTAAGGGTGACATGTTTGAATTAGGACTCACTAATGTCCTTGGAAGCCGTTACAAAAAAATGTTAACCAAAATTTTAAAAAAATAAAAATTGAATAGGAACCATGCCCTCTAAAAGTTGAACAAATTGAGTTTAGTTAATAAACATCAAGACTTTCTTAGCTCTACAATCCCTCAAGCCAACTATTGCATTTGCCACACCATCACCTCTCACCAACCTAGCCACATGCATAGATGATTTGTTAAGTTCATCGTCATATACTATTTGTTTATGTTGTAGGTTGACCTCTTGTAATGAATAATCTCCATCTTTTTGGTTTCCTTCCTCAAAGCATTATCCATTAGAGAAGGCAAGCTGAATAGGTTGGAAATTTCTAGCCTCTCAATCTTATGAGCAACCTCAAGGCATTTATAAGGATGGTAAGCTCTCAATAAAAGGCCACTAATTCCTTTTGAAGGAAGATTATAACTTTCCTTTCCCAAGACACAAATCATTTCTTACAATCCTTTAACTTGAAGCTCTTCATCCCTAGCCCGACTTTGCTTTATCCCAATAAATGAATAAGAACTAGAATCATGAAGAACATGGGAAGTCCAATCTTAAATGGTTTTGGCATCTGCAATGTTCTCTAAATTGCTCCTAAGGTCCCCTATAACTAAAACCTTGAATTGAAAATATGTGTGCTCTTCAAATTGCCTAGCCCAAGGACAATTTTGTTAGACTACAAAGATTCAAATGTGGGCAAGAAAGAACATTTCTCAATTTCCTCATCAACACAACATGCCTTAAGAAAGGGTCAAGAAATCCTTTAGATGGGTGTCTCCTATCCATAACACTAAAAAAGCTCATACCAAACATTGTAGAGAGGCAAACACTACAAAATTCTCAAGCCAATATAGGGAACAACATAGAGAATAAGGAGACAAAGGCACTAATAGCCAAATAAATGGGGCAAGTGCATTCAGACATACCAAGGTAATTATTTCCATGCTATCAAATTGCTATTGTGATAAATTCCTAGTGGTGAAAACCCTCAAGCACCACTCAGTACTAGTGTATATAAAATATGATTCAAATTATCACTTGTTGCCATTAAAAAAAAGCATAAATAAAAATATAACAAGCATGTTCATAATAAATTCTTATTTACTTATTGTTCATATTTTTTAGCTACACACTTGTAGCAATGCACTTGTAGCACCATGCTTAAAATTCTTTCCTTGTGTATATATTATGTCACTTCATAATACTCTACCTCAATATGGTGAATTATGGGAAACTTGTAGCATCTCCTAGAAGGTGATCCATCCACAAAATAACTTGGAATAATGTGTTTTTTGTCATTTGTGTTATTTTTCACATGCAACATCGTTTCAACTCTTTTATTTTCATAATTTTGTCCTAATATCCTTTTGGCACTCTAATCAGTAACATTTTTCTTTCTATAATTTTTACCTTATTAAATTATTATTTATATTTTTTAGTTTAATGTTATTAACAAAATCTTGTTCCCTTTCCCAATTTCTTTCACCAAGGATAGTTCAGTTGATAAAGTTGGGGGTGTGGCATCTCGTAATTATTTGTCATATTCTCAAAAAATCATTTCTAACAGTGTTTTATTAGAGATGTAATTTCCAATGAATTATTAATGTCATTTATTCATGATGTATTATCAATAATTTCATTTTCCATAAAGTGTTCTTGGCATGTTGAACATGTGTGAATTGGCATTTCTAAGTTAATATTATGATATTATTGCTATTATCAATAGTAATCAATTTAAAGTACCTGCATGCATTAGTTTTTTTCATTTAAAAATATTATCACATTTTTAACACATTGGGAATCTACTTATTTGGTCATAGAGCTTAAATGTTGAGTATGTCTAGATGGTTGGAAGGGATAGGGTAATTGCAATAACTAATGGTTTATGTGATAAGGGTCAATAATATGGATGGTGGGTTGAATAGACAACTATAAAGAGTCCCACAACTTCTCAAAAAGATAACAATTAATCAAATTTTTCAAGTAATATCTTTGTTAACTTTCTTTGCGTAGTTGTAGGGGTATGCCAATCAATTTTCTCTTGATTTTTCTATGGGTTTCTAAAATGATGAAGTAGTGATGTGTGGCATTGAGTTAACTCTAAATACAGAGTTAGTTGTAACAATTATAATATTTTTTGCTACATGAGAAGGGAAAAAACTCAAATGGTGGTTGGACAAGGTACATTATGATCTTCACTCCTATATTCATGGAAAGAAATTGGTTTTTCCTTTATTTAGTACATGAAATGTGAAGACAAGTACTCCTATGTGTATAGCTACCACTTTTAATTAATGGTACACCTAAGATCATGAATATTCCTTATTTTATTTTGAAATATATATTAATTATGTTTAAAGTTTAGAATGGAATTTCCAAGAAAATGTCCCATCATGGGTTAATTAGGTTAGTGATAGGAGAGGTCTTAAGTATAAGTCACCTACCAATAATATAGGAAGTGTTCAGTGGAACACCTACAATGTTAAAGCACAACGATGTGTCACACTTTCGACCAACTAAATAGTTCCAAGTGAAACTGTTTCGACCTAAACGATTTTGGTCAAATCAGTTTCACTCGAAACAATGTGGCTTATACATGGCACATAGAATTTCAGACGAAGCCCTTTCACTCGAAATCATAAAATTTGAATTTTTCCCTCACATCGAAATGTGGCTTATTTATGTGGGGTTTCTGTAGAAAGGGTTTTGGTCAAAATCCTTTCTATCGAAACCTGTGTGGCATCCTAGTTGGCAACCAACTCAACTTTTTTCAGAATTTTTTAAAACTTTCAACTTCAACTAAGTATCTTCAATTAAAATGATTTTTTCTTTTAAAGAAAAATATTCTTTTGTAGAGCTCGGAGTGGTAAATCCAAATATGTATTTTTTTTGTTATATATTTTGATTAGTTTTTATATATCTTATTTTTAAAATAATGCAAGTAAGTTGTTAAAGTTAAAAAATAGGCTGATTAGAAATTTTAAAAAATGTAAAACATGTTAATTTTTTTTGAAAAATATATGGTGCATTAGAGGAGAGAATTTTTTTCAAAAGGGTATATATTTTTTTGAAAATGATTGAAAAAATAAACAATAGTTGATGTCAAATGAAAATTGTCAAATTTTGACAACTCTGACTTTAAAATGTTATTAATGTAAGGAAGCTAAGGTAGCAGAATTTCCTACACTAATCTAAAGAGGAGAATAATGCAAAACTTTTATAGATCTTTAACAGTTACAAAAACTTAAACATAAATATCATGCATACCATGACATAGTGATTTACGTGAGGAAAACCCTTTTGAGAGAAAAACCCCACACTTCAAAAACTGTCCAATTTTTTTTTTCAAAAATCACAAAGATTACAATATATTTACAAAGAAAGCTTCTCACAAAAGTATCACCACCAGAGATCCAGAGACAACATGACTGCTATCAGACTCTCAGAATATATCACCGTCTACAATCGTAGTAAAACACCCTCATAAAATAGGGTTAACTTCTAGGGCAAGACATTCCAACAAAATATCCACCATTAGATCTAAAACCTAATAATTAACGGTCTAGATTTACAATGTCTCATTTATTTAATGTATGCCAACCATTTTAGGCGTTTTCTAAAAAAGATAACAAAAAATTATTTACACATCCCACTCCCCCCCTTGCTGCCATTGTATATTACACCTATCGATGTAACTAGGATATATATTATATATATATTATCCTATCAACAATAACCTTTATATAATTGCAAGGTTGAGACACATTTTCCCAGCAAATCTCCCACTTGTCGAACACCTTGCAAGAGCAACGAGAGGGAGTAAACATTGTCTCTTAATTGCTAGGGGCCGAAAGACCCATAGTCTTTGAACACCATTTGAACTTCTCTGTGCTCACAGGTTTAGTTAAAGAATTAACAACATTCATCAAAGTCTCTACTTTAACCAACTTCATCCTATCATCTTCGACTATATCTTAAACAAAATGATACTGTACATCAATGTGCTTGGTCCTGGCATGAAATGTTGGGTTCTTGGCTAGACATATCACACTCTGACTATCACAATAAATTGTCACTGCACTTTGTTTTATTCCAATTTCTGAACACAGTCTCTTAAGCCAAATTGCTTCTTTACAAGCATGAGTAGCTACCATATACTCTGCTTCAGTAGTGGACAAAACAACCACGGTTTGTCACTTACTCGTCCAATTGATTGCACCACCAAATAAAATAAACACATAAGCACTGGTGGATCATCTGCTATCAATATCACCTACTCAGTCTAAATCCACATAACCATGAATATCAAGGGAAATATTGTCTTCGGTAAAATTACTATGATAACACAAGGAATACTCTGAAGTATCGTGCAAATATCTGAAGACTCTTTTAACTACATCTCAATGAACTCTACCAAGATTAGACATATATTTGAAAAGAACTCTCACTGCTTGGGCAATGTCTAGTCTAGTACAAACCATAACATACATCAAACTTCCAACTACTCTCTGGTAAGACACTCTGCTCATGTCTTCCATCTTTGATGGAGATGTTGGGCAATCTGAAATAGATAACTTTGTTCCAACAAAAAGGGGAACACACAATGGTCTACAATCCTACATGTTAAATCTCTATAAAATTGAATTGACATACTTACTTTGGTCAAGCCATAAATTTATATTCTCTCTATCTCTTTTAATTTCCATCCCAAGAATGTGTCTAGCTGCACCAAGGTCTTTCATTTCAAATCTAGCAGCAAGTTGAGATTTTAGTTCTGAAATCATACCTTTCCCTCTGCCAATAAATAACATATCATCAACATATAATACAATAAACAAGAAATGATCAACATCGTTTTTATAATAAACACAATGATTTAATTTAGAACACTCAAATCCCAAACTCAACACATATGTATCGAAATTTTGGTGCCACATCTTAGGACTCTGTTTTAAGCCATACAAAGATTTCTTTAGTTTGCAAATCAATTTACTATTACCTTTGACCACGTAGTTCTTTGGCTGTCATATAAATATCCTCCTCCAAGTCATCATGAAGGAAAATAGTTTTCACATCCATTTGCTCAACCTCTAAATCATAAGCAACAACAATAGCAAGCAAAAATCTAATGGATGTTATTTTTGCAACAGGAGAGAATATCTCACCATAATCAACACCCTCAACTTGAGAGTAACCTTTCGTAATCAACCTTGCTTTGTACTTCTCAATACTTCCATTTGAACCAATCTTTTTTTTGACCACCCATTTGCAACCAATAGTTTTACGTTCTCCAGGCAATGGTACAAGATCCCATGTATCATTCTTTTTCAAAGATGTCATTTCTTCATCCATGGCAATCTTCCAAGATTCTACATCATTCATACCTAATGCCTTTTCTACAGATTTGGGTTCATCCATCTTAGTATTCAAAGCAAAAATACATCTCCAATCATCAAGTGTATACCTTTCAGGTGGTTGTCTATGCCTTGTAGACCTACGAACAAGTTGAGTTGGAGGTTCTTCCTCCTCTTCTAAAGATTCAGAGCTAGATGGGCTCTCCTCAACTTCTTGTCCATCCATGGGCCTCAATTCAACTTTCTCAGGTGTAGAAGAAAATTGAATCACATCTTCATGTGTACTTTGTTCTGGCTGCAATGTAATAGAAGAAGGCTTAGTTTCTCTAAAAATAACACTTCTACTATATATTACCTTTTGTGCAACAGGATCCCAAAGCATGTATCCTTTAACACCATAACTATATTAGATGAATATAAATTTCACAACTTTGTTCTCCAACTTTGTTCACTTCTTCTGACACATGCGCATATATCTCACAACCGAAAACTCTAAGATGTCTTAATGAAGGCTTGGGACCTGACCATGCCTCTATAGGCATCTTATCAACAAGAGTTGATGTAGGAGACCTGTTAATCAAGTAACAAATAGTGGCAACAACTTCAGCCCAAAACCTTTGTTCTAGACCAGCAGCACTCAACATATTCTTAGCCTTCTCCATTAGTGTCCCATTCACTCTTTTTGCAACTAAATTCCGTTGTGGAAAATATGGAGTTGTCTTTTGTTTATGAATATCGCAATCTTTACAAAATCTATCAAGATCATTAGAGCAAAATTCGCCGCCATTATCAATCCTCAAACATTTTATTTTCTTTCCAGTCGGTAACTCAACCATTGCTTTAAATTCTTTAAATCAACTAAAAACTTCAGATTTATTCTTTAGAAAATATACCCATGACCTACTATATTCATCAATAAATGAAATATAATATGTGGATTTACCAATTGAAGGAACATCTACAAGACCAAACACATTATAATGAATAAGATCCAATACACCACAAAATTTATGAGAACTTGAGTAAAATTGAACGTGGTTTTGTTTTTCATAAATGCAATGCTCACAAAAATCAAATTCAAGATTACAAACAGACAAACCTTCAATGAAGTTTTTATTTTTCAAGGTCTTTAGACCCATTTCTCCAATGTGTCCAAGCCTTTGGTGCCATAACATAGTTTTCTCTGCAAGTAACTCTGATTTAGAAGAAAGAGCACCCTTGGGTACCCAAAAGCCATGACAGTTTGTTGAAGGTGAAATGCTCACTTCTTCCACAAACTTGTTTTTCGCAGAAGTACTAGTGCACTCAACAATGCATGCATCAAGCTTATACAATGTGCCACACCTAACACTTCTAGCAATCACCATAGCACCTTTGACCATCTTGCATCTTGCATCAGAAAATACTACCTGCACACCTGCATCTATTAGTTTGCTCACAGATAACAAATTGTGTGCTAATCCAAGGATATGCAATACACCATTAATCCTTTTTATTTTACCATCAAGAAACCTAATTTTAACTTTACCACCACCAACAACGTCTAAATGAGAATCATCACCCAAGTACACCTTACCTCCATCAAATTCTTCATATTCAGAAAACCAATCTCTATTAAAGGTCATATGGAAAGATGCACTTGAGTCAATTAACCATGCATCATTACCAGCACGAATTGCCAAAGCTACAATGAATGCCTCACCATCTTCTTTTTCCGACTCAGAATCAGAATCAATTTTTTTTTTTTCTTTTCATTCCTTATGAACATGTCTAGGCTTACCACAGTTCCAACAAATAACTTTGGACTTTCCAAGAGATTTAGATCTCCCCTTGGACTTGGATTTGTTACACTTCTCATTTTTCTTGCCTTTTTCGTTAGGTCTTCCACAAACATTTAGGGCCTACTTGGCACTGATGGATACCTTTCTCCTCATCTCTTCAGAAAGCAAAGAACCCACCACATCTTCAGTCTTCAATATAGCACAATTACTCTCAATAGCCATAACAAGAGAATCCCACAAATCAAACAAAGAACAAAGTAGGATCTAACATTTCTCTTCCTAATCCATTTTGACACTAATTGATGCCAATTGAGCCACCAGCATATTGAATGCTTCCAGGTGGACTGTAATTCATCCACCCTCTTCCATTCTCAAGGAATACAATTTCTTCCTCAAGAAAATCTTGTTCACTAAAGATTTGGCTTGATACGTCTCAGCAAGCTTCTTCCATAGTTTTTGTGTAGAGGTCTCTTCATGGACATTGATTAAAACAGTCTGCCAAGCACAATCTAATTAGACCCTTGGTTTTACGGTCCATAACATCATATTGAGCAGCTCGAGTAGGATCTGTAGGCTTTGAAACATTCTCATCAACAACATCCTACAGATCTCGATCTATCAACAGATCCTCCATCTTCAACTTCCACATTTCAAAATTATTTCCAAAAAATTTATCCACCTGTATTCTACTTGATGAACTTGTTATCTAAAAATTCTTGTAACAAGATCACAAAGTGTCTTCTGCACAAGCTCCAACTCAAATCTGGATTAGTTCAAAAAACCCAACAACCCACAACTGAAACCAAATGTGATCAGGCTCTAATACCACTTGTAAGGAAGCTAAGGTAGCAAAACAACTTCCTACACTAATCTTGAGAGGAGAATAATGCAAAACTTTTACAGATTTTTAACAGTTATAGAAACTTAAACATAAATAAACATAAATATTGTGCATACCATGAAAGATTGATTTATGTGGGGTTTAGGGTTTAGAGAAAAACCCCACACTCCAAAATCCACCCAATATATTATTCAGAAATCACAGAGATTACAATATATACTTGCAGAGAAAACTTCTCACAGGAGTATTACCACTAGAGATCTAAAGACAACACAACTACTATCAAACTCTCAAAATACTATATATATTCTATCAACAATAACCTTTATATAATTGCAAAGTTGAGAGATATTTTCCCAACAATTACAAGAAAAATATACATCAATTTTTTTTTTCCATGCACTAGATATTGAAGTTACCTATTTGGAGAAAAAATATTAGCGGAAAATTAAGTTTTTTCTATTTGTTTCTTGATGTCAAGTGAATGTCACTTTTTCCTAAAATTTTCAACATTCCAAAATCTACTCTTAAATTGATAAAAAAAATAATCAAAAACAATTTGATTTTTTTTTGAAAAATTACAAGAATAAACTTCATCAAGATTTCTATAGTTCATTAGTTTATATCATTTTGAAATTCAAAACATAAAGACCACTTTTATGTGGTTGAAGTTTAGATTTTTTTTGCTGTTGGTTGATTCCTTTATAAAATATGACACATGTTTGTACTTTTACCCTACAAACCATGAAGATAATGTTCAAAAAGAGGAAATCTCCCCTATAATTGCTACAAGCATGGAAGAAGATAAAGTTGCACCTATTGTAGGTTGTGAGGGTTTAAAAGGTCTCTACATTTGGTAAATGTGTTGGTTCTAATAGATGTTGAAGAAATGAATGAAACTACCTAGAGTCTAATCTAGAGGATGAGTTTCTTTTTACCTAGTGAGGGTTTTAAGAGTGTTTAAGATACCTCTACATATAGTGTATGTGTTGGAGATGATAGGTTTCAAATAAGGTGACTAAGTCAACCAAAAGAGTATGATTCAAAGGATGAGCCACCATAACATGATGTTCTTCCCTCATAAAGATATTTTAGGTCCTCTTATCAACTTCAATATTTGGAAACTATAGTTTGTTATCTTCTTGTAGGTTTGGAAGAGTGATTAAAATTTTAAAATTGTTGGATAAATTGTCATGGAGTACAAAAAAAAAGGAAGATAAAAGTGACATCTATAGTAAAAGTATCATAGGTTGAGGTTTCATGGGAGTGTGAAAAATAAATACCACATATACATAACAAATTAGTGGAATAGAAGACCCTATAGGGTCAAACATTTTGATGATAGAACAAAATCACTTTGTTGTTGGACTAATCACCAACATCTTCCTTGGAATTTGTGACATGGACTAACCACCTCTTGTGGATCTATTTATCTTTGATGTTTATATCAGGGGTTAATAGGTTGATCTTTTGGCACAACAACAAATGTGTTCCAACAAATGGTATCAGATCCGAGTCATGGGTTTGAGTCCTCTCGGGTGACGCTGAGGGGGGATTGTTAGACTAATCGTCAACATCTCCCTTCAGATTCGTGACATGGACTAAACCGCCTCTCATAGATTTGTTTATCTTTGCCCTTTCTATTGAGCATTAATAGGTTGATCTTTTGGCGCAAAGACAAACATGTTCCAACGCTTGCATCATATGAACTTCTAAAACATGAAATTACAACAATACATGTGACATTGTACTCTAAGCCACTTTTTGTAATTTTCTAGATCTAACAAAATCAAAGGAGTTTATCAAATATTAGGAAAAAGAATTGAAGTTCATAAAAGAAAGAGTAGCTTAGTTGGAAGCTAATGTTACCCATGAACAAGTAGGAAAAAATTAATAGTACCTGCCATTTCCATACAACTAAACAATATCAAAGTGTAAAGGTTCAAAGAGTATTATTTTATCATGTTTTAATAAGAAATAAGAGTTGTAGAAATAATTTATTTTTGGAAAGCAATATAAGAGATCTTCAATCTATAGAAAAAAATTGAAGTTACTTGTGCACTTGAAAAAAAGATGCTTCATCGAAATTATCCTCTAAAATATGTGCCTTGTGTTTGACAATGTAATTCTATAAGTTTAAAGCGAAGAATATAGTTGAGGTTTTATCAAAATATTTTGACATATATTTTTGTGAAGCTACCTTAGTAGTGAGACCAAAAAACGAAAAATCAATTATGTGAATTGTATCTTTATAATTTCATATTGTCTATTGATTTGGAATAGAATCCTAACACTTATGTAGGTTATATATAGTTGATATTAGTTCTTTTCTACAAAATTTGATTTAAAGAGAAGGGAAAAGAAGATCAGGATATAGGGAAAGTTGTAGAAATTCTAATAAGGGGAATATTAATCTATACATATGATAACATTTGAATATTTTATGATAAAAGTAGAATTAAAGTGATGACAATTTTCAAAGAAGTCATCAAAGTTAGAATTTTTTTAAAGAACAATGGGATGAACTATCACTAGGCCTAAAAAGGAAGAAACCTATGGACCAACTTAACTTTTAGTTGGTCTTATCTAGAATGTAGAAATATGTTAAAGAAATAAAAAAGGAAAGTGTATGGTGGGTTAGTTTAAAATGGAATCCTTTTACAAATGATGTTTTAGAAAACTACACTATCAAACCCACAATCAATCAATAGATGTTGCACAATGTGTAATAGCATGTAAGATATGTTGGGGCTTTGCCCATTTTAGTTTTTAAGCTACTAACATTTCCCACCCTTTTCATCCCACTATGAAGGACTTTAGTCATACTCAGTCAATGGGTCATCGACAAAATTATTTTCTTCTATTTTTCCTTATCTTCCTTTAGCAAAAGATGATTATTGGAAAATTCACCTATCATTTTGTTTTCTATCATTGGGAAAGTTAGTAGTACTTTGGATTAATTTTTATTTATGTATATACCAATCAAAGCCTTCACAATCTTTCTCTTTTATATTTTTACCTTCCCAATCCTCGTACGAGGAACCCTCTTGAGTTTAAAAATTGTTCTTTTTTTATTATTATCAAAAATTGAAATTTCATCAAGGTTCTGTCATGCAGCTGAAGCACTAGACCCTTTTTTAGACTACTCATTAGCATTACCATACAATTTTGGGTTTCAGATTTATTACTATACAATAATATAGCTTCCAAATATTGAAAAAAGTGTGTACTTGAAAAATCTGAATTTTTTCTGTATACTATTTCTCTTTGGCACACTAAAAAAGTATGAGCTTCATTTGAGAAAAACAAAAAAAACTATAGGTTATTTTTTTTTTCATTTTTCAATCTACACAGGTTTATAATAAAGGCTATTATAAAGCTTCCAAAAATTGAATCACTTCCTCTTCTAAAATGTAGAATTGCTTCATTTGAGGAAAATAAATAAAATTACAAGTTTACAAGTTTATCGTAAAGACAATAGCAAAGCTTCCAAATAACTGAAAAGGTTCTCTTTGAATTGAATAGGTTAGAAAACATTTCAAACTATATGGTTGGCATAATTTACTTCAAAATTCCTAGGTTTAATATCATTGATGTTATTCATAAAATATTGATAGAATTATGCATATTCAATAATTATAGAATAATGTGCATCACTAATAAAATGCAAATCATAGATTGGAATCACATTTATTCGGATAATCGTGTATTGAATTTTTTTTATGTTTTTCATCACATTTTAAAATATTATAAGTATTTCAAACATATTTTAAGTATTCTAAGGTTCTACCTAAGGGTAAGCATGTTAGAAGATAACATGTCAAATTATATTTTTGACTTGATTTACTTCAAAGTTCATAGTCTCAATATGATTACTATCATTACTCAAGAATTGATATAATCATTCACATTAAAGAACTAGCTTTTATTTGGTCAAACAATAGAGGTCTTGTAAAACCTCTTTCTATATCATTTTCATCTTAATTTTAACTTTGAAATCCCTCTACAGTATTAACTACTAGTGAGTGTGCCCTAATTCTAATAAGTGTTAGTGATAGTTTAAATTAAAAAATCATTACATTTTCTATTGTGAATAACTTATTTTAAAATCATTCAAAAATTTAATATTCAAATTAAACTATCACTAACACTTGTCATAAATAAATTATTCTAGTTAATATTTAAAATTGAAGTGTATGGAACCATGAATTTATTTAGATAAATAAAAGTATGTGTATTAAAAAAAGACATCATTCATGTGTCTTAATACAACTGGTAAATATAAGGTAGTAGTTATTATCCATACAAAATTGCATGTGCAAGACGTCATATAATTATTTTAATATGCATTGAGCATATAATATACTTCTTACAAGCACTTGTAATTAATGGAATGAGAGCTAGACCAATCTCTATTTGGTTAAGCCCCTCAAGGCCTTGTAAAGCATCTTTCTAGATTGTCCTTGTCTTAACTTTTTGGATTGAAATTCACTTTCTATATTAAAAATCAATAAGTGCCCATTATTTATTACAAGTGTTAGTGATAATTTAAATTACAAATTTATTGTATTCCCTACTATAATTTTCTTTCAAATTCAAAAATTAAATATAATGTTATAAATATGCCAATTGTATGGAAATAGACAATTTTAAAATTAAGATATCACTAACACTTGTTATAAATAATTGGTAATATCTATAATATTATATGTCAATTTGTATTAATTCAAATTTATAGAATTCAATTATTTTTTTAATAGGTGCTAACTTTCAGATTTTAACCTTAATTTTGTTTCCATCAATATAGTTATGTTTATAACATATAGAGCTAAAATTTTCAAATGTATCGTGACCATCATTTTTTGTTATTTCATAATTCAATATGAGTTGCAAACAACCCAAGATGAATTCTTGGTAGGTTTCAACATGGTCATAATACATTTTTTTGTGTGGAGAATAGGCAATGCCTATCTATGGTTGATTTAAAGCACATTGGTATCAATTCATTCCTATAACATTCACTCACACTCAAAAATAACCATTGGAATACACATATTTTTATGTATTAATAAAATACTAAGAAAAGAAAATGCAATGCAATCAACTAAGATCTACTTAACCAAAATAAATCTAGTTTGAAATCCCTCATTTGTATTAATAACTAGAGAATATATCCATTTCTTTCAAATGTTAGGGCAAGGTCCCATGGAGGGGTCTTCCTTAAAAATCTCAGCGGATGTTGCTTAAATTTTTTAGGAATATTTTTAAGTTCTTGGTCCCATAGCTTTAATGTTGCAATTCTGCTTAAAATTTTAAGCTCCAAAAGGTAGGGTCTGCTATTTTTCAGGAAAGATTCCAATTAATCCCGTAGCACAATTTTTTCCCATGAGACCTCCAGCTCCATGAAAATAGATGCCCAAGCCCCCCATGGGACCATACTGTTAGTCACACTTTAAATTACAAATTGATGGTATTTCATACTACAAATAACCCATTTCAAATAATTCAATATGTAAATTAATCTACAAATTAAATTGTCATTAACACTTATAATAAATTTCTACGGTGTCTTTTAAATTTTAGATCTTCTTCATTGATTCATATTTTGATATATCTCAAATGTTCTTGATTCATACATTGCAACAAAAAAAAGAAATTTAAATACAAAATAGTACATTGGCAAAACATATATTGTGTAATTGAATGTTGAAAACTGCAAGTTAAAATGCATAATGTGTATTTCAACCTACAAATACACCCATTTCTTACAAATAGTAGTGATAATTTTCTTTGCAAATTAATTTCATTCCCTACTATAAGAACTCATTTTAAAACAATTCAAAAAATCAATATTCAAATTAATTTACCAATTAAACTATCACTCCCACTTGTAATAAATTTATAATGTCTTTGAAATTTAGACCTTATTAGTTGATTTGTCTTTTGTTCTGTCTCAAATGTTAGTATTTCTACATTGGTAAAATTAATATTTTATAATTGAATGTTGATGAAAATTATAGGTTGAGATGCATAGTGTGTGTTTCAACATACACATGCACCCATTTCTCACAAGTGTTAACAACAAATTAAATTATACAGTAATTATGTTACCTACTATAAATAACTCATTTTGAAATAATTCAAAATTTAAATTTACAAATTAAAATACCATTAACACTCGTAAAATAAAATTAAAATAAAATTAAGATTCCTTTCAAATGTCATACCTTTTTAGTTGATTTATATTTTGGTTAGTTGCAATTGTTAAGACTCATACATTAGCAAAACAAATATTGTGTAATTGAATGTTGATGAAGAAAATTATAAGTTATGTGTATGTGAACCTTCACATGCACTCATTTCTTACAAGTGTTAATGACAGTTTCAATTTCAAATTAATCGCATTCTGACTATAAACAACTCATTTTTTAATAATTCAAAAAATTAATTTATAAATTAAATAGTCATGAACACTTGTAATAAATTTCTAAGATGTCTTTTAAATCTTAGACCTTATTAGTTGATTCATGTTATTTTACTTTTTTAATTTATTCATAATTAATTTTGAAATTATTATTTTTTATTGAGAGGTGTAAACGCTTTTGACTCGGAGCTATGAATCGATGAGGTCACAAATGGGGGACCTCATCCCCAATATAAATTCTCAACAAATCCATCCTAGTGGGGTTTGAACCTTGATGAAAAGAATAACACAACAACTCAACCATTGCACCATGCCACTATTGACTAATTTTGAAATTAAATTGCCACTAATACTTTTACTAAATTTTCTCCACTATGAGACTAGGTGGGGCTTTTTGGAAGCAAAAAAAAAAAGCTAGTGAATGTAGGAGGCATTGCAACAAAAGACAACTTAAAAACATAAGAAGAAATTAGGAAGGAGAGTAACTATAAAACATGCAAATAGGAATAACCAATAGAAACACCGACCCTTCAACCACCTTTCACTTTAATGTCTTTCTCTCTTTGAGGGGTTACCCTATGAAATTTATAAAAGCAAAAAAATATCAGTTTACATTATCTACATAAAATGGAAATGCAATATTGTGTCCTATTATTACCTTATGAAAACACTAAAATATTTTATGGAAGCCATGATTATATTTGAAATGTTCAACTCATTTAAACTATTTATATGTGTTAATTTCATAGGACAAAGCCTTGCCTTTAGCCAATATTAAATATTTTCTCATGGTATTAAATGAAAATTCTTTACCATGATAAAAATCTAACTTATCAAATTTAAATGCGATTCCAAAGTCTTGTGCCCTGTTTCATTCCTCATTCCTCATTCTAGCAAGTGAATGAGGTATAAATAATGATATAGGGCATTGACAAAAATCTTACTGAAGAGAGAACGAAAACTCTCTCACACAACTCCCAAATTCCAAATTACAACAAACTTAATAGACGATTTACCCAAATTTGATAATTACATGTGTCAAATTAACAATCGATTTACAATTACCCCATTTACATTCAAAATTAAAAACAAATCAAATATCTTCTTTGCTTAAATTTCATGAAAGTTACATACAAAACTCTAGTAACTCCTTTTCCATTCTTTATTCCTCTCATAATTGCTCAGCTTCTCTTTGATACACCATTCACTACACATCAGTCCCTTTTATCTACAGTGTTGTAATGTCCCCATTTTCAGCACTACACCTTCCAATGACTGTTAGCCTATTCTTGGATGCTCATAGGCTAGTCAGAGGCGGAATTAGGCTTTCCAACTACTTGGAGGTTTCTTTTGAGGATTCAGGGGTTCGCATGTTGGAGTTTTTCATATTGGTTGCGGGTTTCTTTCTCGGTTTTCATAGAGCTTCGTAGTGGTATAACATGCAACTGAATCAAAGAACTTTTTCAGACTTACTATTTTTAGTAAGTTACGACGGCTGCATGTTGGAGTTTTATAGTTTGGATTCTAGATTTTTTTCTGGGTTTTCAGAAAGCTTTGCAATGGTATAGCATGCAAATTGATTTGAGAAACTTTTTGAATTTACTATTTTTAGTAAATTCTATTTATGACAGTGGTCCTGTTAGCATCAACACAGTAAGCTTTCCTCTTCAGGTCATTCAATTGGTAACACTGATTTTGGCTTTATGGAGAATTTGTTGGTGGATATTGAATTAATTAAGTTGCTAAGGTTATATTTTAATTTTATGACCCCTTGGCCTAATATTATAACTTTAAGTTGTTTTGAAAAAGGGGATATGAAGGGTGGACGCCTCATCATGAGGTTAAGTGAAATATTTCTAAGATTGATAAAGTATGACCTTGGGAAGTGAGATGCCAACTTTGAGGAGAGCATTATTTGATTTAAAAGAATTATTTCATCTTGAAAAAGGATGTCATTTTGGAGGATGTGTTGAAGTCGAGTCAAACCCTAAAGTCTTTGGAGGATGGGCGTACCTTCTAGAAGCTACTAGAGATTTCTTCTTGAGTCTATATAAGGAGGCTTCTATTCTTCATTTTGGTATCTCTTGTCTACTATATTGTTATGTTGTCGGAATGGTGAGTGAGTTGCTTTGAGGAATGCATACCTCCTAGCTTAGGCTTAGTTTCTTGCTTGAAAGATAGAAACTAACTGAGAGAGAAGACTATTTCTTGCTCAGAGAGACAGATTGATACATTGTAATGGAGTTTTGTGAAGTTTTGTTGGGTTTTTGAGTTTGTTGGTCATGTAATGCTGGAAGTCGATTTTGCATAGAAGTCTTAGAGTGATTTTTGTATTGCTCTAGGTATTGATCTAATCAATTTTTCTACTAGAGGCGATCCTTCTTGCCAATTTGCAGATTTTATTTTGGAGTGCCTGATTTTATAATGAGAAAATCGACCCTCTTGAGGTCGTACCATTCTAGGTTGTCTTGGGAGTTGTGCACAAAAATATAGTTGTTGGTTTGTTGTTGTTTCTTGACTTGGATTTTGGCGCCATCATCTCTAGAAGCTTATGCATTTTATTTCAGGTCATTTGAGTGAGTTTGGAGAGAGTTACAAGCATTTTAGTGGGTTTCTATGTTATTGGTCTGCAATTTCTAGTTGTTGGTCTAACATATCATATTGTAGAAGTTTATCTTTTGAGTTGGGTTTTGTGTGGATTGAGTCATTTGGTGATAGGAGTGATACATTACTTATTTGCAACATTGAGACATCTTCAATACAAAGCTATTTATAGTAAATTCTTTATCATTGTAAGGTTGCACAGTAGTATTGTCAGCTATCTTCTCTTCTTGCTGAGTTACATTGTAATTACCAAGATTGTGGAAGAGACTGGTCTCGTTCCAGTCTTAATTAATGCATTTACTTTTCTGTATTACCTGTTGATCAAGTGGAAGGGGTCGGCAAGCCGCCCATTTACTCTCAACACTTCCATTGTAATCATCATACTACTAATCAGCTTAGTCGTCATCTTGCTCCCGCTGAAATACGTGGTCTAGTTGCATACATTTACTTTCCAGCATTATACTTTCTTGATTTGAGGTCTAACGATCCCCGGTGCCATATGCTCACACCTTGCCCAACATCGAGATCCTGGTGTACATTCTTGGTGTAGGGTTACATTCCTGCAGTTGATTTGGATTTGAGCTAACCTTAATGGGTGCTTGTTGTATTGAGTTTCCATTTAAAAATTGAAAAAGTTGGTTAGCACATTTCAAGTGTCTCTTTGCATTTTGCACCTCGACATGAAAAATTCATTCCATGCAACTCCCCTATCATTTGCATTTCCCATTTAGCGAGCTCGACTCTCTTCTCTTCACATAATTCAACCTCCAACTTTCATTCCATTGCTACTCACACCCTCACATTTTCTAGTTTTTCATTTGATCTCTTCTCATAGTCGCGCCATTCCACATTCTTTATGCAATCGCTATTTTGATCAAACTCGAACTCTTTCTTACTCCCATGCCCATCCAAATGTTGTTTCTATTCAACTTGCTCCATCTCATGTGGCCTATTCCCTTATTTCTACTCACACACACGTCATTCTCTTTATTTACTTGTTGATTTGTCAAAAATCCTTCGATTCTTCCACATGAATAGCCAATTTTTTTGCCATCGCCCCTTTATCTATTTGTTGCCTTTAAAACCCATTACCTTTTTCCTATTTTACGACTTCCTCTTCTCCATGACACAGGTTTAACCCAAGTCTACAACTTAATTTGTTCAACTCTGCTAACTTTGGCACTAGTTCCATCGATTTGATTTTTTATTATGCTTGTTTTAGCATCAATGTTAGATGTCTTTATTATTCCACTTGGTGCCTCGGCCAAAACTCCTTCGTTGGGCGTTGTCTATCACATTTTGATATTGGTTTTAATATAACATTTTCCCACAGCCATAACGTCCCTTGAGTTTCTTTCTTCTCAAGGATATGATAAGACGCGCCCCTTGGTCTTCTTTACTCGCGAATTTTGATTACAATCTATCCTTCCATCTAATGTTAACAAGAATGCCTATTCATTACAAGTAAAATGCATTTTGTATTTAAACCGCTCCTCTTTTAACTGCATTTCTTTCTTGAGATCAATTCAAATTGATGATTATAACCAAGTGGTCCAGTTTTCAAATATCAAAATGACCAAAAGAGATAAAATTAGTGCGTGGCATTTTGATGATTAATGTCAACCAATCGCCATTAAATCACCCACCGAAATCAAATTAAACTACGATATTAGAACAAACACAAAAAAAAGAAATGAAACATTTTTGGTTGATGCAAATAGCCCTTCCACCCAAGATGCTCCTACATCAAACACGCTGGGTAAGAAATTTGTGAGCATGGGCTCACAAAGGTGAAGCTAAGTGATAGAATCACTCTTCAAGATTGTGCACAATCCACAACAAACTCCATCGTTGATAGTCCGGCCTCCTCCACCAAATAGCCCGACCTGCTCCACCAAATACTCTTCCTCTTCTTCTCTCCATGCCCTCCTTTGGCATGTCCTCATTTCAACTCTCCCCTTGCAACCTCCATGTTGCAATTGTACCTCTATCCTCACGAAGATTTCACTTTGTTTGCTGTAATCTGTCACAACACTTCCCTCAGTGCTTTCCGCTCTCAATTGTTCAGGATTCCACACAGCTACAATGATATTTTCGAGCTTCTCACTCGCACTTCCAACTTTGCATTTTCTAGCCCTCAACCATTTAGGACTCCACACACCTACAACAATACTTTTGATCTCCTCAATCATGCTTCCACTATCCATAGGTTCTATCAGAAGCTGCCTCACGTTCGACGATTGCTTGTGCCCCCAAAACCTCTGCTCACTTCCCTCTCCACCTGCAGGTCTTGGTGTCGATTGCCTCCTAGTCGGCGATCTGCTAACATGCTCAAGACCACTGGCCCTGATACCATTTGATGAATAGAGAACAAAAACTCTCTCACTTACGAAAAACTTCATAGATGATTTACCCAAATTTGACAATTACGTGTGTCAAATTAATAATCGGTTTACAATTTGCCCCATTTGCATTCAAAATTAAAAACAAATCAAATATCTTCTTTGCCTATATTTCATGAAAGTTACATACAAAACTCTAGCAACTCCTTTTCCATTCTTTATTTCTCTCAAACTTGCTCAACTTCTCTTCAATACACCATTGCACCACTCACTATGCATCAATCCCTTTTATCTGTGACATCTCTTTGCATTTTGCACCTCGACCTGGAAAATTCATTCCACACAACTACCCTATAATTTGCATTGCCCATTTAGTGGGCTCGACTCTCTTCTCTTCACATAATTCGGCCTCCAACTTTCATTCCATTGTTACTCACGACCTCCACATTTCCTAGTTTTGTGTTTGATCGCTTCTCACAGTTGCACCCTTCCACATTCTTTTGCAATCGTTATTCTGATCAAACCCAAACTCTTGCTTACTCCCATGCCCATCTGAGCATTGTTTCTATTCAACTTGCTCCAGCTCATGTGGCCTATTTCCTTATTTCTGCCCGCACACACCTCATTCTCTTTATTTACTTGTTGATTTGTCAATAAGCCTTTGATTCTTCCACATGAATTTCCAATTTTTGTGCCATCACCCCTTTATCTATTCCCTACCTTTAACACCCATTACCTTCTGATTGGTGGAAAAATGGATCTTCTATGGTTTTGGACATAGAACATCACTTTTCTCAACTAACATTGAAGGATGCCCTAGAGATCTCAACCCAAGATTGGAATAAAGGTAAGAGATCTACTAAGGGACTGCTTTAGGGTCTGATTAATGACAATTAAGGAGTTCACCACCAAGTTAAGACTTAGAAAAGACAATGAAATGGAAGATGAAATGAAAAACCCTAATATGATGTAAACTTGAATTAAATGACCTAGAAATGCATATAAAACAAAATAACAAACTGTAAAATGAAATATGTGCACTTGGAGACTTGGAGATGACTGGAAGGAGTCCTGAAATATTATAAATTTTGACTTTTTGACCTACTGGGACTCATTCGCCATTCTGGGCGAATCAGTCCCAGTTCTGGATTTTTGCATAGGAGCAGGTTTCAAACAAAAGGGTATTTGAATATGCAAGAATTTATGAAAAACACCTATAGTGGGACTCATTCGCCACTTGTGGTGAATGAGTCCAGTTTGGATTTTCTGGAACTTCAAGGTTTGAATCTATTTTTCTTAGTCTACTCAATCTACTTCTCCAGGTTTCTAGATTTGAAACTCCAATTTTAGAGTTGTAGGTAACCTTTTAGTGAATATTCTAACCTTGCAAATGATGATACAATTTCAACAACTTTCTCCAAGCTTGTAACCTAATCTTCAATGATTCTTCATGCTTCAAGACACTTAGATATGCAATCAAACATGTGCAAAGAGGAGAAAAACTTGTTGATTGTTAGTGGATAGGGGTTTGCCTTGGTCAACCCCTTTTAGGTAATTAAACCAAATGATGAAATGAAGGCATGAAACGTGAAACAAAGAACATGAATCATGGACAATAATACCTTGAATGATGCCTTGTAAATAATGTCTTGTAAATCTTTAACTCAACATGTAGTGTCCCTCTAGTTGTTGTACTTTGTTTCAGTTCGATTGATAGTTGTTTTAGCTACTTTTGATATTATGCTACTTTATTTCAATTATGACACAAATACTATGTTAGTTTTATACTTTGTTGATGATACATTGATGACATTGTTGATCATCCGATTACATTTGTGTGGCGACCTTATGATGAAAATTATGTGTGTTATGGTTTTATGTTGTTTCAAAGCATTAGTGTGTTTATAATGATGTATTTGATGTAGTACTGTATGTTAGTCTTGGTGAAGGAGACAGTGTAGCATTACTCACTCGTAAGTACCCCGCTATATTGTGACTCTCTTTCATGGTGTGATTGTCGATTTATGCAGATATGTTTGACAGTGTTGTTTTATGCAGTTTGTAGTTACTGGGCATCGACTCCACCTGCTTTGTCAGGTTTGAGTTTGTCATGACCCAATGGAAACATGTTGTTTCAGATATAATGTCGAGTCCTTCTTTGGCCATTATTCTTTTATAGGACGATTATCTGTGTTGTCACTCGTCATTGTATTATCGTTTGGGTTCGTTGTGTCGTTCATGTTTTCGTCTTGATTGGAAAATCATTAATTAGTTAAATGGTTTATTAATAAGTTATTTGATTTAGTGTAATGTTGTTGAAATATTAAAATAAAAATATTTATGTTTAGATAATTTAATAATTAAAATTTGATTGTTGTTTTAAAAGGTTTGATTAATTCAATTAATTAAATAGGATATTTAATTAAATGTGATTGTTAATTTTGAATAATAGATATTTGTTAATTTTAATGTGCAAATTTAAAATGTTTGAAAAGTAGATAATATTGAAAGATTTGTTTTCAACATATTATGAATAAATATATGAAATCTTGACTCGGATTCAAAAAATGTTATCTTGGGCAACTGTTTAATTAGAACTGTCTGATCAATCTTGTTTGCATGTTGTTAGTTAGTTAAGTTATGTGATTATGAGTTAATTGAAAATAAATTAAAAAGCTTTGATTATTAAAAATTGTTCACAGTGTATCACACGGTGACTCGTATAATGTGAGTAAATGAATAACAAAACCACACAACCAATGAAATGTATTGTATTAGGGAAATTGAAATAACAAATAAACTGCTAAAACTATTCCTTAAAACCGTTCCATTGTTTCCTATCTCTAAGGATTCTTTGAATCATAATGGCTCTCAAATTTTGCTTGCACCATGACTTTTTAGAATGACAACCTAGAGAATGGATGTTGTAAAATGCCAAAATCCTAATTCCTACATGATTTGATAAGCTATGTGATTGATGCCAT
Organism: Sequoiadendron giganteum; assembly: GCA_007115665.2. Classification (NCBI taxonomy): domain Eukaryota; kingdom Viridiplantae; phylum Streptophyta; class Pinopsida; order Cupressales; family Cupressaceae; genus Sequoiadendron; species Sequoiadendron giganteum. The sequence goes on from CM021103.1 coordinate 761,784, forward strand.
GATGCTATGATAAGGATGTTGTGATAAAAATGAAGATTAGGCTATGATGCAAATGTTGTGAGAAAACTATTATGAGAATTTAAGTGCATCTACTAAACTAAGCCATGGTTCTAAACTAATATGATACCACAATTCTAAATGCTAAATGCTTTGAACTCTAAATGCTCTAATTTGCTCCAATGTAATTTTTGCAGAGTAAGATTGCTCTAAGATGAGATATGAAATGCTGGAGAATGATGTATTTATAAGATTTCCAAGGCATATTGTGATGTGGCAAGATTTGACGATCAAGATTTCAACTAGAAAGATGAACGGTGGAGGATGAAGAAGTTAGAGGGCATCATGGAGAGTGTTCCCTTTAATAGAACACTTTGCCAAGTGTTGAAGAGAATAAATGAGATGGATAAGCCAAGTGTCCAAAGTTTGTTTCAAATTTGTTGAAGACAATTCCATTTAAAAATTAGAGTTATTTAAATTCATGAGACACTTGATGAGGTGGATGATGAGGTGGAAGGAGGTTAGAGAGCTATATAGAAATGTGACAAAATTGAATTTAGAAATTCAAATTTAATGAGAGGGAATTAATCAAATTAAACAAATTAGTTAGATTTGTTTATTTAATTAAATCATGAAGAAAATGATTTTAGAAAGAATTTAAGAAAGTGAACTATATAAATAAAATTTTCAATTTATTTATAAGTAGACGAATTAAAAGGGTTTATTAATTAAATACCTTGTATTTAATTAATCGATTATCTTGACTGATTTTAGGTGTATACATTTTGCCCCTCTTTGAAGTGATGTGTTTAAACATTGCTTCAAAGTAAAAATTGATGATGTGCTAACAAAAAAATTCGATATGCACCAGACACTGGTTTTTAGGTGATGACGGATATGTGCCCCCTCGGGAGATAAATCGGTGAATTTTTTGGATTTTTTGATTTTTTTTTTTTTTTAAATTATGATTTTTTGATGATTTGATGATTTCAAATTTTTATGATGTCGAAACGATTTATCTCCCGAAAAATGATGTTGAACCTGCAAGGTGATGAATTGATTAATTAAGCCCCTTTGAAAAAATAAAATAAATCAATCCCATAAAAATCCCACTTAATCACCCTTTAAAAGGTAAAAAGAGGTGAAATGAAGTTCATTTGTGCATTTTGATTTTGAAAATTTGAGTGAGTAGAGCAACCTAGTGCAAATCGAGCAAGATGGTGATTTTGATCCAGACCCATCGATTTGAGCGCATGCGATGTCACAACCGCTCGATAGTGTATGGACCTTCGATATGTACCCCGAAAAATCTCCTCGTAAATTGTGCATTGCATTTTTCCTGCATTTTTCATGTTTCAAAATTGATTTTTCACGTTTTAGCTCATTAGGTTGCTGATAGCACATCCATAGACTATTCTAGCGTATCCAATATTTTAGTGCATAGGATTGATTGTTTAGTGCATTCAGCTTCTATATTGGCGCATCTGGCAGATTAGCGCATAGATAAAACTTTTTAGCGCATTTAGGCAATGGGTTAGCGCATACAGTTATTTAGCACATAGAAGCCAAGATTTAGCGCATCTATGAAATTTTCTAGCACATAGAGTAATCTGGTGCATTGATGAATTTTGAGCATATGGTAATTTAGCGCATAGAGGCCCTATTCTGGTGCATCGGTGAAATATTCTAGCGCATCCATGTTTTTGGCACATAGATAGACTATTTTAGTGCATCCATGCCAGATTGATGATTTTTGATTGCATCAACCTTCGATTTGATGATGTTGATAAATTAGATGATGATTGGTCTCATGATAGGTGAGATTCAATGATAGGATGATGATGATTGACCTCATGATAGGTGAGGATCAATGATAGATTGATATTGATTGACCTCATGATAGGTGAGTATAAATGATAGACGCTCATGAGATTTGATCAAAATATCACCAGAGCTGATTAGATTGATAGGTTGACTAATGTTTGATTGATTGATAAGATAATTGATTTTCGATATGTTATGATGATAGGAGCCTTCGTCAGTCCAGATGTCGCGGGAGCGTTTCCTGAGGACCTGGGATTTGATTCTGCATTTAGATCAAGCTGATCTAAATGTGATTGGATGGTGCGGGTTGACCTCTTTACTAGACATGCCCCGGTATAGGGTTAATAGAGGGCTTCTTACCGAATTGGCAGAGAGATGGCATAGTGAGCATAACACCTTCCCCTTACCCACTGGTGAGATGATAGTCACACTAGAGGATGTTTATCGGATTCTACAGATTCCCGTTGTTGGAGATTTGCTTGTATATGATTCCACCTAGTAGGGCAGTACAGATGCATTACGAAGAGTGTTCGAGGATGATTGAATTTGTGGCTATGAGATTCCATGGCGAGAGATGGTTGATGCATATGCCACATTGCCATGTGTTTTGGCTAGATTTATTGGAGGATTCCTATGTCTCGACTGTAGGTCGAAGGGTTTCTCAGTTGGATGGGGTCGGACATTAGAGAACATGATTAGATAATAGACTCGATATGCATGGGGATCTTGCATACTCGCTCATTTGTACCATGATCTACATCAGGTGGTCTACCTCAGAGCGTTCAGTCCATCAGCCAGTGTTATATTGTTATAGATATGGGCGCGGGAGCACATAGCTATCACTCGACCCGTTGTATAGAGACAATGAACAACTAGGAGGCCCTATTTTCATGGATACATAGGTCCTGTTGTCCAGCATAAGTTGGGAAAATTGGAGTACTGGCAGAGAGTTTTAGATGATATGTATATCATGATATGGAGGCCATATCTTGACTGTGAGTAGTGGTCGGAGGATGATACTGAGATACCCTATGTGTGTATAGCTAGATATTTGATTGGGAGGACACCATTCATCATTGAGAGATTCCTTATGGGGAGAATACATCGACAGTATGGCAGGGTATAGAGAATGCCCCAAGGAGTGGCTCATTATGCACAGAGATGACATGATATACCAGAGTGGGGACCTGTGTTATCTTACGATGCTTCATATCAAGAGTCCTATGGATTACAACCAATGATTTGGGAGTATCATCTTGAGATCATAGAGGTTGCCCTATCAGAGGACTACAATATTTCTTTACCCATACTTTTCCACAGATGAGCCTGTGTTGTTATTAAATGATGATGAGAGGTCACCACCTCATGCACCTATGCAGAGGAGAGATAGAGGAGATGAGGAGAAGGAGGGAGAGAGTAGTGATGGGGTGGAGATGGTGGTGAAGACGAAGATGGAGGCAGAGATGATGGTGGTAGAGTAGCATTCGATGTGAGAGACTTCATGGTATCTCAAAGGAGGAGATCTCTAGTGGTTGCAACACAATATCGTGTGTGGATTGGGTTGCCCTCACAACAATAACAAACGCAGATAGCTGCACTATAGTTTTAGGTCCAGACCTTACAGGGTCAATTGGCACAGGTTCAGGCATTGTTGGCACATGCATAGGGACAAATAGCCACTTTGACAGCCGAGCGAGATGCAGTGAGACAGTGGGGTGAGCAGGCAGAGGCCTTGGTCAACAAGATGTAGAGAGTGGCCAAGGGTACCACCACAGGTGATATGCTCAGAGAGGTCACACAGGTTACTAGAGAGGCTGAGTACTACATAGGTCGATATCATGCAATTGTGCCTGTAGAGAAGAGGGTTAGCTATGCACAGTCCCGATAAGGCAGGAGTCAGTCTCATACCACCATCATGGGTGTGGTAGGGCCACCTCGCAGAGATCCACCAGGTAGGTACCCAGGTCTAGGACCTTCAGGCGATGCAGCAGGAGGGTCAAAGAGGCCAACAACTTCTAGGGAGAGCACCTCATAGCTCTGTTTGATCATATTTTATGTACTTTGAGACATTTGTATGCACCGATTTAGAGACTTGATGATTCATTTCCATTTTGATGATGTATTTCCTTGCATGTTTGGATATCCTTGTATACTTTGACATTATTATTTTGATATTTATATGACATCTAACAATGATTAGCGATCTATATGTGTTTATATAATGTTTATGATGGATGCATTTAATTTCTATGTTATGGATTCTTAGCTAATGTTTATATGTTGCTTATATGATTATGACATGATTATGTATGGATGCATTGATGATATGGTGATGCATAGATCATGATTCTATGATGCTTTATGGATGATGTTTACATGAAATATGAGATGGATGTTATGACAAAAATGAAATGTGATGCAATTTTTTTTTATTTTCCAATGCAAACATTATGGTGTAATGTAATGGATGGATGTATGATATGCAAATGATCATGTAATGCAGTTTGTTATTTTTGTATTTTTGAATGCAAATATATGATGCAATGCATGGATGGATGTATGATATGCAAATGATTATGCAGCTACATGAGAATGATATGTTTTATTTAATGTGAAATATACTCAATCCTTTTAATGATAGAGATAACATCATTTGAAAATTGTTCCAAGCTTGGAAAATCCTGAAATACAGATGCATAACTAATATGGATGTAATCTAATCTACCATGCAAATCTAAATTGTCATCATAGCAGTCGATTTTTCATGCTTTTTATCATCATTGAGCCTTTTAAAATGTTGAAAGTGAGTACAAACATCGGTGGTATAATTAGACCATGATGAACTAAGTACTACTTCCATGATTTATGATATTGCAAGTTAACAAGCATCTAGACATAATTGATCCAAGATTACCTAAGCATTACTCACATAAACAAACAAGAGTTAACCATTTTCCCATGAAAATTCAGAATGTCATCAATGATACCTTGTAGAGAATGTCCCGCAACAATTTTCACTGTAGTAATGATCAACTCACAGACAAAAAACAAAGAAAATATCATTCTCCTTCCTAGCTCCTCTAGTTCAGGACATCATCGAGGTACTCCACGAAAATGATAACAAAAATCAAAGTTCAACCATTGAACATTTATACTAATATGATAAATCCATGATTCAAAAGAACATCATCCATTCAGAGTTGCTTTGAGTTGATTTATTTTAGTTGTTGGATGTGGATGTGTGTTTGTGATACGCTTGATGATTGACGTATGTTCAATGTTGAGTGTTTTGCTTTGATCTTTGTGTTTGTGATGATGTCGTACTACTGTTTTTTTGTTGGTTTAAGCTCAATGTTTATTTTCCCCCAGTGAGTTCAGGATTTTGCCCCCAAGCTAGGGTGAAACACGACCGCGATGCTAGGATATGTACACGAGGTTCTTCGATGACAAGCCGAATGATGGAGAAAGCGAATGGTCGGCACATGCTCAAATAGATGGAAAATCTAATCTATTACAAATAGCGCTTGTTGCAAAGTTTTCACTATTTGTTTTTTATTGCATTTTTTTAGATTTTCAGATTTTTTTTTTTACTTTTTCAATTTTTCACTTTTTTTGTATTTTTTCCTTTTTCAAATTTTTTTATATTTTTGATCTTTTTTATTTATTTTTGTTGTCACCAAGACGCCTGTTTGCCAGGTTTTCATCAGGATAACCATTTTTGTAGGCCATTTTATGATTTTTTTAATATTTTTTCAAGAGTTTAACATGCACTTGGATGATTTAGGTGTAGAACTTCTTGAGATGTAGACTATTGATGGGCTCATCAAATAAATCCCCTTCAGGCATAGACAATTGATATGCTCCAGATCCGAAGACTTACACAACGACAAAGGGACCTAGCCTTTTTGGTTCAAATTTCCCCTTCTCTCTATCTTGTTGATTGTGCGGATTTTCCTTCAATACCAAATCATTGACCTGAAATGTTCTTCGTTTTACTTTGTGATTATAACTTCTAGACATCCTCTGTTGATAGGATTTTAGGTGATCAACATATTTCTACCGACGTTCGTCCAATAGTTCCAACTCTTATAATCTAGACACTCAATAATCTTCATCTAAAATGATCTCCTTCAATGACACACATAGTGATGGTAGCTCAACCTCAATAGGTAAAATGGCCTCTGATCCATAGACAAGAGAATATGGTGTAGCTCCTATCGATGTGTGGATGTTGGTACAGTATGCCCATAAAGTAGGATTTAATTGAACGTGCCAGTCATGTCCAACATCGTTGACGGTTTTCTTTAAGATCTTCAGGATGGTTTTGTTTGAGGCCTCTGCTTGGCCATTTCCTTGAGGGTAATAAGGTGTAGAAAACCGATGTTGGATATGAAACCTTTCACAAATCTCTTGGACGTCTTAGTTCTTGAAAGGTCAACCATTGTCACTAAAAATGGACTGAGGAATACCATACCGACAGATGATGTAATTTAGGATGAAGGATGTTATTTGTTTTCTAGTGATTATGGTTAGGGGTAAAACTTCAATCCACTTTGTAAAATACTTCGTGGCTATGATGATGAATTTATGTCCATTTGAGGAAGGTGGATAAATTTTACCTACAAGATCCAATCCCCACTGACAGAAAGGCCATGTTGATGTGAATGGTTGTAATTCTTAGGCTGGTGCATGTATCAGGTTTCCATGGATTTGACATTTTTGGCACTTCTTAACAAATTGAAAAGATTCCTCCATATTCGGCCAGTAATACCCCAAACGTAGGAGTTTCTTGGCTAAAGTTAGTCCACTTGAATGAGTTCCACAGATACCGTCATGAACTTCATGTAAGGTCATTTAAGATTTGTTACGTTCGAGACAATGAAGGAGAGTTCCATCAAAACCTCATCGGTAGAGTACATTTGTTATCAAGGTGTGTCGAGCAACTTGGAAGATAAAGTTACATTTCTGGTTTCAGGATAGATAAGGTGGAAGGGTGTTATCTCTTAAATAGGCATAGATCTTCCCATAAATCAAGGACTCGGTGTCAACTAGATGGAAAATGACTTGGGATTCAGGGTTGTCATTGGAAGGGTTAAGCACTTGTTCCACCATGAACTCATAACGGCTTTGTTGTTTAGAAATCTGCAAGAGAGAAGCGATTGTTGCCATTACATCAACAACTTTGTTATCCGCTCTTGGAATCTGCTCAAATTTGATCTCAACAAAATACTTTTTGAAATCATCCACCATTCTTTTATACGACATCAACTTATCATCCTTTATCTGATAATCATCGTTCACTTGGTTTATGACTAGTTGTGAATCTCCATAAACTTGCAACTCTGTGATCTTCCATTCAACTGCCACCTTGATCCAAATGATGAGTGTTTCGTACTCAACAGTGTTATTTGTGCAAGGAAACATGATCCTATAAGATTTCGGGATGGTATGTCCTTGAGGTGTGATAAATAGGATTCCATTGCTTGATTTGTGTTGTGTGTAAGACCCATCAAAACATAACATCCATTGTTGAGATGATATGGTAAGGACATCTGCGTCAGGAAATTCAATGCTCATTGGATGATCATCTTGTAGTGGTGCTTCGGCTAACTGATCAGCTATCACCTTACCCTTGATGGCTCTTCGGTCTACATATTGGATGTTAAACTTGCTCAAAATCATTACCCACTTGGCTAGTCTTCCTGTTAGGGAAGCTTTACTGAGTAAGTACTTCAATGGATCAATCTTAGCTATGAGTTTGACTGTATGAGTTAACATGTAATGTTGAAGCTGTTGAGTAGCAAATACTACCACCAGATAGGATTTTTCAATGAAGGTGTAGTTGATTTCATAGTCGTTCAATGTTTTGTTGATATAATAAATAGCCCTTTCTTTTCCTGCAAAATCTTCCTATGCTAATAGAGTGCCCAAAGATACTTCAGTTGTTGCTATGTAGAGTAATAATAGTTTTCCTTTTGTAGGTGGCACTAGTATGGGAGGAGACATTAGATACTATTTCAGTTGATTGAAAGTTGCTTCACATTTTCATCCCACTTGAAGGAAACATTTTTAAGCAGGAAATGATTAAATGGATGAGTTTTATCTGCTAACTATGCAATGAACCTCCTGATAGATTGGAAATGTCCTTATAGAGATCTCAGCTGGCTGATGTTCTTTGGTGGTGGCATTTCCCTAATAGCTTTGATTTTGGTAGGATCCACTTCGATGCCTTTTCCTGACACTATGTACCCCAACAGTTTCGTTGATGTCACACAAAACACACATTTCTTTGGGTTTAATCTTAAATTTAATTTTTCTAGTCGAGTGAAGATTTTGTCTAAGATTTCCAAGTGTCCCTCTCTGGTGAATGATTTAGCCAATAAGTCATCTACATAATCCTCCATAAAGGTATGCATCATGTCATGGAAGATGGTGGTCATTGCTCGTTGATATGTTTCTCCTACATTTTTCAAACCAAAAGGTATGGCCTTCCAGTAGAAGCTACCCCATGGGCATGTGAATGTTGTTTTCTCTTGATCTTTCAAAGCTATTTTTATCTGATTGTATCCTAAGAAGCCATCCATGAGTGTTAACATGGCATGTCCTGTTGTCAAGTCCATAATGATATCAATGCTGGGAAAAGGAAAATCAATACATATTCTGATGTTGCCATCTAGTTTAGAAACTAGAACAATGTTAGAAATCCACTAAGCATAATCAATTGATCGAATGAATATGAAATCTAACAATTTTTTAAATTTTGCTTTTACCAACAAGGCGATATGTGGATGTATTTTCTCAAGTTTTTGTTTGATAGGTTTCACCCCAGGTGGTAGAGATAAGTGATGCATTATCAAGTCTACATCTATACCTGGCATATCAACGTAGGACCAAGCAAAGTTAACTTGTCTCTCTTCAAAGAATTTGACAAAGCTTGGATTTTCCTGATCTATCAGGGATGCTGCTAGATGTAGGGTTTTTATTGCTTTTATTGTACCAACATTGATGGATTGTGTAGGTTCAATCAACACGGATGATCTTTCATGATAGTGTTTGGGAAGAGCGTCAAATCTCCCATATTTTGATGCCTAAAAGAGGTCTTCACCATTAGATGTGCTCTTTATTTTTACTTTTTCTTGATCTAATATTGCCATTAAATGGTTTTCACCATTAGATTGATTTTTCATATTTTTGATTTTGCAATTGGGAGATTTTGCACCCTCCTAGATTGAAGCTCTATTATGAAATTCGATGGTGGAACATGTTTCAAGATTATCAGAGCAAAGGAAGTTAACAATGGCATGATCGTTTGCAAAGATAGGGATGTCAAGAGGCTCGGTTTGCTCCCAGTCAATGAGTTTAGGATGTACTAATGGTAAAGAGTCATTAGATTGGTTTGAGTCAAAAGCGATAAGTGTCAGGATAGCAACATCGTCAAGGTTTTTGATAGCAATGTCGAGGTCTATGATGTTACTCTCCTTCAGATCTTTTATCTCGCTCAATGTATGTTCATCCTCACTTGAGCCATCGATATTTTGTGATCCAAATTCAAGAGGTCTAGAACTCAAGATTTGTCCCTCCATACGTGTTGGTGCATACCTTTGTATCACATCAATTTCTTTGTCATGACAAGATTCTTCAAAGAGCGAGTCCCATTCATACTCATTGGAATTTGTTTCTAAACTATCTCGCAATTGGAGGATTTGCTCAACAACTTTATCTTTTATGTCTTCCTTTGCTTCTTTATAGCCTAGCCATGTCTTGTCTTTTGCATGGAGTGTGAGAGGTTGGATTGGTTCTACGATGCCTTCTTTTCTTTTTCCGATGGGTCCTTGTCCTTCATACCCCATCTTCTCTAAGATTGTTTTCCCTTTACCATATTGTTCTGTTTGGATATTGGAAGTTGATGCTTGTGATTGTTCTTCATCTTTGTACAACCAATTTAAAATTTCCTTATCCTCAAATTCATCAGCTTGAGTGCTTGCTTTTATAAATCTACCATCAAAGAGTGTGATTGGTTGTGAAGATGTTTGTCTTGATGTTGATGGTTTCCCATAGGATCTTGGTGAAGGTAGTAACTGTGAAAGGCACAATGATTGCTCAAATGAATATTCCTCCATGCCTTTGTCTTTTAAATGGATCTTTTCAACATGTTTTGATAAGGAATTTAGTTGTCTTTCATAATTTGATGGAGTAGCATCACCAGTGTCTTTGTCTTTCAACTGAACCTTTTCCTCAGGCTGATTTGATGAAGAATTTGATTGACTCTCATTACCTGCTAAAGTAGAGCCATTGATACTCTTATTCTTTGACTGATCCTTTTTCTCAACCCACTTTGACAAAAAATTTAGTTGTCTTTCGTTGTTTGATGAACTAGGATTTTGAGCTTCTTTGTTATGTGGCACAAAAGAATCTTGGACTGTTTTGAGTGTATTGCAATATTGTGAATTATTGGAATCAGTTGAAATGGTGATTTCCTGTCCATTGAAAGGAAATTTCAAGCATTGGTGATACATTGATGGTACAACTTGCATTTCGTGAATCCAAGGACGTCCCAAGAGTATGTTGTATGTCAACTCTTTATCTAACACCTGACAAATTATATCCTTCATAATGGGCCCCACTTGAATCGGTAATACAATCAATCCATGGGAGGATCTCTTTTCATCATCATAGGCCTTTATAGTGATTTATCTCCTAACATCAATGGCATTATCAGAATATCCAAGTGCATAGACAAGTTTTAAAGTACAAATATTTAAACCAGCTCCTCCATCTATTAGAACACGTTTGACCCGGTGTTTGTGAATTAGAACCTCAATGTGGAGGGCAACATCGTGTGGATGGGTAAGTGATACGTCGTCATGTTCAGAAAATGATAGGCAATGAGGTGTAGTCAATTGTCCCACCATAGCCTAGAACTGGCAAACTTCCAGATTATTTTGTAGAATGGTGGCTACTAGGGCTTGTTCTAGAATTTCTTTGTGAGTTGGAAATTTTTTTTTGCAATTCTAATATTGATATTTGAGCTGGGATTTTCTGCAATTGATCAACTATGTTGTATTGAGTTGTAGGGGTAGTAGATGTCTTAGATGTAGCTCTTTTAATATCACTTTGGCCTACCCCTTGTGGTTACATTGACTGGTTGATGGTCTTGTTTTTCTCATATTTTAATGACAGTAATCTGATTATCATTTGCAGCGACATTTGTGATCAGATTGATTGGTATAATGTCATTAATTTGGTGTGATTTGGTGTTAATGTCATGAAGATGAGTTTCAGCTATAACAATGCTTTGTTCATGCTCAATTGTGATGTCATTAACTTGATTCTCAGCTGGAATAATGCCTTTTTGGTCCTTGATTTCAATATCCTTGGTTTTTTTTTCAACTACTTCAATATGGTGAATGGTGGAATCATAAACATAGTTCACACTTTTTCCTTTGGTGTTTGATGAAGAGGACTCCCCCTTTTCGTAGTTTGGTAAAGGACTCTTAAAAATTCCATGATCAACATTTGTTTGGGGTCCTACAAATATTGTTTTTCTATCAAGGGTAAGTGCAAGAAGTTGAGTCCACGAAACATGGAAGTTTTTGCCTTAGCCTAAAAAAGAAAATCGGCATTGCAAAAATGAGATCGCGTTTAGGTTCGGGATCCCAAGCCTAAAATAAAATGGGATTCCATTTTTTTAAAAACGAGATCTCGTTTAAAATGGGATCCCACTTTTCAAAAAATAGGATTTTGTTTTAAAATTTTCCTTTTTCAGAAACTTTTCAAAATGTTTAAACTTTTCAAAAATGGAAATTTCCATTTTGGCAACTTTCAAAAGTTTCATGTTCTTGAAACTATCCATTTTTGGCAATTTTAAAACAAGATCCCATTTTGAAAACTTTCCAAAATGGAAATTTTCCATTTTTAATTTCAAAATGGGATCCCGTTTCGTAAAAGCATAAGAAAAATACTTTTTTATAAAACGGGATCCCATTTTTTAAAATATGAATTTTTGGTCGGGTTTGTGCTTTGTTTTTTGGTTCGAGAAAAGGTTTGGGGATCCAAACCTAGGCCCTAGACCTGGTTTGACCTACAAGTTGAAGGTCTTAGCAATGCCACAAGAAAATAGTGACTTTGGGCATACGTCTTAAGATATTTTTTGTAGAATTTTTTGACGAAATTAAAACCCATTATAGATGAGACAATGTAGATTCCAAATATGTAATTTTTTTACAATTGAATTAATTTTTTAATTTTTCATTTAATTTCTAATGAAACAGGTTCATAAACTTGAATTATCAAGGATTTTTAGTATTTTAATAACTTTTGATTAACATAATTTTTTGACGAATGGTTGCTCGAAAGCGTACTTCAGACAATTCTTTTCAATTTAAAAAAAAAGTTCAAAAAATGATAAGTTTAGGTCATCTTATACGTGACGTACATGACGATTTTTTAAAACACCAAATATGGCCAGTAAAAATTTACAAAAAAAAAATCAATAAAAAATTACAAAAAAAAGGAAAGCGTGCTTCAGTGAGTTACAAATCTTTTCCCAAAAGAATTTAGAAAAATATGATTATTTAGGTCAAAATATGGATGATGTACACGTGCATGGTATGGTAAAAAAAATAACTTTTAAACAATGGTTTTTTAGAAACGCCTATTGAAAATTGATTTGTATCATCTGGGTATAGAAATAAATTACATATTTGGAAACTAGACTCTGAGTACTACATTTTATGATTAGTGACTTTTTCCAAGATTCCATGTCTAAGTGCTTCAAATTTTAAGGTCAAATGTGTCGAATTCTGAAAAATTGGGGAAAACACTTCCACTAAATGGCCAAAAAGTGGACTCAACTTCTTGCCAACACCTTAATCAAATCTTGTACCAAATGTTTGAGTTGCATGCAATCATTTGTCTTGTGTCCTTTGTTTCTGTGAAAGTCACAATAATGTGCATCATTCCACCATGAAGGTTTTACTCTTGGTTCCCAATCTCTTGCTTCTGGTAATGTTATAACCTTAGCTGCAAGAAGCTCCTTTAATGTTGATTCGTGTTTGTCCCAAAGGTGTGAACCTTTTTCGATTTGAGGATGTTCGATATGGTGGTGTTTTATATTGAGCATTATTTTGATTGTTGTTTTGGTTGGTGTTTTGGTTGTTGTTTTGATTGTTGGTTGGATCATTGTTTTTATTGTTCTTGGTGGTAGCCGGTGTCAAATCAAATACTGGTTTTAAATTTTGTGTTTCAGCTGAAGCATCATTGTTACCAATGTTTCTATTTCTTTGCAAAAATTTTGGTTTGTCATTGTTGTGGTAATTGTTGGAAGAATTTGCAGCATTGTTTCCTTCATTGTAGAGTTTCAAAACTTTTCTCTTGACCAAGGCTTCTTCAAATTTGATTCCATTTTTAATCATTTTCTCAAAGGTGGGTGGGCATTGTAATTCCAATCTGTAGCTCATCTCATCATTTAAATTATCAATGAAAATTTTCATCTTCTCTTTTTTGGGTATGGGACGAGCATATCTTGCAAACAATATTCTCCATCTTTGTAAAAATATGAGAAATGATTAACCCTTTTTTTGTTTTGTATTGCAAAGGTCCTTCATGGTTATTTCGTGTTGTATGTTGTAGGAGTATTAAGTGATGAATTTGTTAACCAACTCTTCAAAGGTCTTAATACCTGGTGCAAGTTTGGAGAACCATTCCATGCATTGTCCACCTAGGTTGCGAGGAAACAATCTCATCAAATAAGTGTATTCGTGTGAAAATTAAAGGCTCATGGTTCGAGATTCCCTTCCATGATCTATAGGGTCAGTTTTACCATTATATTTATCATACTTTGGGAAATCACTATGTTCAGGAAATGGAATCATGTTCAGAGCTGGATCGAAAGGATATGGGAAAATATCTTGCAACAAGTAACGTTTTGTGGTTCCTCTTTGCATGTCTTGGATTTGTTGTTACATATTTTTTATTTGGTGAGTTAATGCATCTACTAGATTTGTGTTTGATGGATTAGTTTCAGTTCTTTTGGGTGCTCATTTTAGTTGATTAACATCAAATTCATCAGGTAAGGTGACACCTTGTTTAGCCAGCATTAAAAGGTATTTTCTCCATCTTTTTCCAAAACTTTTTCCATGAATTTGTGGAAGTTAGGATCTTGTTGTGCAGTTTGGATGTCTTCCTCATTTATTTCCTCACCGTCAGGTGTGCAGAGTCTATGAAATGGATTTTCTTCAGCTTCAACCATGGTGTTTTGAGTTTCAGTTTCTTTTTGTCTAAGTTTTTACTTTTGTGATCTTGTTTGAATGGGCATACAAGTGATGAAGATTTACTAAGCTTTTGATCATTGTTTGGGAGTACCAAAAGGACTAAGTTAAATCTGATTATACATTTGTTTCGGGATGAAGGATGATGAATCTTGATGGTGAAACTCAGCTGCTAATCAGAGATAGGTGTGATGATGAGGCACTTTTAGATGTTTGATCAAAGCTTAGGAAAAGTATTTTCACTTGTAAATGCTAGTTTTTCCAAGTTAACAACAATGTTGAGATAAGGAATAAATTTTGGTCAAGAAGAAATCTCTGAATCTGGTTTCAATTGTCAGACAAAAACTCAAATTTAGCTCTTTGGTTAAAATTTTGCTTGATGCGCTAAAACAGTGCATAGATGCGCTAAAAGATAGATGTGTTGAAGAATGGCCTGGATGCGCTAAAGGATGGCTAGTATGCATCGAAACAGTCAATGCATGTGCTAAAATATGGAATGTATGCACTACGGAATGGGACAAATGCGCTAGAATATGGAATGTATGCGCTGCAAAATGGGACATATGCACTAGAATATGGAAGGGATGTGCCAGAAAAATCAATGGATGTGCTAGAATATGGAAGGGATGAGCCAAAACAGTCAATGGATGCGCTAACTAGGGAATGCCACTATTTTTTGACAGTTTGATTGATTTTTCTTATTTTTTTGGTAGGGAATTGATTGTTTGAATGGATGTTCTTCTAAATCAGTGGTTGTACATTTATGTGTGTGATGTTCATTTGAATATTATTTTAAAACATACATGTAATACACATCAAACAAGTACAATTCCTAAGGCTATGTACGACAATATTCACTGGATTCCCACTTGGATTTTACTCCAGTTGTGCTTACTTTTAGTGGATGATTAGAAGATTGACCACACTGGCTCCCCTCCACAACACTCGCTTCTCGAGTCAGCCAAGCTTCAGTTCCAATGAATTTCCCATGATGAAATTTTCATCTCTACTAAAAGCCACAAGAATATGGGACGACTTTAGAGGTTAGACCTCTTGCACCAGCAAATAGAAATGGTGTTTTGGCTTACTATAACAAAAAAGGTTCTAGTATAGGAATTTTGTTCGTGGGGGATCATCCATACGGAAAGAGACCATTGTTTCCCTTCTTTTCAGAACAATCCTCGTGATACTTGAACTTTCCTCAAGTACCCACACTTATATACTAAGTTGAATTTGCTTGGCTTTAGCCTACTCCTGGTTTGGGTCATTCCCTGGGGTGATCACTTTTTCCCACCAAGTAGGCCCTCTAAAGATAAAATTGCAACAAAATGAAAAGAATGGGTCTGGCTTTTTGATCACCCAACTAAGGGGAGATCATATGCCTACCACTCTTCAAGCACAACATACATGGTGTTCATTTACCTCTTAATTAAACTAGGTTCCTAATTTAATCAAAAGAAACAACAAAAACTCCAGCCCCTGCAAAACAACCCTTAGTAGTTTCAAATTATTTTTCTTTGACATCGTTCTTATAGTTTCAACAAAGTCTCTGACAGCGTTTAAAATACCTACAAAATAGAGAGATGTTAATTAGCTTCCAAAATTTGAGAAATTTGCAAAGAAAACCAGATGTGCCAAAACAATAACCAGATGCGCTAAAAGATTTATTGAATGTGCTAAAAGATGCACTATATGTGCTAGAAAAAGTACTGAATGTGCTAAAACATAGATTGAATGCGCTAGAAAATCCCCTATATGCGCTAAATGATTTGTCATATGCATTGAAAGAAGCTTCAGATGCGCCGTAACATGAACTGTATGTGCTAAAAGGTGTTTCGTATGCACCACAAAAACTCACGGTCACTCTAAAACTTTTCACGTCCGAACCTATAAACACACTTTCTAGAAAATATTAATAAAATGGGGCTAGGGCCCACGGTGGGCGCCAAAATGTATTGCGTGGTGACTCGTATAATGTGAGTAAATGAATAACAAAACCAAACAACCAATGAAACGTATTATATTAGGGAAATCAAAATAACAAATAAACTGATAAAACTATTTTTTAAAACCTTTCCATTGTTTCCTATCTCTAAGGATTCCTTGAATCATAATGGCTCTCAAATTTTGCTTGCACTATGACTTTTTAGAATGACAACCTAGGGAATGGATGTTGTAGAATGACAACCTAGGGAATGGATGTTGTAAAATGCCAGAATCCTGGTTCCTACATGATTTGATAGGCTATGTGATTGATGCCACGATGCTATGATAAAAATGAATATTAGGCTATGATGCAAATGTTCTGATATAACTGTTGTGAGAAAACTATTATGATAATTGAAGTGCATCTACTAAATTAAGCCATGGTTCTAAACTAATATGATACCACAATTCTAAATGCTAAATGCTTTGAACTCTAAATGTTGTAATTTTCTCCAATGTAATTTCTGCAGAGTAAGATTGCTCTACGATGGGATATGAAATGTTGGAGAATGATGTTGTATTTATAGGATTTCCAAGGCATATTGTGATGTGGCAGGATTCGATGGTCAAGATTTCAGCTGGAAAGATGAACGGTGGAGGATAAAGAAGTTAGAGGGAATCATGGAGAGTGTCCCCTTTAATAGAACGCTTTGCCAAGTGTTGAAGAGAATAAGTGAGATGGAGAATCCAAGTGTCCAAAGTTTGTTTCAAATTTGTTGAAGACAATTCTATTTAAAAATTAGAGTTATTGAAATTTATGAGACACTTGATGAGGTGGAAGGAGGTTAGAGAGTTATGTAGAAATATGACAAAAATGAATTTAGAAATTTAAATTTAATGAGAAGGAATTAATCAAATAATACAAATTAGTTAGATTTGTTTATTTAATTAAATCGTGAAGAAAATGATTTTAGAAATAATTTAAGAAAGTGAACTATATAAATAAAAATTTCAATTTATTTATAAGTAGATGAATTAAGAGGGTTTATTAATTAAATACCTTGTATTTAATTAATCAATTATCTCGACTAATTTTAGGTGTATACACAAAACAATTTTGGTTTTTGGGGAAAAAAGCTTCTTCTCCGTGTTTTGGTTGAAATTTTTTGGAGATAGTGAATTCAAAGGTTTTGTGTGTGTCAAAAAGTTTATAGTTTCAGATTTCCTGATTCTTGCTTCAATCTACGTCAGTTTCGAGCAAAAATTTCAAGTTTTCTTCTTTTGATTTGTATTTTCTTGAATAGAAGCTTTTGAATGTTGTTTATGGTATCTATTCTTCCTTGTGGTAGAATTCATTTGTTGAATATTTTGCACAAACATCAAAAAAAAAAATTTGTGGATTAGTGTTGAAATAATTGAAGATTTTTTTTAGAGAAACAAAAGATATTAAAACCTAGTTGTAATAAAATTGTTTCTATAATTGTTTTTTTTTTAATCAAAAGTGGTAAACCACTATATATATATATATATATATATATATTATATTGAATAATAGTTATTACAAAATCTTGGTTCAGGCAAGCATAACGATAGGAAAGAACCAGGAGAAGAAAACCTCTGATTATAGCTTGATAAAGGACATAGTGGACCTAAGACACACTGGCCTCACCCTAGAACTTACCTGCTTTATATTCAAAGTCCCATTACATGACCAAACCAATAACCCTTCCCAATTACATTTTGTACACCTTTACATATGAAGCCCACTTTGCAAAAAATTCAAGCCCCATTACATGACCATGGATTAGCCCTTCCCAGCTTCACTTTGTACACCTTTACATGACCCTTTACATAGATAATACAATTATCCGATTGGATTCCAAAACTCAGAACCTTCTGAAAGTCGATGCTAAACAACCAAAATATCTACTTACAAAATCACCCTACAAAACTTAAGCAAATGATTAGAAGGATGTCGATTTGTTTACTGCACCTTGGGGCCATTCACCGAGCATTCTTCATGTACTTGTTGCTGTTTAAAATCAGAGTCCTGAGAAGGAGTTGTTGCATTAATATTAGGAACATAATGGTAACAATATTTTCCCTCAGCTGCTTGAGGATGGACTGTTAATTGTAAATCATGTACACAAGTATGACCCCTCAAGAAGGAAATTGCATGAAACTTCCACTTAATTTGATCAATGTCTTCCATGGCAAAATAAGACCGATACTTGGCAAGAACTTGGTATAGATGAGATGAGGTATCATGCATTGTTGATAAAAGCATACCTTGGAACACATTTGCATACCTCTTTTTTCTATGAATTAGATGCCTAGGAAATAAACCTCCTACCAGGTCATCCCCTTTGGCAAAATCATATTATTGCACACTTATAAGGAAAGCATAATTTTCCAAATACCTTCGTACTACAAATTTAGTAGCTATGGATTTTAACACATTGTAATTCTGAACCAAATCCAAAAAATTCGACAAGAAAATGGACAAAAGATTTGCTAGAAAAATGACCCTTTGAAGTTTTGTGTGCAACACATCTTCACCGATAATGGTTGAAACACAATTAAACATAGACTTACAATTAACCTTGAAGACTTTCTGCAACTCCTTCTTACCAATGCTTGATGAGAACGACTCTTCCCATGACTTCACTGCAACCAACACCCTATAGTTTTTCACATAAAACTCCTTAAGCTCCATATCCCTGCACAATACCATTAACCACACAAAAACACTAGACGACTCCGCTAATTAGCAAACCTTTCAATATTTTAAAGACAACATACAACTAATACGAGCCAAGTGAATAAACTCAAGCCTTTTTAAAGCCAAATTTCACATCTTCTTGTACGCAACATCTAACAAGGATGGCACACTTGGATTACCTCAACATGATGCCCACTTGCTTTGATATCTGCAATCATATGGATGTTTAAGCCGAATTGGTGTCAACATCGACACAAATAACTACTAATTTGCAATCATTTAAATGATATGCTTGCCCATAGCAGCACATGCCAACCAAACTTGGCACAAATATAAACATCAAAGCACTTTCTACATCAATTTGCATGACATATTCCAAACTGGCAGCGAGATAACACCAAGTATGACATCCTTGCATATCCTATTCATTTGTCATATCAATAGCCATTCCCAGCTCTGTACTATTGTCGGCATTGACACAAGTTAACCTACAAAGCTAAAATCAATAAATTGATATATTTACCCACATCAACGCATGTTAACCAAACTTAGCACAATTATAAACCATAATGCCACAACACTTTCTACTTTAGGAATGTACTTGGCATGACCTATTGGTATTCCATGTTTTATTCTTAGGAAAGTACGTATTGTGTGTTGTCCTTATGCCAAGTGCTTTGTTGTTTCATGTTTTATTTTATGAAAGTACTAATTATGTTAGCATTGTAAGTGTAGGGTTCTCGATATGAAATTTAAGCACATGTAATGGTGCGTAAATCATTGAGAAAGCAGGGCTCTAAACTCACAGTTTTTAACACATGTGTACTGTAAGTTGTCATATGGTGGTACTTACAGTACAATATAGACACATATAATCTAGAGAATCTGAAAATGGCTATTGATATGGTAATTCTGAAGGATCTTCAAGGACGACATACATGGTGTTATCTAGATGGTAGTTTGGAATAGGTCATGCAAAGTACATTCCTAAAGTAGAAACAACAAAGCACTTGGCATAAGGACAACACACAATACGTACTTTCCTAAGGATAAAACATGGAATACCAAAAGCACATGACATATAGATAAAACACACTATATACCTAACCCCTAAGCACTTGGCAAAAGGATAGCATACACTATACTCCCAAACCCTTGGTTTTATAATTGTTGATTGCTCTTTCTTGAAATATTTATTGTAATCTTCCATGTTTCGTGTTAGTATGTTGTAGATAGAATCATTTTAACCATATACCTTGCTCCATCAAATGAAAAATCCAATTTATGTGAGATGAAACCGGATCACACGGTTAGCTTCCATGTTTCTATCTCATTGAATTTGTTAGTTTTCAATCTTTCACGTTGCTTCAGATCGACTGTGGAATTTAATCATTTGTACCTTGCGGTTGTCGTGCTTTGAATCCCTTAATCTAAAAGACAATTTCCTTAGCTTTTATGTCGGCATGTAGTTGCATTGAGCCGGCGTTTGGAACGTACCCAATTATCCTTTTATACATAATTCCCACATCTCGTTGGCTTGTAACACTCGTAATGGTGGTTGCATGAATTAGATCCATGAGGTCATCTGTGAACGAAAAACAACATATTTGTTGCAACCTGAATCATGAGCTCTCTAGAACCGTAATATTATTCTTCTCTTTTTATTGAAAACCATCTTTGTGAATGGAAGAGTCGTTCCCATCCCCTATGCCAATGGCCGACAGTCAATCTTCTTGCAGTCTCCTCATTCTTTGACTTGCAAATATGTGCACAACCAAATCTTCTTGATGCCCCCTCATTCTTTTGACTTGCATGTTTCACGCATCCAATCTTTTTGCCATTTCACTCATTCTTTGTCATGCAAGTTCTGCTTGGAATTACTGATTTCTTTAGTTATCTTCTGATTAACAGATCGTAGGTTTCCTTGGAGATGCCTAATTCTCCATTATCAACCTCTGTGTTGGAGTGTACCCCAGTCGCATGATCAAGCCTTTCTTATCTTGAGACATGCAAAACGAAGTTGGTCTGGCGAATTTCTCCATCTCTATGTATTCAACACCTTTGTTTTATGTTCAATGAATAGTGAGCTTGACTGACGTCCAATTGTTCTAACCACATTCATCATATATTTTGGTTCGCTATTATAGTCATGTTAAATATTCGCTAGATAAGCTTCTTTTTGGTTATATGTAGTTCGTTATTTAATTATGCCTTGTCTTTTTTAATAAACATTGATATGTATCAAAGTTTTCTAATTGCTTTGAATTCAATGGATTATACTATGCCGATGGAATTGGATGTTAAGATAGAATATTGTAATTTATTTATTTTTTTAAGAGTTGAATTGTACAAATGATGTTCACATAATTATGGATATATATATAGCTTTATATATATATATATTAGAGTTGATTGACTCTTATATGGTTGGTTAATAAATGAAAATAATTTATATTATTCTCAATGAAGAATGATCATTGATTTATTTTGTTAAAATATAAAAAAATAAGACATTTAATTATGTCAATGAATTAACTATTATGACTTTTAGTTCATGAAGGTTTGATGGTTGTATATGATGGGTAATAATATATTTGTTAATAATTTAAGAGTGTACTTCTGTGTTATTGAGTTTTAAATCTTCCAGAGGCTAGGGAAGGAAACTTGTATTGTAAATTTTATTGTGTTTGTAATTTATTGTTCAATTTCAATGATCTAATTTGGGACTTAGCCATGCACGATTTGTTGTTACATTAGAGGTATTTTGAATGTTAAATGGTCTAAGTCATGTTTTGAGATGTGCTCATTCTTGGTTTTGTTTAATGTGCATGATGGATATCCTTTGTAATTGTCAATAAGTTATTTTATTGTAATTAGGGAGAGTGGATTGTGATAGGGGTCAAAACCTTAAGTGGTAACTAGGGTAACCTATCCGGAGTTTATAATTCAGTGAAAACCTTAATAAATGTACTAGGGGTTGGGTAGTGTTATTTAATAATTCAGATAATTTGATTTCCTCGCCTTATACCTTAGTGTTTGTATAGATTAAGGGTAGGTTGAGATAGCTTGGAATGGCATGATCATCTACTTGTCTTCGTGAAAGGTAGTTCGATTCCACATGAGTTTTTTTAGGGGCTGAGAATTAGTAGAGATTGTCAAGGTAACTATTTATGAGGATCGGTAGTCTAAGAAGATTCACCAAGGTAACCTATAGTAAACTGTGTGATGACACTCTTTTCCTAATACATGTTATGTGGTCTCTTTTGTAGAGTTACCTTTAGTTATGTTGTTGCCTCTAGGAGCTTGTTTGTAATTATGTGGTTTTGAAATTGTTATGTTGTGATGTGTACGTCAAGCCACGTGTTGTTAATGTTATGTATTCATGTTCATTTATATTTGTGGACCTGATATTATCTCCTAGCACGAGGGGTGGGCCTTCGGGTACCACATGGTTGGTAGGAACGTGTTATATCCTCCATTGGGTTTCCCTTGCAGGTGATGCAGTACGAGCATGATATTGTTTTTATGATAGGTTCCTGACTTTACTTTGTTCATGAAGATGGACTATGAGCATGCTCATGAACAAGGTTGACAAATGTGTTATGATCTTCATCTATATTGTATACATTCTTGATGTGTATGTGAGACCTTAGTGTGAAGTTATTATGATGTAACGATATTTGTCATAATCTCACTTGATGTAACTTGAATATGTAACTTGACTACATTATGATTATGTATTTGGATCATTCACTACTGATATGATATATCCTTATGTTTTATGTATTTGGTTTAATAATGTGATGTTCTTACTTGTGATGTTTAAGTAACGTTGTCACGGAACCCTGAGGGCATATGTGTAGATGTTTACTTTGTACTCATGTTGTAATCAAATGTTTAAAAATTAAAATTGTTCGGTTATTTTGTTATTTTGTGTGTTGTTCTCTCGGTTCCTTGGTGGGGCGTTACACAACATGAAATGGCCATGAAATTTAGATCTTGATCTTGACGATAGGAGTAGAACAATGCTTGATCTTGGATCTCTAATGCTACATCACAACACTAGCTCAATAACATGCTTGATGCTTGACATGATGATGGATCTTGAATTGTTGCAACAATTGATAAAGAATTATGCCCTTGAATGCTCTTGTAAACACTTGAATACTCTTTTGAATTCAAACTTGCTATATTAATGCTCTCACAAAATTCTTAGGTGAAAATGAGTGAAAGAACCTTGTATTTATACTTAATTATGCAAGAATTCCTAAAATTACAACTTTGCAAGTCGACATTAGATCTAGGAGAATAAAATCCCACCAGAAATTTGAATTAATTTTGATTTTGGGCCACACAAGACTCATTCACCCAAGGTGGCAAATGAATCCCACCAGGAATAATTAATGGGACCAAATTAAAAATGCTTAGAAAGGTGTGAAACCAGGATCGAAACCCAAAAACCTAGGTGGGACTCATTTTCCCAAGGTGGTGAATGAGTCCTATATCACTAAATCTAGGCCATACAACTTGAAAACACATGAATTATGATTGGATGTTGATTTGTATTGGGATTATCCTCAAAAAGATGCATTAAACGAGGCTTGTGGATTCTTTAAAGGCCAATTAAAGCATTAGAAAGCCCAATTATTAATGATAACCTTAGAAAAGTGTGAAAGTGTGTTACAACACTTTAAAACACTTCAAATAAGACATGATTAAGGTTTATTAGGTTCAGTTAATTAATAAAATCTTAGAAAAGTGTGAAAGTGTGTTACAACACTTCACAACACCTTAACAAGGTATAATTTAAGTTCATTAGTTCACAAGGGCCCAAGACCTAATGCGAGTGTGTTAAACACATTACAACACTAAGTCAAGACAACATTAAGTCCAATTTCACAACACAAGGAGGGCCCAAACAAGTGTGAAAATGTGAACTTGAGAGCTTCAGCTGAATGAAGTTTGAAAGAGACTAAGAAAACATTTTTTTTGCAGGTTTGAAGTGTACTACAACAGAAAAAAGGTGCATGGTTTCATGGTTTATTTGCAACAATGATTTCTAATTATGAATGCAAGTTGAAGGAGCTAGAATATTGTGAAAGAAGATATTTTTTTGTATTTTCATTTGCTGTTGTAAATCATATTTGCATAAGTTTTGTAATGGTTTTTATCAGCCCCATATGGCTGCAAAATATTGTACTTCAGTTATGCTTTGTTGTTGTAACAATTCATGAGTCTTTGAATGAGAAACATGAGACCTTACTTGCAGATTTTTGGTGTTGATTCAAACAAATTTTGAGTTACATTTTTAGATTTTTGTGAGTATGTGAATGAGGGTTGGTTTCTTACTTCATCAGTGGTATTAGAGTAGGAGTTCTTAAGTGTGTAGGAAAAAGTGCCGATGTGAGGTAGTTTGCACTAGGACCTATGGTGGTGTGTTTGTGATTTACATGTAGACAGATCATCGGATGTGAGGTAGTCTATATTTGAGAGGATGGGATGGGTCATGAGGATGCCCATAAGAATTTTACTATGGGAACAATATTGGGAAGATGTGGAAAATAGGAAGTATCACGAAGAATTTTAAAAGCTCAAGGTCGAAGTAGATGTATTGAAAAAGATGGTTAAGGACATGAGAGCATGGGATGAGAGATATGAGAAGAAGAATGTTTTCATAAAAGAGGACAGCAAAGAGAAGATTAGAAAGAAAGAGTGTTGCATCCCTTTGGTAGGGGTTGAATTTAAGGTAGAATATGTGGGGGCAGTCCACAGGAATGGAGAAGATAATGAGGTGCAAGTTTCAGCGATAACATGTGAATGTAGTGCATTATGTGAATGGATGAAGAAGGTTTGCAATCAAAAATTTTGAGCATGGTTGGTCCTAAGTTTGATGAATAGGTTGGTGAAGATGAGAATGATTTCTTGTTGGAAGAAGAGATGGAAAGAATCAACAAGTTGTTTGAAGGGGAATTGATGGACAAACACGAGGAGGAGTTTGCAAAACTTATCATTGGAGGTGAGAAGATGGATGTTGATGTGAAGAATAAGGGAAAAAAGTGTTGGGGCAAAAAACAAGAATGAGGTAAATTTTCATTTTGAATTTAGTTGTGATTATTCTATACCTTCTTTGCTGAAAGTAGAATAGGGTGTCGAGCAAGAAGAGAGTATGTAGATAGAAATTTTTAATTTCCATGGAGTAGCAATTGCAGATTTGTATAAGGATACAATAGATTTTGATTATTGTTTGGATAATACATATTTGGATATAGAATTTGTAGAGGATGTTGCAAGTGAAACTTGGTGGAGGTGGTCGGTTTGTGGTGGGTTGAATCCCACAAGAGTAGAGAGGAGAATCTAAGGTATTATGAGGAGGATGATACATGGTGGATAGAATTCTATGAGAGGAGAGACGAATGGAGTGAAAAGTTATCAGAGAAGGAGGTTGCATGTTCTAGCTAAGTGTTGGAAGAGGAGAAAGAAGAATAAATCAGAGGTACTAGTTTCAGTGATGGAATTTTTTGATGATTGCTTGCAATCTGAAAGGGTGGTACTACCACTCAACCCCATTTTGTGAATCCATATTCACAAAAACAATTCTACCTCAGGTGTTTGATGTAGGAGCATCCAGGGTATAAGGAAATCTTGCATCACCAAAATAATTGTAATTTTTGCTTTGTTGATTTTCAATAAGTGCTTAGGGGTTAGGAGAATAAATATTTTAATTTGCAACATTATAATTTTCCCCTTGTGGTGATTTGAAAATGTAATTTTTGAGGAATTATGCTCTAGTAAATTTTTCGAAGGCATAAATGGTGGAATATTCTATTTGGGCATCTCATTTCTAGGTGGGACCACTTGGTATGCATGTTATTGCATGTTCAATTCCTTTCTTTGCATGCATTTGCATGTTGGCCACAAGCTTTGCATGTCTGGGTCATGACTGTGAGACCCAATCTCGATAAAATGGCTATAACTTCCTCATATCATAATGAAACCAAGAATTTCAAAATGTTCTGGAAATTTGAGAAGGAGGCGCACAAAACCCAAAATATTATTTTTAAAGATTCAGATGAATGAGGGAGAAAGGATGGGAAAAAAGTGATGGGTTTTTTTGGTGGTTTTGGAAAACCATAGTGGTTTTCCTCAGTTACAAATCTATATATTCAAGCCTTGTCATTTAGGAAGGGGTCTTTGGGAGTTTTGTAGGTGAGATGGGGAGATGCTATCAGATTGAAGAGAGGATTTGAAGACTCCATTGTTGCATATTTCTATTTGCATTGAAGCCCATGGTTTAGGGAGCTAGTGAGCTCCATATTTGGATAGATAGTGAGCTAGTGAAGTCTATGTGAAGGGAGCTTGAGAGCTTCAGTTGAAAGAAGGTTGAAAGAGACTAAGAAGAATTTTTTTTTTATAGGTTTGAAGGTGTACTACAGTAGAAAGAAGGTCCATGGTTTCATGGTTTATTTGCAGCAGTGATTTCTAATGATGAATGCAAGTTGAAGGAGCTAGAATAATGTGAAAGAAGAAAAATTGAAGGAGATATTTTTTGTATTTTCATTTTCTGTTGTAAATCAGATTTGCATAAGTTTGGTAATGGTTTTCATCAGCCCCATATGGCTGCAAAATATTGTACTTCAGTTATTCTTTGTTGTTGTAACAATTCATGAGTCTTTGAATGAGAAACATGAGACCTTACTTGCAGATTTTTGGTGTTGATTCAAACAAATTTTGAGTTAGATTTTTAGATTGTTGTGAGTATGTGAAAGAGGGTTGGTTTCTTACTTCATCATTATGTATATCAACCCACCAAAAAAATTAATTTTTGGAATAAATTGTGATTCCAAAATCTTTTCCATATTGTTTTAGGTACATAAGATTTGATAATAAAGGAGTAACTAGTGGCCACAATTTATCTCCTAGTAGGATTAGGTGCTAAAAATTATTTATCTTTCCTTTTTTGAATCAATAAATGAAATGAATTGAGGTCATTGTGAAAATTGGTAATGATATTATATAATCCATTATCAATAGCTATATAAACATTAAAATACCTCCATTTAATATTGGTTCCATTGTGGACCACATAAACTTCTAGTAGGGTTCCAAAGATATTTGAAAAATATTATTTTAACTAAGAGAAAAGCTAATGAGAAGAAAGAGGGTTGTAATCCATCCAAATATCATCCCAAAATTTGATGTTATCTCCAACTCCAAATTTCCAACAAATACCTTTATGCAATAGCCTCTTAAGCTAAAGGATATTGTCCCAAATAATAGACCCCTTTGGAATAATTGAAGAATATAGAAAATGAATAAAATATCCACCTTGAAGATATTATTTCTCATTATTCGTATCCAATATTTTTAGTCTTTGACCACTCCCCAACCCATTTTTTCCATAAGTCTTATTGATCATCTAGTTTTTCTTAATCCAAAACCCCCATTACTTTTTGGTTGACAAACAACATCCTGACTAACCCAAGCTAATATGTTATTTTCTTCCATACTAGTCTAGCCTTTAGACAATTTATTTAGCTATATAATTTGGGATTTTAAATAGTTACAAGCTCAAACATCTCCATGTGCCTACCTACAACATGTTATGGCATGTAGCTATCCTACATGCTTTACTTAACTTGTGCATTAGGGATCATCTCTATAATGAATAAAAAAAAATCCAAGCCACTCTCATGTTGCACTAAAAAATACAAAAAAAATCATAATCATGGATCATCATATTAAATAATTAAATATGCTTCTAGTATTGTACTCAATTTAAAGTGCATAATCAAACATATTCTCACCTGGGTCCCTAATCTACTAGTCAATATCTAGAGGGGTTTCCAATTTAATAAGTGTTTTTTGGTGATATGGTTAATTATGTCATCATTAGTATGATGGAGAACCTCACTGTATATTTCTCAACTCCCAATGCATAGTCTAAATGGGTACACCACTAGTGGGATGGCGGTGGTTGTGTTCTTGAGGTTATGATCTAAGCCTCTCATTTGCTATCATTGTGATATCATAGAGGTCTCTATTATCATGTCCCTATTGTTTTCACCTACACTACTTGCTCCTCCTATTCACTTGAATCCTTTTTTATCCCTTCCTCCTCTCCTCTTACTAGTGGACCAAGATTTATTGTAGGAGAATCAAAGAGATACATCAATGCAATCCATGGTTCCTAGAATCATTTTGTGAACCCTAGTGTCACCCCCACATCATCCATGTCAAGTGTGGGAGATACATCCTCTTTTTCATTATGTGAATCAATCAAAGGGGTTTTATGATTGCAGGCCACAATTAGCTACCTAGCCTCATGGCACTATGGTGAGAGTACACATATGTGGTTGCATTATAATAGGAATTATTTGTACCTACCCAAATTACCTTGCCACCCAATCATAGTAAAAGGGCATGACAATATAGTTGAGGTGACTCACAAATAGTCATTTTTGTTGCATCCCTTCTATTTCGTAGTCCATTCCAACACATCCCATAATCTACCTATATATCATCCATACTATGCCTTTGATAGGTATTTATTGCTAAAAAATCAAGTCACTGAACTACCATTGCCTCCTTAACACATAAACTTGCAATTGATGAACATCCCACAAAATGTTTGTCAAATAGATAGCTATTCATGTATAGGTAATGTGCATGAAGGCCCTCACTTGTAGGAGTGTACATGTCATAAATTTATGGCCCTAGTGATACACATAGTGGCCCAAGTTGTGGTATAGGTGGTAAATCATGATCCTCCATTACTTGAATGACATAAAAAAGGGTGCCATGTAGGTGTGTGCATTGCCCATATTGTATGATTCACATCACAAAAATTAGAATCTTAACACATCTAATTAGTAAATATAGGAATTACTCCCTACTTAAGCCATATCATGTAGATGTTCCCTATCGTGTCCTTGGGATGATCTAGCTAATCAAGTAAATATACCTTTCCTAAATGTAGGGTGTTGGAAAGTTGGTGCTTTCTGAAGGTTGGTGCCTTCATCCCCTTGGATAGGTTGGTGCCTGTCCAACCCTTCGTGAATTTGTGACATGGCTTAACTGCCTCCTATGGATCTTGCATAAATCCGGTAGTTGTATCGGGCATTAATAGATCGATATTTTGGTGCAATGACAATCATGGGGCCTTAATTGGTATGTGAGTTGATATATTGAGCGATTTCTTTTTTCCACCTATCGGCCTTTGTCACCATCCTGTTGGGTCCCACTAGATACAATACATGCACCATCAAATCTTTCTCATTCAATCTCTACCGTTCATGGCGTGGTTCCTCTTGTGTAGCCTTCATAGGTCCCACCATTCATGCATCATTCACCATTCGATCAACATTGATCAATCTTCACCGTTCCCCGCTAGCCCTAGAGGTCTTGATTGGGTCCCACTGAATCCTCAACGGGGTATGCAGGTCATTGCCATGTATACACCCCTGATGTCACCTTCCACTAACTTCGTATGTTGCCTTCGTAGGTCCCACCAAACATCAATAGTCATCATTTTTCCATCATGGATAACTCTCCACTACTCCCTACTAACACCCACAAGACTTAGCCATGATCCACCAAAAACTCAGCGGATCTGATGGGGACCGTCAGCTCTCCAAAGCTTGACCTCCACCATTGATCAAGCAAAGACAAATATATCATTTACACGACTTAGGAAATATTATAGCTATTGAATATTTGTCAAGCCGGTAAACATAAGGTGAAGGGGATGATTCCCCAAAAACTTTAAAGGCTTAAGTAGTAACTTAAGCTACTTGCAACCTGCTACAACTAGCCAATGAGGAATTAGAAGAAACTTGTTGCACCCATGAATCTTTGATTTGTTGTTGTCTTGACTATGTAGGGTCCACTAGACAGGTCATTGCCACATGCCATCCTTTCATTCACATTATCACTATGTCGCTAAAAATCTAAACTTAAGAACCTCTTGTCAGAGGTTATGAAATTGTGAGAACCCATGACTCACTGATAAAGCTCTCCTTACTCCTTATCGCTCCATTCAATAAGTTGCTAAGTTGGGAGGTTACAAAACTTTAGAACCCCATGACATAGGTTAGAGAAACTTGGAATCTCGTGACTTAAGAAATACACTATTTTCTGCCGAATTGAAGGAAATGTATAACCTTAAAGCCCTAGGAAGAGGGGTTAGTCACCTTCACGGGATGAATGACATAATTTATTACTTATGTGAACTACAACCTACACTACCAAGTCACTGACAAAATAGAAATTATGTGAACATTGTGACTGTAAACTCCTGCACATGTGGGGTTTAACTGATAAACCCTAGACCGAGAGCATGAACAAATGAATGTTTCCATCTCTATTAACATCAAGACCTACACAATACCTTTCTAGAAAGCTCTCGATAAAACCAGTTCAAATCTATAGGTTGTTTCCTCCTTTGTTGTACGGAAGACTCTCTGCATCTTCATGAAAATTTTTGCAAGATATGCACTTTAGCATCATCAACTAGCCACACACACTTCTAGAACCAGGTTCACTGCTCACACATTCATCATATGAGATTTAAATGCCTAATGAAACCAATTCAACATTTGTGCCAATATCATCTTTAAATGCTCAATGATACCAATTAACCAATTCAACATTTTTACCAGTATCATCTTTACTTTCTACTTCTATTGTTGCTTTCTCCAATGCTCCTTTTTGAGAATTTGCATGAATTTCTCCCCCTTTGACATCAATGGAAAAGGGTAACAACTTTCTCCTCTTCTTTGTATCAGGTCACTATACTATTGCAATTTTTATCCTTCTTTGTAATGGCAAAGGGACTTGGCTCCCCCTTTGACTGATACCAACTAAAGACAATTTTTTGCTCTCATGCCAATTGCTACATTTAGCCTTTTTACTGCAATGGAAAAACCATATGCTCCAACCACCCTATACCAATTAAAAATATTTGATGCCAATTGGAGTGCCATTACATACTTTGATCTGATCAAGTTAAATCCAAATTGTAGATATTCTGATTCATGCTATGTACCAATTGAATCATATTCTAATTTTTTTGGTGCAGATGGCACGTGGAGATGACCTGTCTAGTGGACCTCGCATAGTCAAGCCAACCACAGGTCAAAGAGTCATGGGTGCAACAATTTTATTCTAATTCATCAATGAATTCTTGTAGTAGGTTGTAGGTAGCTTAAGTTACTACTTAAGCCTTTGAGGTCATTTGGGGAATCGGCCCCTTCACCTTATGTTTACTGGCCCGAAAAAATATTCAGCAACTATAATATTTCCTAAGTCACAAATGATATATTTATCTTTACTTGATCAACAGTGGAGGTCAAGCTTTGGAGATCTGGCGGTGCCCATCAATTCCGCTAATTTTTTGGTGGATCACGGCTAAGTCCCATGGGTGTTAGCGGGGAGCAATGGAGATTCATCCACGATGGACAAATGATTACCATTGATGTCTGGTGAGACCTATGAAGGTGGCATACGAAGTTAGTGGAAGGTGACATCAAATGTGTATACACGATAATAGCTCATATAACCAACTGAGGATTCAATGGGACCCAATCAAGACCTGTGGGGCTAGCAAGGAATGATGAAGATTGATCAATGTTGATTAAACGATGCATGATGCATGAATGGTGGGACCTACAAAGGCTACACAAGAGGACGTATGTCATGAACGGTAGAGACTGAATGAGAAAGATTTGATAGTGTTCATAGTGTATCTAGTGGGACCCAATAGGATGGTGAAGATGGTAGATTGTGATGAAGGCTGATAGGTGGCAAAGAGAAATTGCTCTATATATCAACTCACATCGTTGTTGTGATTTGTGTGTTGATGATGTGGATGAAAAATGTCAACAACCCACAGACCCCACAAGGTTTGTGTGGGCCTGTTGTCAAAGCTCGTAGGATATGCGGGCTTTGGATGTGTGTCTTGGTGGACCTCGCGTATGGAAAGTGGTGTATGAAGGATATTTGTGGTGGAGATTTAAAGGACCGTTTATCCAATGGTCAAGATTGAAGGAAGTGAAGAAGGTTGATTTGACAGTCACGATTTAAGGTTATTATGATGCACTATGTGAAAATAAATGGTTAAGTGATTGATGGTGGAGATCAATCGACAAAGATCTGATGGTGATGAGTGATATGATGAATACCCCTAAGATTGACGATGGTGATTTGAATGATCGCTTATCTAACGGTCATATTTTAAAGGTATGGTGATATTCTAATTGAATCCGATCGAATGGATATGTTTTAAAGGCATGAAGGTGAAAAAAGTATTGTAGGATCTTGGTGTGAGAGAGAAGATCAATAACCAGTGTTCGAACTTGAAGATCTACAACAGTCTGGTGGTGTGAATAAGGGTTTCAACTGCTAACCAACACTAGAGAAAGAATTAATTGGTCCAGTTGCACAGGCGACCAAATTAAATGAAGAATTGATCTTCAAGGTGGTGAAACAGATCGTAGATTTGATCAAGATCAAATCAGATCGAATGGACAACATAATGCAGTGAATGCATATTTGATTCTAGGGTTTGACAGAGAGTTGATTTGGGAAAATTCTCTATAACAAAATTAAATATTGTGTGGTTCGATGCAGATGTATGAAAATATTCGATAAAAACTATCAAATGTCTTTATGATGAGCTAGATAGTGGTGCAAGGCCCAAGATGAACAAGAAGCTTATTGGTGAAGTTAGAAAGCAAAGGAAACTCTAGCAAAAGATTTGAGAAGATCTGAATGGTGGTGAGAATCTTGAGGTAGAGATTGTAGATTGATGGAGTTAAGAAAAAAGAAAACAAATAGATTTTGATCTATTAGAAGTGCATCGTAGTGTGTCTATAAGAAAGAGGGAGTGAAGTGAAGTAGACAAAGAATGCACATGAAAAGAAGTCCTAGACTATAATACGAAATAACCTCTAGGTGTTTATATTCAAGGTGAAGAGAGTGTGCAGTGCAGCAAGATAGAACAATGATTGTTCTATGTGCAGAGGGAAGTGTAGAGCAGGGGTGTGTTGTTGAGAGTGCAACTTCAACAACAAAGTGTGAGTTTCAATAAGTGCAACAATGTACTGAATGTATTGATGCATCTCAGGTTTATGTAGAAATATTTATATGCATATTTGAACTTGAATTGTTGTGAGAGGTTGTAGCCTCATTGTACTAAGTTGTAGCTCAGCTTAGGGGATTTTAGTCTCCTTGGAATTGTAGCTCCTAAAATAGGGTGTAGTAGCATCCTTGAAGTCATAGCTTCTAAATTATGGAGTTGAAGCTTCCTTGGGTTGCAGTCCTAAACATTGTATAAACAAAGATTTGGATTGTGAGGTTGGATTTGAGCAGTAGACTCAAGAAACATTTCTCACCATGGTTTTTCCCATATTGGGTTTTGTACGTATATCTGGTGTTGTGGGAATGTGTGTGTTGATTGTCTATTTGCACCTTTATGTTTGCATCTTTAGTTTTCAATCTACAAATTAAGAGTTTGAGAAATAAATCTGCACAAAGTATTTGGAGCTAAGAAAGTAATCTGCATAAAGTTTTTAAGGGATAGATTTTGGTATCTACTAATTCACCCCCCTCTCAATAGATCAGTGTTCCAACACAAGGAACTGATTATTTCTTGATGATTGAAACCTAATGACTCTAATAAGTAGCCTAATGTTCTAGCACATGCCCTTGAGTATCACCATAAATTATCTAATAGGGAGATAGAACATTGAGGCATATGCATCCCATCTCTCTATGAGTACCATAGCATATGATCATGAAACTATATCTCAGGCATGTTAAAAACCTAGTACATTTTCTCTTGGAATTCCAAGATAGTTGCTTACTAGGATGGAACTCCAAGGTGGTTTTGAAACAATGTGAGACTCCCCCCTCCTATGTGTTCTCAAATTGTTAGTGGGTGCTAAAAACATAATAACAACATCTCATTAGTTTCGTATTAGATAATATTCCTTTCATCTCAAAAAACATAAAAAAAAATTATAGTTCTTGTAGGATGCCTATACCCAAAGGACACTAGCAT
Organism: Sequoiadendron giganteum; assembly: GCA_007115665.2. Classification (NCBI taxonomy): domain Eukaryota; kingdom Viridiplantae; phylum Streptophyta; class Pinopsida; order Cupressales; family Cupressaceae; genus Sequoiadendron; species Sequoiadendron giganteum. The sequence goes on from CM021103.1 coordinate 795,580, forward strand.
GCATGAAGGATGAAAGTGCACATAATGGATACCTATGTATATAAAGGATTTTATCATTCCCTTTGAATGAAAACACACCATTATAGGATGCATGTGCATTGAAGATGAGGAAAATATTGAAGGTAAATAAAATGGAAGATAGTACAATACAAACACAATTCCTTCGCTGAAAATCCTTCTCACTCCTTGATGAGATAAAATAGAGTACACCCTTGTTCTATTTTATTTTCTCTTATGATAATGATAGTATATGGATTGCTCAATATGCTAGCATAACCTTGAATTTTTGTGAATGGGATAGAAAAACTATAACATAAGGGTATGATATCTTGATTATTAGATATTAGAGGATTTGATGATAGATGAGAGCCTCTAGATATAAATTGTTGAAGAGGAAAAATTAATGGATGGGAATGATTGATGATGGATTGATAAGATCGAATGAGAATTAGGGTTAGGCTCAAAGATGTATTCATGTGACAAGTGGAACATGAGGGATAGGATCTAGGTTTAAGATTTGGATAAGGACAAAAAAACTTGTGGGAATGGCTAGGATTAAGAGATGGAATTGACATGAGTGGATAAGATGAAAACTTAGTTTAAATTTTAGGGAGGTTTCTCGGTTTAATGAATATAGATAAGGAGATAGTTAGACATGTGAAGGGGAAACTTGTCACATGATGGTAATTTTATATCATGATCCATGTGAACAAGATGGAAGGCTAGGATTAAATGAATAAGGATAGAGGATAACATAGAATTAATTAAATAAATAAAATATTTATTTAATTAATGGAATCATGTGAAGGGAAAATAATTAAATAAATGATAAATATTTATTTAATTAAAGGTTAGGATAAATATGAGAAAGGGACGAAATTAATTAAATAAACAATAAATATTTATTTAATTAATAGGCTTAGGATAGGCTAAAATTATATGTGGTTGGGTAAGGTAATATTTTAGGTGTCTACATGCATGACATGGATCCATTGAGTGTGAAAGAAAATAAAAACCTAGCTAAAAATTCAAAAAAATCACACCTCTTACATGGCGAGACCTTGTTCCACTTGCTCTCTAAGGTAGTCTAATCTAGGACATTAAAAGCCTCATTTGTATGAAAATTTGGCTCTTAATGTGCTCTAGGTGCTTGAAATTCCTAAATTTGGTAAATGAAAATAAGATAAATTTTAATATTTTATGTTATTTGTAGAAAAAAATTGAAAATTTTCAACAATGTTGTAGCACATATTTCAAAAAACTTCATACCTTCTCACTACGAAATCAAAATTTTGCATCATTTTTTTCACTCCTAGATTTTCTTCTTCACCATCATATACTTTTTTTGTTGATTTTTTATTTTGTAGAACAACCATTTAGAAAGCATTTCTAATTTTTTTTCCCTTGAAGCTTATAGTGGTGAGTCAACATTCCTATTTTTTCCTTCCAAATGTCAAGAAAAACCATGAGGGGGAATACATTCACCCTCACTTTTTTTATCTATTTTATTATTCTTACCATATTATATATTCTCTATTTTCTACTTTAATATTAAAACTAACACATTTCTAGCATTGTAGGATTATATGTTTTTCTGACATTATGAATTTTTAGGATTTTGATACACTAAGTTTTGCAAGTTCTCAATCTATAGGAATCATGATTCTACCTAAATATTTTTCATCCTCTAAAATATCCTTTTGGGTACCATTTTCATATTCATTTTCAACATTTAATTTCTATACTTTAGAATAGCTTATCACTTAGTGGCATGAATGCACTAAGGTGGGGAAAAATGTAACATAAAAAATTATGTACCCTCACAATTTTATGTTGTATTTTTAATCTATTTTAGTTTCCACTATCATAGCATAATTTAGGTTCATTTGAGCCAAAAAATTTCCCACTTCTTTTCACCAAGATTTTCCAATATTTGGAGTGTAATATTATTTTTTCTTCTTTTATTTTGGAAACATGTGCCAAATTCTAAATAATTTCCCTAATATGTGAGTGTGATGTGTATATTTCTATGTGATGCAATCGCATACTATAATTTTATTAGTTTTAATCATCAATTTATTGCTCAAATATTTATTTCCACTTGTCGTAACATCTGCTTTACAATGTAATGTTCCTCACATGTGAATTTTACTGAATAATACTCTCATTTTTCCTTTTGATATTTTTTAATCTCTCTAGGCTCACACACTCATTTTGTCTTGGAAAAATATATTTCAAGTTCCTCATAAGGATGATAGACTAGCCATTTTGTTGCATTATCTTGTTCTAAATTATTGTTGTATCCATCATCAGATTGCTTGGGTTGTACATCTATTAAATCCTTCAATGAGATTCTTGTTATATTTAAATGATATTGATATAAATTTTATATTGCATCTCCCATTATATATGTATAAAATATCTTTAGGTGTAGACCATCGACTATTTTTCAAACAATTATACTACGGTGGTCTTCTCCATAGACTAGGGTTGATACTAATAGACTCACTTATTTTGTCACTACTCTTTTATTCCTAGACATACTTAGGATGAGAGCACACATCATTTTTTCATTTTCAATAGATTAGATATTTATGGTTTTTAAAAGAACAACATAAGGGCTTGACTTGAAGGAAATCTCCCAAACAACCCCAAACAACTTTCATGTTCTTGTATTTGTAAATATTTTAGAAATATTAAACTGCATGGAGGTTTGTAAGTCTTTTCATATTTATTGTTGACTTCTAGTCTTCCTTTTTAAGTAGTGTAAATATTATAGTTTTACATGTTTATTTATCCTTCTATAACCTGATATATTGTTTTTGTGTTCCCACCTTTGATTGTGTAGACTAGGTGAACTACTAGATGAAACTCATATTATTTTTGGAAGCATTTTAACATTTTGAGTTGTACAAATGACAATACAATGTGTTAGAATTTGTGCATTACACTAACATTCTAGATAGTGACCATTTTCTAGTGCCAAGTTACTCTCTTTTCCTTATTTCTTATTTTGTATTTCTCTTTTGTAAATTTACTTTCTAGTTTCTAAAAATTAATACTTAGTCAATTTCTTTCATTTTTTAGCTTAGTGAAGGATTTCATTTCCAAGTTTATATGAATGTATGGACTTCTAGAATTATTTGATTCCTTTTGTATTGAATAGTAGTAGAATTTATTTCATTGGAATCTAGAAAATCCTAGTAAAAAGGGGAAATATTTAGTTAGAAAATGAATGTATTTTTGCTAAATAATTTTTTCCTCCATTATAGGAGTCAACACATTTTTAGCATAAATAATTCAAAATTGTCGGTACAATAATCTAACAAGGGCACACAACCTACAAGCACAATAGCTTAGCGAGTGTTTGAATCTTGGTGGCAACAACAATAATGTCACACTTTAATTAACACACTATTTCAAATTAATGACTTTCACCATTACAATATTTATAGAAGGGGAAATACATATTTACATAAAATAATCTAGGGTGATTAAATAATATAAATGCAATACTTATTTATATTCTAGTGAAGGGAAAATGATATTGTACACATAAGGAACCAATTCACCATAATCCTCGATTTTTATACTTGACTAGGTAAATGTATTAGAATTTATAAACTAACCAAACTCTACTCTATTTTCCTTAAGTGTGGAATTGATCTCTACAAGTTAAAAATCAAAGCTAATGAATTATTATAAATTGTAATTCATGGGACTAATCTACCAAAAAGTTGACTATTAGAATTCACTCACCTTGGTCTTTGATATCTAAATCTAAGTAAGGAATAATAGTGTTTATAAATAGCTTTATGGAATTTATTTAACCATGAGGAACATTTTCTCCCTATTTAGACCACTAGTTAGATTATCAAATGGATTTAAAATAAGGATTGAGTATAATAAGCACATGTACAATCGGCCTAGACTGATGTATGATAATGTAATGCTTTGGTAATTCTATTGCAATACCCTCATTAATTCTTGATGATAATTATTTTGATAATACTAGCATTCCTTGATGACTAAACTTATTTAATAATGAATAGACTTAAATACACAAACATATCATGTAAATCAACATAAATGTGTGCTAGGTTGACTCACACTAGCTAGTGGAAGAAAGTTTTTGGGATTTAGTTTGAATTTTTTAATATTTTATCATTCAAATCTATGATTTCATAAACGACCTAGGTCAAGTCCACCCCTTTAGATCTAAATCAAGTAGATGAAGGGGGGATATATGGATCAAGATCAATATATAGGATTAGTGATGATGGGATTGGGATATGATGATGTTGTGATTTAAATTCACATAATAATATACCACATTTGGACTGGTCATTGTATTAATAATATTACAATAAAGTGGACCCAAAGCATAAGGTAAAATCACATGGAAACACAAGTTTCACAATTACATTTTTCCCAGACTTTGATATGTGTGTGAACTAGTAAGTGGAAGCATGCCAAAGTAAAACAAGTAGTCAACATAGAAATTAAATAATTTACAAACAATAAAAAGTTACAAATTTATTCAAGCTATAAAAATCATTCTTGAATTATCCTTACAATAAGCACTCCATAAAAAACTATAAAATCATTAATAACATGCAAGATTAGTATACATAACATATTCAAAATGGGTACTAACTAAAAATTATTTAGAAAAGAACTATCCTGAAACATGGTAAAATTAAAGAGGAACTCCAACCAAGCATACAAGATTGGTAAAGCTCTCATGGACATGGTAATGGTCTTATGAGTTTTTCATTACATAATATGTTGAAAATTTTGAATACACCAAATACTAAGAGGGGGGGTGAATTAGTATTTTTCTAACACAATTAATTTTTAACCATCCAATTATTAAAGCATATCTAGCTGTGACTATAAACCAAAGCATAAAAGGAATCATAACATCTCATAACACATTGACACGAGATTTTTACGTGGAAAACCCAAGATGGGAAAAACCACGGTGAGGATTAACTCACAATACATTATAACCAGTTACAAGATATTACAGGGCTCACTACTAGGACACACTATCCTTGAAAGACTCACAACCTGAATAAAAAATGACTTAGTGCCAAGATACAAAAAGTATGGCTCACTACCAAAAGTGAACTAAAGAAGTACACCTTCAAAGTGCTGAGACTAGTTCCAGTTAAGATCTGGAAAATCAAAATCATGCTCCGATTGTAGGTATACAACAACTATCAAACACTTGTCACATAGTTTGCATCATTGTTCACATATCCACACATCCATAACACACACACACATATATGTCCTTTTTTTCATCATCTCATTTACTACTTTCATACTTCCATACATATATACAACTATATCTTCATACATCAAATAGGTTGGCCTAATTGGATATGAACATACAAAATTCAAAGTGACTTGTCGGCCCAATTCAAAAATATTTTTGGCACACAAAACAAAATGTATCAACCACAAGTTAGGTTTGCCCAAACCAAATAAGGAACACTTTAAACATTCATAAGACAAGCAACTCTTAACCTTGTTGACCAAAATAATGTTGAACTTCTATCATTTAGATATCTCAGTTGGATCAACCAAAGTTTTTGAAAGCTCATTCATAGCTGCAACTGATACTCCTGAGCAACATATCAAAAACTCATAGAATTATCTTTTACTAAGAGAATTTTCAGATCAAAATACCGAATTAGTATAGATACATAGTTTACTTAGCCAATTACCAAACAATGTTGGAATCAATGACAAAAAAACCCGGAGGTCACCTTCTTCATTCTTCTAACAATCTCCCCATTTGTCATTGATGATAACATGTGCCAAAAATGAAAATTGCTTCAAAACCAAAATTGCCAGCTCCCCCTTTCATATGTACAGAAACATAGAATTGGAACTTAATAGAATCTTCTCCCAAAACATACCCTTCTATATATATACTAAATATTCTCCCCCTTTGACATTAACGACAAAGGACGGGAAAAAGAAAAAAACTTTCAATTAAGAATTGCGAGCACCTTGTAGCTCCTTGAGAATTGCTTCCCAATCCAGCTTTCCATCATCCCAGACTCCTTTTGCTATGGTAAGAGTTTTTTGCAGTGATTCAAGCTCTGCTAGGCATTCATCTCCTTCTTTCGGAGTGGAAGGAACAATGTTCATCTTCTCAAGTCTTTATGCATCTATCAACACACTTGATATAGAGAAATGTCTTGACACTACCATGTCTCCAAGCTGGCCAAACCACCTTATCACATCTTATTTTTGCCTCTATAGGATAAATAATTTGTTCTGAAGATCTGCAATAAAAGCCCAACCAATATAGCTTATATCATCTGCAACCTTGTAATCTCCAGAGGCATCAATAAATTGAGACTCTATTGAGTCCATTAAGTCATTGATACCTTGAGTGGCATTAGGCCACTTCATGCAGTATACAAATAGCAACCGAGCTTCCTCATCACAATCTTTAACTTCTTTCAAACTTTGCAAAGCTCTATCATGTACAATTGCACACTTATCTTGCAGAAACAACAAACTTTTCTCTAGAAGACTTGACTCCACTTCTTTTGCAGTCTGTACCTTGATATTTGATGTGTATTCCTTGACTAAATCAATTAAAATATTTAAATTCTTGATTGGAGTTAAAGAATTATCAGTTGAGACATTGAGGGTTGTCTCCTGTAAAGCTATAATAACTTCATTTATCAATTCATTTCCTTTTTTATATGATTCGGTAGCTTCTTGTGTGAAAAAGTTGAGAAAAGTACCATTTAGTTTTATTTTGTCACTCGGTGTAATCTTGGTTAGGTCTACATAACATGTATGTGATGACAACTTAACTAGCTGGGGTGGAAGCACAAGCTGAAGTACTATTTGTCTTGATAAAAGACCTTTAAGTGTGCTTCCAGATGATTCTCCAGTTGGCTTTGACAATTCAAAAACTTTGGGGTTTTCTCCTTTATTCTTCTCAGCCAGAATAGATTCCTTGTATTCCTCTTTCTTATTTTCTTCTTCTTCTTCTCCTTTTTCCTTTTCCTTTTCTTCTTCTTATTTTTCTTTTCCGAAGGATTTTCTTTTTCTTGTTTTTCCCTTTCATCCCCATCATCCTTGTCACCATTATTCTTTCTTCCTTCACTTTCATCTTTATCTTTCTCATCCATGTTCCCAGTAGATTCTTGATGTTCTTCTTTCTTATCATCGGTATGATCTCTATATTGATCATTAGACCTTTTGTTGGTTGTCTCTTTTGTATTAGTCTGAGGGGCAGGAGTCTTAGAAACATCATGTATCTCATCAACATTTTCCAAGACTAGATTATCCAACACTTTTGTGACATCAACATACATTTGTGCTTGAGTTGTATGGGACAAAGAGTTGGTTCTTGCCCCATAACCCCTTGCCAATTTTTTGATTACGTCCTAGGTTTCTTGTCTTACCTTCTATATACTCTCTTGCTCCTTAGTCATTAGCATATTAACTCTTTGCTTGACTCTAAACATAGTAGAGAATTATTTTAGAAGATTGGAAAATTCTATCTTAGAGAGAGAGGAACCACAAGAAATTAAGGCATCATTTCTCATCTTATCTTCTATATTTACAACCTCTTGCCTTATGTGTACTAATTCTTTCTAGACATTTTTATTTACTTTATTTTGTATAGTCTCCATACTTACATTACAAATGAATATATACTGAATAAATGCATTTATGATGGATTCCTTTCCTTCATCATTAACTTTAACATACAAATCAATAGTTGGCATGAGATCATTATCAATCATATTATTTACTAAGGCTCCTAGATTCAAAGATGGATGATTGCTTACTAGAGGAGATCCAAACATGTCCTCCAAAGGATCATATGAGCCTTCTTCATTCTTATTCTTATGTACATGGATTTTGTAAGTATCCTCTTCTTCCTCTGTCTCCTCATCCATGGAGATATCAACTCTGGTTTTAGCTTCTTCTTTGGAGGTACTACTCCTTTTATTTCTTTCCAGATAATGCTCTTCTTCCAAGCCAAGATCTATTTCTTCTTGAATAGCGTCACTTAGATTTATTTCCCTGTTAGCCTTTTGTTTCACTCTTCTTCTTCTTGAAGTAGTAGATGGTGCAGCAGGAGGTATGTCCTTTATTTTAGATGCTTGAGTACTGGGACCAATAGGGGTAGAAAAATTAATTGATGTAGGGGAACTTTTTTCTTTCTTTCCTTTCTCAACTTTAGCAGTACTAGAAGTGGCATCACTAGAGGTAGATGCAACACTAGAAGATAATCTTCCTAATTTCCTTGGTCCAGAGGAAAATTCAACTGATTTAGCCTTTCTCTCATCAAGAATCTCCTTTAACTGATCTAAATCATCCTTAATGAAAACCCGTCCTTGGAAGAATGCTTCCACCTTCTTTCTTCTTTTGGATGTTGTAGCTTCTAGGTGTACCTTAGTGGATTTTTCTTCAAATTCTCTATGTCGAGATAGAGTGGGATCCCTTGGACTATTCAGTAGAATTTTAATGTACCTCTCAACCAATTGTTCATCAATTTCATATCCCAAGGGCTCAATCCATTGCATTTTAGATTCAACTGCCTCTATGATACATTCATCTGTAGTTACAAGAAAGGTTATTTCATTTTCATATTTCTTTATTAGACTCTTGGGAATCTGATCTCTTTCATGCATCTCATTCTGGAATATTGTAAAGAAAGCAGTTAAAGTATTGTTTTGTGCCCTGAAAACTCCAAGACTGCACAAATGATCAAAAATTTGATGTGCAACTGGCCTGTTGCAGTCCTATATTATGTTTTTCCTTCCTTGTAACTCCCTCGGGAAATAGAATAGTAGATAAACGACTAAAGTGACAAATTTGAAGGAGTTTTTCTTTGCCTTATTCATGCTCAAGTTCTCCATAAGTTACAGCCTAAGCAACTCAAAAAGATCAAAATCCTTCTTATTTACTACCATCTCAAATGTTGTGTGAATTGTCATAGCAGATACAAAATTCCCTTGGCTGGTGAAGTAATTTTTTTGTCCAATCATGATAGAAGCATACTTGACGATAGGGTTTGAGATAGGATTTTAAGTTAAATCTCTTCCATCAAATGTAGCACTAGTCAACTTTATGACTACATCATTCTTCACAACCTTTAGAACTGGAATGGATCCAGTATCGCAAAGACCAGATTTGGCTTGAATCGCTTCCTTGTTGATTACCCCAGGTACACTTGTCCACAAAAATTTACTATGTACCCTATTGTGAGCCATCTTAACAAATTTTGCCTCCATTTCACTAGAAAAGTTTGGAAACCAGTTCCAAACATTCAACTTCTTTCGAACTAGGTTTTCATATTCTAGCTTTAGTAATAGATCATCTCTTGTCAATTCATTGTCCCATAGATCCTTAAGCTCTTGGTGATTAAATTCCTCTAGCTTCCCATGATTATATGTCCTAGTGTCTTCAATGAGTAACACATTGTTAAGAATGTGTGAGAACACACCCACGAGATCCTCATAAAATTTCCAAGAATGTCTTCTTTTTCACGCTTTCAAAATCTAGGGTTTTGATGTAAAATACTCTAAATCACCTTCAAATCTCTTCAGCTTGCTCTACTTCTTCCCAAATTCAAATGTTCTTTAGCTCAACTTAGTTTCTTGCTTTATGACCTATGAATTTTCCCTAAATTGTATTGAATGCATTCCAATCTTAAAAGCTGACAAACACATTATAAAGTACATTGTAAACCCAAAAAGGTTATGCAATTCTCTGGATCTACATATTTTTTGTTGGAGACACTTTCAACCTCTTCAAAATGACAGCTTACATCACATATCCTTGTTTCACTGCTTGAAACCTCATATATTGGGGGATTTTTAGATTTCTTTGTAATTGCTCCCCCTGAATCTACTACTGGGTTCAGTTTTTAGAAGAAGTATATGCACCAGATGTAGGTACATATTCATTTGACTCATCCTTTTTCTCAGGTTCTTCCTTATTCCTCCAAATCCTTTCCATTTCTTTTATCACCTCTATAGGATCCACTTTGCTCGCAGGTTTGTTCTTTTGTTCCAGATTAGGTTTCTTCCCAATTTTGCTTCTACAAAATTTTGAGATATGTCCTGGTTTATTGCAGGTGTAGCACACAACTTGTTTCTAAACAAATTGATTTGGATTTATCCTTGATCTACATTGATTAGCCTTATGTCCAAAGATATTGCATGTATAGCAATAGCCTTGAAAATATTGAAGCCTTCTACTAGCATTGAATCTATTCAACATTATCTGGCCTCTACACTCGGTAGCTCTATGCCCAAAATTATTGCAAGCAAATAATTATCCAGTAAAGAATCCAACATTTTGATTCATTCTATTCTGGTTCATTCTACTTCTACATTCTATTGCCTTATGACCAAATTCATTTCATGAGAAACAAAAACCATTAAAAGATGGGTACCTTTGAGAATTAGGTTGTCAAATAGGAATCCTTTTGGTATTGCTCATTTGGTTCTTGATCATTTTTATTATTGCCTTGAGTCTTCCCTTGATTATCCACCTTGTTGAGAATATGATTTTCCTTTGAACTTTATCCTTCTTCAATTCCTAGACCACTTTTGTCCTTAGAAAGTTTCTAAAATGCAATCAACTCCTTAGATGCAGAGATTTCTTCTGAAGGAACATGATTGCTTTTGTTAGCCATGTATTCAAATTCCAAGACCCTCCTCAAGTTGTAATAATTCTTCAAAAGAACCATGCTTTGATACCAAAATTATCTTCAATGTAATAATAACAACTCATCTCTAGAATCACAAGTCATAATACTTTACCAAAGAGAAATCTAGACCAACATCATTTCTCTCGGACCTCAACCAGAACCACAAAAGATCATAGTTCACAACTGGTGAACACAACTCATATTGTACAATGAATCAACAACCAAAAAATTGGATATATCAGCTTCCAAAAACCATGATCAACATATCTGAACCACACAAGCATACAAGAAAATCCCAAAGCAACCACTGAACACTTGCAACCTTTCTTCAATACAATTTTCTCAATATTCTCGACATACACAATCAATAACTTGCAACCATGAAATCAATGACAACAAAAACTAGTTGATAACCAATTGACCAGTTGACATCAATGACAACATGATCATTCTTTTCATTCTTGCAACAAAAAAACAAGGTGAAGCTACTACAATAAAATAATTTTTGAAGTGAATGCAAATATAAAAGTTAATTCCTTAATATTGGATTACCATAAAATAGCATGTGTTGAAGCATATATTGACAAATAAATAAAATTAGCAAACCTTGAAGCAAAAACACATAACATTGGAGCTATGTGGAGAAGCCCTTTTGGAAAAAAAATCAATTGGAGAAAGAAGACAAGTATGTATTAATATTTAGTGAACAAGATACAATATCAACACACTTCACTCTACACTATTAAAAAAATCTAGATATACCTGTATGCCTATAAAATATAATCTCAAACCACTATCTCACACCTCTAATATTTAAGAAAAGAGAGACAAAATCATAAATAGTTTGAACAAAAAACAAGAATACCAAAACCATAGTATCATGCCAATACCCTATGAGAATAGTAAACATGATCAAGGAATTCACATGGAAATCACATAGGCACAATTAATGTATCCTGAAATAACATATGTAACCACAAATCTATCTTCGACTCATAACTGCCTAATAACGCACATCCTCAAGTCCAGTGCTCTATTTTAGAGATGATAATTTATGTGGGTCCTATATATTATGAAAATAATCTCCACTCCTCAATCTTAGCGACTAGAATTGGGAAATATAACTTAGTGATATCCACTCCTTATGAATACATATGACAAAAAATACCAATATTCTATAAGAATCTAAATTATAAATTATTTCTCCAACTACACCTAGTTGTCCATGTATACCTTCCAAGAGTTTTGGAAATATAAAATATATATAATATTTGCAAGGTTAATTAAACCTTAATCCTAATAAAATATAATTCATAAAAGGAATATTAGTGATGTAATATCTAAAGTCCAACTTGGGAAAACATAAAAATGTAACTAATAACTAGACATTAGTAATACACAGGGTACAAACATACACTATCACCATGTGTAAATCCATATGGATTCAAACATTTGTGAAATATATGTGTTGGAAAGATGCAATGAAATAGAAGAAGAAAGAGTGCAAGTGGCAACAAATCCCATATTGCACAACCTATAGTGTGGAAGCCTTCTAGGAGGTGAGTGGTGTCAACACATGTAACATCTAAGGGGGAGTGAACTTCATTCAATTCTCACCAAACTAGGTGCTCTATATGACATGCTAGGGCTATACAATCTAATGTGATACTCCCAATAATATAAAAATTAAATAATTACAAAAGTAATAAAAATAAATGGAAAATCCGTATACTATTTATCATGTTGAATGATTATTAATGACTAATCATACAAAAATTTCCTTGTTGATTACAATAAAAACCATTAATACATGAATTAATATACACTATCATTTTAAATTTATTAATAAATAATCACATGAAGTACTATATCAATGAAAATATTTTAACAACTAACCTTTAAACTCAAAACTAGGTTTAACAAGAAGGGGAAACTAAGAATTTTCTCTTTATAAAAACTAGATGTCATTTCACTTATTTTAACCACATGCATACAACCAAAAGGGGAAAGAATGATAACATTGTAGTTGAAACATAGAAAAATAGGATAGGGGGAAAAGTAGATCCAAAGGAGGGAAAGGGGTCCTATTCTTCTATTTTCATTCAAGGAGATGGCATCCCCATCAAAAATTGAACAACAACCCTTAGGAGAGTCAACCCAAGATGTGAATCTTCAAATTTCCCCTTTTTCTAGGACGAGGGTATGAACTAAATTGTGCTTTGGGGAGAAAGATTTTAACATAGAAAATAAACTCCAAATTACAAGATATAAAGTGCATTTAGAAGCTAAATCATAAAAATAATGAAACTTATAGACTTTAGGGAGAGTTTTGAAGGGTTAAATGTTATATATCTCTCATAAAAAGTGTTTATTCATGGCTTACTGAGGACTCATTCGCCCAATGGCGAATGGGTCCTGGCTAGGGTTCTGGAAAATCATTTTTTGGGTTCTAGTCTTCAATGTTTGCACTCCCAGATCCTAATTAGAGACTGTCAAAAACCCGGAAATAAATTTTGTAGAAGAGTTTCTATGATTTTGCAAGAAAGGCAACAACCTTGACAACTTTGCAACTTTCTCCAATTTTTCTCCCCAATAGATCTTCAACCTAAAACCTGCAATCACACATCAAAGGAGAAGATTTTTTTTATTTTGTTAGGGAAGAGGGGTTTTCCTTAGTCAAACCCCATTTTGTTAATTAAACCTTGAAATAAAACAATGCATGAAAGGAGAGATGAATGAACAAAATGCAATGTCACAACTCACCAATCCTCAATTGAAGCCTTGGAGTACAAATCAACAATCCTGCGTGAAGTGGCCTCAATGAATGTAGATCTTGAGCATAGAACTTGATATGAAACAATTCTTGAATAGGATCTCCAATGCTACATCAACATATTAGCTCAACAACATGCATGATGCACTATACCTTTGACATGATGATATGACTCTTGATTGCTGCAATAATATTCTATAAATATGTCTTTGAATGCCTTCTTGATTACTCTTGAATGCTCTTGATCTCATAAACTTGCTATTAGGATGCTTGCATAAATATTCTTAGATGAAACTAGGTGAAATGGCCTTGTATTTATACTTAACTTAAGATTAAATCCCAAAATTCAAATATCACAAGACGACATGAAATCTAGGATTTGAAATCATTAAAATACTGCGAAAAACATATCCAAAGGGGGGATCCTGGGGTTAAGTAAGGACCCATTTGTTGTGTGGAAAATGGGTCCTAGCATACTTAACTAGGACACATTTCGCCGGATGTGAAATGTTATGTGGAAAGGGGGTCACAGGACCTAGTGAGGACCCATTCAATAGGTGGAAAATGGGTCCTAGTTCACTAATCTAGGACACATACTTTGTAAAATTAAGTGTTGTATAATATCATTTAAGAGTCTTGGATTTTATCCCTCATAATCTATAATTAATTAGGCTTGGATTTGAATTAAAAGGGCCAATTAAGGAAAATTAACCTTAATTAATTAATAAAACCCTAAATTAGTGTGAAAGTGTAAAGAAACACTTTACAACACCCTAAATAAGGCACCATTAAGTCCATTTAGTTAACAAGGGGCCCTAACTTAATGTGAATGTGTAAAACACATTACAACACTAAATTAAGGAAACATTAGGCTCATGATTTTATTATTAATTATTCCCAAATTAAGTGAGAAAAAGGGATACTTTTTTCTACACTACACTTAGCCCCCAGTTTATTAAGAGTATGACCCCACATAAAACTCATACTCAAGTAGACATTGAATATACTTATGTATGCAAAAATGACAAAGATACACAATCATACAACATCAAAGACCAAGAAGAAAAAGGAGAAGGATCAAGCCTTAACTGTCCAACACGATGTGGAACACGTCTCAACTATTTGTCCAAGAAAAGGGGAAGGATCTAGCCTTGACTATCCAATGTGATGTGGAACACGTCTTACTTTTTTGTCGAAATATGTTCATGTTGGAAACACAATTGTCGTTGCACCAAAAGATCGACCTGTTAATGCCTGATACAACTGTGAGAGTTAACAGATCTACGAGAGGCGGTTAAGCCATGTCATGAATCCTGAGGGGAGTGTTGACCATATGCCAACAATCTCCCCCTCAACGTTACCCGATGGGATTTGAACCCGTAACCTTTGGCTCTGATACCAATTGTTGGAAACATAGTTGTCGGTGCACCAAAAGATCGACCTATTAATGAATGATACAACTGTGAGAGTTAACATATCCACGAGAGGCGATTAAGCCATGTCACAAATCCCGAGGGGAGCGCTGACCATATGCCAACAGTTCACAAGTAGAACGTGATGTCCACTATACAAATGACGTGTGCACTCACTTTGGGCTAATGGAAACTTAGGCCATCCACTAGGTGAGCCCCTTGGAATGTGGCTTAGTGATAAAGTCATGCCTCTATGTCAGCTCTCACTATACTTACTATACCAAATCTATCCCTTTGATAACTCCGATAGGGCACCACTCACACTCTTGGAGGAAATCAAACCCAATGACACCACCAAGAAAAGGACACATCACAAGAAAAAAATAAAATCACACAATGAAATATACAAAATGTCAAAAGATATCATCAATGTATGCCCCCACTTTAAAGTGGTTGCTAACACCATTTCTATGATAAATTTCTTTAAAGTAGCCCATGTTCAATCCTAAGACATGAGAGCTTCCTCAGAAAACCCCATGCCAAGTCATATGTTTTTGAAATAAAGCTACATCACGAATAAGGGGTTGCCCCCAAAATGCAATACTAAAGATAACATAGTATGCCACATGTGATCCAACTTAAGGCATGCCATCCACATCCAAAGCTTGATCTTATATATATATGGAAGGTGGCCAACTAGTATATATATATACATGTATCCATATGTATATGTATATTGATACATGCGTATGTTTTCAAATAGACACACTCATATGGATATATTGATATAGATATACCTACACATACGTGTACATAGAGGCATATACATTTATACATATATATATGCATGCATTCATTATAATGTATTTATTATATACTATCTTACACGTACTTATATATATAAATACATGTTAGTATTTAAATATATATTATATATACAATAATATATATTTAGCATACTATATATGTTATTTTAAATCGACTAACTCTTTTTCAATAGAAGTCAATATATATAAAGGTCGTTTTGTAGTCGATAGAGACTATGAGGTTGATATTGACTATGTCAAAGAGGCCAATTTAATAGCTAATGGTTGTTAGTGGAAATCGATTATCATAAGGAATGACATGCGATATAATTTGTTGCATTGCATTTGATATTGTAATCTATAGAATGTTTTACTTGGTTGATGACTTTAATGAGACCAAGCTTGACTTTGTCTAACATAATAAACTACTTAACTCGATTCATTCACCAAATGGGTCGATGGAAACCTGCTATCATTATTTGGAAGTTGACTAAGTTTAGCCACACCAAATATGAAGGGAGTAAAATTTGAAATGGCACCACCTTTGTATTTGAGTTGCTATAGATGTCTTCTCTTTGTGACAATTTGAATTCTCCATATGCATTTTGAATAATTCTTTGGATTGTTGTCAAGGAAACTAGTCGATCTGTAGGAGGTTTTGCTGAGTCTGAGCTTATTTGATTGCAACCTTATTGCTAAGTTGCTTTGCATGGAGCTTGTTGTATTTTTGCATGCCTAAATTGTAGGCTTTGTGGTTGCTTGTTTGATCTATAAATAGCTAAACTATTTCATTTAGAGGGACACATTATTTCCCAAGAGATTATACATCTTTTGTAGATCATTATTTTTGAGTTATTACCAACCATACTTGTCTTATTTTATGAGTGAGATATAGAGAGTGTTCTATTGTGAGTAAGAGGCAACATTGTTGTTTGAGAGAAGTAAGCTATCAACAAGTGGGTTAGAGTTGTTTGTAATAAGTTTATTATCAAGCTAATTGTTGTGGGAGAGGGTTGCATTGCTATCATTAGTTTGGATAATCGATAACAAGCATGGGGATCTCTTCTTCTTTTTTATTTTACTTTTTGAATGATGAGTATTGCATGTATGGTTGAGATTTCTTTCCTAGTATGCATTAGAGAATTTAGATTATTTTGAAAAAAAAATTGAAGCTATTTTGTTGTTTTCATATTGTGTTTTTAATTACTCCATAGTAGGAGATGGGTGTTTATCATAGGTATTATATACTAGGTATGATTGAACATGAAAAGCATGGTATCTGGACATAATAACTCGGCCAAAATAACCCTAGACACAATAACCCCATCATAATAACCCAAGAACAAAATAACCTAGGGTCATAATATCCCATGAAAAGAATAACCCATGGTCAAAATAGCCCATGGACATAATAACATACATGTAATTTATAAATTTTGTTTTCTTTTCTCTATATTCTTACAGGGATATTCTGGCCATGGGTTATTCTGACCATGGGTTATTTTGGCTTGGGTTATTATGACCCTGGGTTATTTTTTCCTTGGGTTATTGTGACCGGGTTATTCTATCCAGGGTTATTTTCGCTGGGTTATTATGTCCTACAATCGAAAAGCACATATGGTACACTTAGCTAATTTATTGATTTAACTAGGAAAGCTTGTGTATACTCCTAGGAGAGATAATCCAATATGGGAGAGAGTTTTATATACTTACGAGTAAGTAGGGAAATCCAAGTTTATAGGTTATCTTTGGAATGATGGACTGTCCATAGAAGGAAATACCTAAACTTGTGTACTTACTAGTTAAGTAGGTTTATTCCAAGTAGATTAATATGGTTTTAGGTTATCTAGGATGATGGACTATCCATTGAAGGAGATACCTATGCATAGCTTAAGATAGCCTTAATTCAAATCGTCCTTGATTAATGTATGTGATAGATGACTCTCAGTAGAACATATTGAATGAAACACTTTGGCCAAAGTAGTGTGATGACCTTTGGCTCCATTGTCAGTTCACCTTGATCCAGTATTACATGCTAGATAGAGTTTGTGGGATTACAAGATCTAGTTATGTAGGAAACATCACTGTGCTCAGTTGGTTTTCATAATCGGTTACTCTACCAATCTCTTCATCGAAGGGAAGGGCCATCTATTGAATGATATATGTGTGGGGGACCACATTATGAGTCAGTGGTTGGAAAAAAAGTGCTTGAGTGATGCTTCTCTTCCAGAGAAAGCGACGGAAGAATCAATATTTGAAAGGAAGGATCCTCAACCATCTTACAACTATTTGTTCTAAAGCTCTTTGAGCTATGCATGTAATTGTATGTTTTCTTACATTGATGTATTTATGAAATGAAAAGGAATTCATGTTGTAATATGTTATGCATCTTGATTGGAAATTATCAATAAAGAAAAGAAAGTAAATTATTACAATGGTTTGTTACTTTATTTATTTACTCGTATGGTGAAAAATTAGAAATTTTGACTTTATAGAAGGGTTAGTACGTTACATGTGTTATCAGAGCTGCCAGGTTTAGCTCTGGAACCTATGAGCTTGTCATTTTTTCCATCCAATGTTATCTAATATTGTGAATTATTGTGCCAGGATTGTGCATCTTAGATTAACAGCTCGAAAGTCATTAATCGGAAATGAGCACTACCTCAAGGCCAAGAAGGAAAAATAATCCATCGTTAGAACCATAGAGGGAAACAACTACAATAATTCTATCTGGTTGAGTGACACCAAAACCTTTAGTCATGCACTTTCTCGGATTAGTGATGTGAAGAGGAAGATGAATATGGAGGCTATGTACAATTACCTACCAACCATCTCACTAGAAAAGTCTATCATTACCACTTTCAGGGATATGCCTTTAGAATAAATTCTTAGTCCGGCATTCATCTTTAAGGATCCTAAATTTCTACCACTGGCTATAGTAATAGTAGTTTCTTCAAGTAACAAGTTTGAGGGATATGTACCAAGGACACCGACAGATGAGAAATGGTCTCATCAACAAATGTCTATGAAAAGTGTAGACTATATTGTTGATGAACACCATATTGGCATTGCCTCTCAAAACTATGTATCAGATGATAAATCCAAAGGTTATTATCCTTTTTGGGATAAATACAAACAAATTAGAGATGAACAGAAAGATAGGGAACAACAAATTTCTCAGTCTGTAGGTTATACTCCTTTAAGTTATGTGTCTGAGAGTGAATCCGAAGGATACTCTCCACTCAACTATTTGAATAGTCACTCCATGTAATTGAAAGAATATTGAAATCCTCAAGAAATGAATAAAATTATGTTTATCAAAATAAGTGTATGCTTAATCTTATGTGGAATTCTTGTGTACATGTGAATGTTTACTTTTATGTTTTCCATAAGATAATTTATAACATAATTTAGTCTAACATGGATAAAACATTCAAGTAAAAACCAATCACATAAGGATGGTGAGAACACGAACTAATCCCGATGGAAGTCAAGAGGTTGGACAAGGAACCACTGGAGTAGAGGCTAGGCTTGACCAAATCTTGGCAAGGTTGGCTAACCTTGAACAAGAGAGAGTCGAGGATAGGGTAGAAAAGGAAGTAATTGTTAATGAACATGAGAGAGAAAATTATTCTTATGGGCATAATGAAACCCATAATCATGAGAAGGAAAAATCGCCTATGCCATATGTGGAAAGAAATAAGAAGCTTGCGGCTTTCAAAATTTCTAAGGACATGAAGAAGGTCATTCCACCTAAGTTTGATGGTAGTGCTGGAGGTGATGAAGCTGAGGTGTGGCTTGTTCAAATGGAAAATTATTTTTAAATATGAAACTATGATGAGGTTACTAAAGCCGCATGGGGTGTGTATAAGTTAGCAGGGGAAGCCTCTAACTGGTGGATGAAAAAGAAGTTGAAACTTCATATCAACTCATGGAAGCTGACATGGGGATAATTTATGGAGAGTTTCCACAAAAGATGGTTACCACAACTTTACTATGACAAAAAACTTTCAGATTTCCAAGGATTGAAACAAGGTAACATGACGGTGAACGAATACTGGGAGAAGTTCAACCAACTTTTGTTCTATGTTTCCATATATCACAAGGATGAGCACTTCCGTATTAGGAAATTTATAATGGGACTCAATAGTTAGATTGGAGGAGAAGTGGATATGCATGGTCCAACAAAAATGGATCTTGTATACGAGAAAGCAATTAAGCAGGAGAAAAAGCTTAGGGCTAATTCCACTCGTCAAGAAAGAAGAGAGCAAAAGAAAGATGTGGAAGTTCCTAACAAGATAGTTCCTATGAAGGAGGAATATGTGCAAAATGCTCCAAGGCAAAAGGGGAAAATATTTCACAATAATGGAAAAGAGATTAGGAGAGAGCAGAAAAGAAATGATTCTAGCATGGGTAATACCAATAAGGCTAGTGAAAATAACAAGTCTAGAGAAACTATAGGGAAAAGAGGACCACCTACAAGATGTTTTATATGCAGAGGGGATCACTATGATAATGAGTGTCCCAATAAAACTTTTGGATCATGACCATATGGTAATCCATTACCCACTCAACAAGAAATGTTTCAGCATAAGATACATGTAGTAGTGGGCAATCATCAGGTAGAGTACCAAGTAACTCCAATTGAAATGCCAGGTATTTTGTTTGGTTTACGTATTTCTATTCTTATTGATATTGGTGCAACTGAGAATTTCATTTCACCTAGAATAGCTAAACAATTATCTAGAAAGGCGAGACACATGGAAATGTCTTGGAATGTAGAGTATGCAAACCAGACAAGAGAAAAGGTGGATCAATGTCTATTTAAGGCTAGGATAGAACTACCTAGTTTTTCTATAGAAGTTAACCTTTATGTCGCACCTCTAGGATCATATGATGTTATCCTAGGTATGAATTGGTTGTGGAAACATGGGGCTAAGGTAGAATTCCATGCTAAGACTGTATAAGAATGCCTAGATGATTTTGGAAATCAAGTTAAATTCCAAGGGATACCTAGAGAAGTTAGGATTCGACAAATTATGGCAATACAACTTTAAGAGCTAAGAAGAAAGGGTGTAAAATATTCACCGTAAATATTGAAGAACTTAGGAAGGATAGAGATTATACAGAGTTCCAAAGATTATAGGAACTACAAGATGGTGAAATAGATGAAACTGGAAAATCAGATATGAAGAAGTATCCAATATTAAGGAAATTTTTGGATGTGTTTCTAGAGGAGTTACCAGGGTTGCCTCCAAAAAGAATATTTGACTTCTCTATAGATATAATTCTAGGGTCAGAACCTTTTTCTAAGGTACCCTATAGGATGACAACCATTGAACTTATGGAACTTAAGACACAATTGGATGAATTGTTGTCGAAAGGACTAATAAGTCCAAGTGTATCACCTTGGGGAGCTCCAACCATCTTTGTTAAGATGAAGGATGGTACATTACATTTGTGCATCGACTATCGTATGCTCAACAAAGCTACGATTAAGAACAAGTATTTGTTGCCATGCATTGATGACCTTTTTTATCAAAAGGAGATTTTGCTAGTTTTGTGGCAAGGTGTCTTGAGTGTCAAAGGGTGAAAGATGAGCATCATCATCCTACGGGCTTGTTATACCCACTCGATATACCAGAGAAGAAGTGGCAAGTCATAAGTATGGACTTTGTGCAAGGATTTTCTATGTCAAGGAATAAGCACAATGCCATTCTTGTGGTAGTAGATAAGCTTACAAAGGTAGCACATTTTATACTAGGGAACCTAATTGATGGAGCACCTGTCATAGCAAGAAAATTTGTGCAGGAAGTGTTTAGATTGCATGGGATTCCTGAAAAGATTATTTTAGATAGGGATGCACAAGTCACTTTTAGGTTTTGGAAAACCTTGTTTTTTGCACTAGGGACTCAGTTGAATATTAGCTCAGCATATCCTTCAAAAACAGATGGGAAAATGGAAATGGTAAATCAAGTAATGGAAGACCTACTTAGGATGTATTGCATGGATCAACAGTACAAGTGGGAGGATTATTTACCATTAGTTGAATTTTCTTACAATAACTCTTATCATTATGTGATAAAGATGGCTCCTTTCGAAGCTTTGTATGGCTGAAAGTGTCGAACTCCTATAAGTTGGATAAACTTGAGGATCGAGTGAGTCTTGGGCCAGAAATGTTGTCTAAAATGGATGAACAAGTTAAGGTTGTTAAGCAAAGGTTAGCATAAGCTAACGATAGACAGAAAAGCTACGCTAACACTAAAAGAGTGCCCCATAATTTTTCCTTAGGTGATAAAGTATTGTTGAGAGAAACCTCACAAGAGCTCCATTAAATTTGGAAATTCTTCTAAGTTAACCCTGCATTATGTTGGACCTTTTGAGATTCTAGAGGAAGTGAATCTAGTAGCCTATCGGATCGCATTTCCACCAGCTCTTGCCATAATGCATAATGTCTTCCATGTGCCCTACCTTAAAAAGTATATACTAGGGGATAATCATGTAATTGATTGGACTATTATACAAGTACGGGACCTTGGAGTAGTAACTCTTGAGCCCATCAAGGTGCTAGAAACATGTAAGCTACACTTGCATAACATAGAAGTCTTGCAATACAAAGTCCAGTGGGACCAGTACGCAGAAGACAACTACTTGGGAGGATTATGCAAAAATTCAGCAAAAATTTCCTCATATTCTTAATTCTTTTGAGAATGTTTGAGAAATGTGTTGTTAGTTGTTATGTTTTTAATAATACCTCAGGTCATCAGGGATGATGATTCATAAGGGAGGGAGTATGTTACACCCTAGTTGTGTAGTTACTATTTACTATTACTACATATGGTAAATATGTTGAATATAATGTGAATTTTGGAGATGAATAGATTATGATTGAACCTTGTTATCAATATGAATGTTATCTCATTTGATGATTGTCTCATTTGATGTTATCTAAGTTGATGTTATTCATGGTGAAATACTGCATACATGTGAATGGATGGTTATTGAATTATTATTCTAAATTTGGAGATGTTTATGTATACTGCATATTGTTATGAACAATTGACTGTCGTGTGCATGTGTTAGTGGATGCAGGCCTGTGTTCCATTCCTCCAGGTAGAGGGGAAGTATCACTCGAGAGAATATCTTGGTTGGGTAACCAATAAAAGTAAACTATCTAAGCATATACACACACCACATTAGAATGATTGAGTTGAGTCAGTTTGTGGGTAATAGGTAAGTCATCCTTAGCCAATATGTCTTTTTTTGAGAGTCTTGTTTACTGTTGCATGCATTATTGGGTGATGTTTATCTATTTGAGATTTTGAGATCTTTCTTGTGCTATTATGATTATATTGACAAGTGGGATGTACGTGGAAGTATGTTTATATATATGCACATGCATTTCAATGGGATCTAATGACACGTATATGCATATGTATAGGTGTACCACACGTACACAATTATCAATATGACAGTAATCATGAATGGCTATATGTGAGTAGATGTAAACATATATATATATATATATATATTATATACACATATCCATATGTATATGGGTAAACCCACAAAACTGGTTTACAATTCTAGTGAGGAAGGAAAAATGCATTTTCGGATGGAATACACTTTAGGGGGTTCACTAGAACTAGGAGGGTTCGCTAGAACCCCCTAAAGGGTTTGATAGAACCAAGGGGGTTCGAGTGAACCCTGGTATGAGAGAGAGTTTTATATATTTACGAGTAAGTAGGGAAATCCAAGTTTATAGGTTATCTTTGGAATGATGGGCTATCCATAGAAGGAAATACCTAAACTTGTGTATTACCTAGTTAAGTAGGTTTATTCCAAGTAGATTAATATGGTTGTAGGTTATCTGGGATGATGGACTATCCATTGAAGAATATACCTATTTGTAGATTAAGATAACCTTAAGTCAAATCGACCCTAAGTAGTGTATGTGATAGATGACCCTTAGTAGAACATACTAAATGAAACACTTTGGCTAAAGTAGTGTGATGACCTTTGGCTCCACTGTCAGTTCACCGTGATCCAATATTACATGCTAGATAGAGTTTGTGAGATTACAAAATCTAGTTATGTAGGACACAACACTATGCTTAGTTGGTTGTTGTTATCGGTTACTCTACCAATCTCTTCATCGAAGAGAAGGAACATCTATCGAATGATAAATGTGCGGGGGACTACATTATGAGTCTGTGGTTGGTGGAAAAGTGCTTGAGTGATGCTCTCCTCCACATAGGCGATAGAAGAACCAATATTTGAAAGGAAGGATCCTAGACCGTCTTACAACTATTTGTTCTAAAGCTCTTTGAGTTATGTATGTAATTATATGTTTTCTTACATTGATGTATTTATGAAATGAAAAGGAATTCATGTTGTAATATGTTATTCATCTTGATTGGAAATTATCAATAAATAAAAGACTTTTTTTATTACAATGGCTTGTTACTTTATTTATTTACTTGTATGGTGAAAAATTTGCAATTTTTACTTCATAGAAGGGTTAGTATGTTACACATACAACCAACTCTTACACAAAATGAATGTAACCCATATTCTCCATGTACACTCACATAAGAGAGGTATGGTGAAGTGGAGTTTATTCAACATTCCACTTACACAATTGTCCTAAGGACTTGAGAAGAGGTCTAAATTTGAAAATTCCACACTCAATGTCTTACATGACTCATAATGAAATATCCTTTTCAAGGGGGTTGGATAAGTAATAAATTCATCTAGCACTCAAAAAATTCATAGAGTGCCTACCCCATAGGTACTTTCCCAAATGTGTTATTTTCACTAAAAAAATTGAGATAACATTGTACTCACCTTTAAAATTCACTCTAAGTACAAATATGAGTTTTCTCAAAACAAAATTTTACACATTTAAAAAGTATAAAAAAATGAAATACACTAAATTAAAATTAAAATTAAAACAAGGTAACACAATTAGGTTAACAAGGCTTGATATAAGTATTATTGGTCCTATCTTGGACTAAGGCAATGGGAATAACAAAAAAATATTCAAGTTCTCATTACTTCATGGGATGAAGTGAGAAAGTTAAGTTTATTGATTGATATCCCATTATTCTATTGGTAAAATTATGAACATACTTTCACACTCAATGAGAACATTAACTAGATCCATGCAAATAGTTGGTATAGAATTCTCTATACCATGCAATATTTGGTTGAAGATTGTAGAAACCCAAGATCAAGAAACTTCTATAAAAGTACAATAGAGATCAGCTATGAAAGAAAAATTATATTCTATCAAAGGATACAAATGATAGATTACAATTAGATTGATTCAATTACAAATGAGACCCCTTTGCTATATAGACAAGGTGAGACATAGTACTAGACAATATCATGAAAAGTGTCTTAATCTTATGTCATGAGACAACAAAAAATAAATTACCTAGGACACAAGAAGTAAATGACATAAGATAAGATAAGATAAGATAAGTTACCAACTAAGACTTCTAGAAAGATTCCTAGGACTTAAGTAAACTTAACATGTGTGAATGTTGAACACTTTTGAAGACTAAGAGGGGGGTGAATAAGTCTACACAAAACTTTACCAATGAAAGATATAGTAGTAACCAAATCAAAAACAAAGAGAAAGAGATAGAAAACACAAACATGCACAAGGACGCACAATATTTATGTGGAAATCCCAATGAGGGAAAAACCAGGGTAAGAGTTACTCACAATATAAGGCTCACTACCAAAATACTTGCAAGAAGGCTCACTTCCTTAGAGCAAGATACAAAAAGGACTTGTAGCACTGAAGTACCAACCAAATCTAGGAGCAAGATATAGAGGACCTGATGGGATTCACTGTCTCAAAGCACGATACAAAATATTTATATGAGAATTACAAATATTTCCAACACAACTCTTTGTTGATTGAGGCGTTCAAGCTCAACTTATCTTTCATTTCACAATATTTAGCACTATCTCTACTGGATATTCAATATAACTCATTCACACACTTTTTCATAATTGTACACTTTTCTTTCCATGTTGCATATGAAATGATCTTTCATTTATATCCACCACACACTTTAATTCTTCAATTAGGTCGGTCAGTAATAGAATAAACAATGAATTCAACTTGTCGGCCACCAAAGCATGATGCGGTCCTATCCCAAGGATAGATAGGACCAAAAACAATCTTAAAACTTCTTTCAATGTGATCCAAAACTATTTACATGTAAGTGCACATCAACCTAAGTCGATATCAAGGAAACGTATGGATGAGACATTGAAGCACATAACCAGTCGGCCCAAAAACACTCTTTTAATTGAATTTACTTGATGCGGTCCTAAATAGGATAGTTCGGGACTAAAATCTATCATATGACACATCTTCCATTGCTGGTACAACCCCCCAAGCACACGACCCAAGTAAAGGAACTAGCCTTGTCAGTCAGATACCCATAAATAACCCAGAAAACCAACTCAAGACACAATGTGGCACCAAAGTGACCAATTAACAACATGCAAATCACATAGGGATGTTCCAAGTGAACATCCAACATTACTTCCATACACTTCTTTCATAATGTCATGCCATCAACAACCACCAAAAACCAAATAGGTACATAAAACTTTGTTTAGGAAACACAAAATACATAACCAGATGATGTAACATTTGTAGAATAGCTTGTAGACCACTTCAGCATATGAGATTGGAACCGATACATTGCACAAACGTTGTGAACACATTCACCAAGATGTAGGAGCAAAGACATCAATGCGGAGAAATGTAGAGAATTTCTCAGACTAGTCCAAACAACTAGCAACACTACCAACCTTCTGCAATCCACAGGAACCTCCTCGACAACATAGGTGACCTAAAAAGATAGGAGTGAAATATACACAAAGCATTGACATTGAATACCAAACTGCAAGACCAAAACTACAACAACGAAGGAATGCAGAGCATTCTCTCGAGTAGACTTCAATGCAACATCCTAAACCAAAAATATTTGAGCAACTTGCGGAGACCAAAACTTCCTTTTAGCAATGCATATATTATTAGGAACATCAAGAGAGAGCATGGGACATACTGTAGGCTTTTAGCAACATCTCTCCAACATTATTCATGCTTCTAATCCTCATCTTAATGCTTTTAATCCCCATCTTAATATATTATCATGAAAACAACTCACTTGACAATAATAATGCATTATATGAAGATCAACAATAATACTTATTTGATATGGAATGTCATCCAACCATGAACTTATTCAACTCTTCTCTTCTTTGATAAGACATAACATCCAACCATGAAATTCTTCAATTCTTCTTTGATAAGGAATATCATCAATTACAACTAACAATCAATATTGACAATAATTGCCAACAATCTCAGGTTAGTGTTGGCATCAATAATAACAACTACCAACAGTGAATAGGATCTACTAGGTGAACTAGTTAGGTAAAACACCTTATTCACTCCAACACCCCCCTTAAGTGCAACTTGGGGAGGAAGAAACCAATTTTAATGATGCAAAGATGGCTCTCGACTACTAGGCAATGTTAGGTACACATGTACAAATGTAATCTCTCACAAATGGAGAAAATGAGAAAACTCAATGGGACAAAACTCCTCCCCAAAAGAGATGAAACTAAAATCTCTAAATGAAGAATGAGAAGGGAAAAACCTAATGTGAGAAAAAATGCCCCCATAAGAGAGAAGAGAGACCATGCAATCCCTTCTCAATGTAGAGTCTCCTGCAATGATGGTAGATGCTTGACATTGAATGTTGAAGACGATCCAATCTTGGCGAACAATATTCCTCCCCTTAAGAAGAAACAAAACCAAGATGGTATGTAGGATTTCTTCCCATTCGTGAAAGGAAGATGAAGGAAGAAGGATGATGTGTGATGTATTTGAATTATGTTCAAGTTTCTCCATGTTGATGCCAAAAGTTGACACAATCCAAATAGGTGTTCTAGGACACATTGATGAAGATAAAAATCCAAAGTCTAGTAGAGATGATTGTAGAGCACAATCCAAATATAAAGAAGCCTCCTCCAAATTCTATTCAAAGGTATCCACACTCATTTCAAACTATGAAAAATGATCATTTATAGAATGAACAAGAGGGCTAGTGTATTCTCTCACAATAACCGAATAAGGATCATCTCCATCAAAGAGAAGATGTATGCAATCGATGGTGTCTCCCAAATCTCAAATGTGGGACTATGAAAATAAACTTGCAATGTCAAGTACACATCCCAAGAAACCATATTTGAAAATTAATTCATGTCCTTCTATACTAAATCACAATAAGTCAAAACTATGGAAACACAAGCACCATCAAACGCAACATAAGATAAAGGAGATGAGATCTTAGTGCATGTCATTTGAATACACTTATCATCCCCAAAATTATCCACACTAGACTCCTAAATGTGAACATCAAATTATTCTACCATTGTTGGAGTACTAGAGTCCTCGGCCTCAATATGTTGACTTATAGGTGAAGAAGATAAACCCTCTAAATCTGGATTAGGAGCCATAGAAATTGAAGTCTCAATATAAGTCTTTGTAGGAGGAGGAGAAGTCTCTATATCATCAAGATAACCATACCTTTCCTAGTCAGCAAGAATTACATTTGTTTTATCATCAATTGGTCAAAAATTATCAAGTAGAATAAGACAATCCACAATAGGATTCTCTAGGAATGGAGGTTCATTCAAGTATCCATACATCTCCCAAAGTTTGTTCATAAGGTCATGAGGGATCTCAATACCATTACTAGCCATTTGTCCATCAATACCACAACTACAACCAATTACTCCAAGGATATGTTCAGTCTTTATGTCTCACACAATTCTCTTCCATTTGGATGATAGTTTAGGAACTTATGTCATGTAAAACTGCACCCTGCTAAACATGGGCTCAACGTTCTACTGACACAATTGAAATGACCTCAAGGTGTGAGACCTTGCAAGTTGAGGTCAAGTCTTTGTAGAAGGTCGACTTCCTCTTTTGATCAAATTGCAGATATGTTAGTCCAACCCAAGACATGAAATCCTACCACCACCCTACTCTAACCAACTCATAGAGGAAAAGAGATAGAAGGAATGCATAAAAGGGAAATGAGAGGTGATACACCAAGATAGAAATGTGTTTATTCTTGCTTCAAATAGTACTAAATACCAACAAAATAGAAAATCATGAGAGGAGCCTAAGGAATAACCCTTAAAAAATACATACAATGCATGCCTTTATATTTCAAGCATAACTGAGATGACTTCAAACCAAACCCTAACCCTACTAGGGTTAGCAATCAACAAAAATCCGATTAGATTGAGTGCAAAAGAGTTGGCCATTAAATCCCATGTTGAAGATAAGCTTGGAAAACCCTGATGTGCATGTCATGCCTCTGTATTTGATGTTTTGTAAGTGCAAAGTAGAGAACTCTCGCAAAATCCACCATAAAATCTAGTCTGCAATAGAAAGGATGTCTCTACCATGCATAAAGATGTCAAAACCTATAAGATGTGTAATTTGACATAGATATGCTTGGATAAACACCTTTTTTTTTTCACAAATTTGATTTTAAATTTTTCCGTTGGTTACTTAATCTTTTGTTTTATTTAGAAGCACTGTAATCATTTTGTTAACCTATTATACTGGACTTTGTCTTCAACCCCATTATCTCTTGCAAATACTCATAGACATTAATAATAATTTGAACATTTTGGTGCACATTTCATAGTGCATAGGCTTGAAACGAAGCATCTCTATCTTTCCACCTAACCAAAAGTTAGATTAGAATTAGAATTAAAAAAAATCGAATTATATACAGAAATTTTTATAATGACGTTTGAGATCACACTCACGAAAACATGAATTTCTTCATTGCTGCTTTAACTTTTGGCCTCTATAACAATTGAAGTTATAATGATTAGAAGAAAATAACCATCAGAAGAAAAAAGTATAACAGTGTCGTATTCAGATACATATCTCAAATGCGTGCCTTGAAATCTCAAATCACTAATTATAATTGAGATCAGTACAGGTCATTGCAACTTACTATGCTTGAGAGATGGCCTTGCATTATGCAGAGAGTCCTCCATAGACATGAATCTCTTTTTAAAAGATGAGCCGTTTGGGGTTAAGGGCAATGGAGAATAAGGATAAGGTTGTAGGATAATACTCGGATCATTTTCGTAGGAGTTCACCTCTGGTGGTGATTTAAGAGTAAAACCAGTGTTTCTGTTGGGAGAGGAGAGAGTCTGACCTGGTGGGTTTGATGGAGAAATCATTAGAGGTGGATTGGATGCTATTGGAACCAATGGAATTTCAGAAGAGGCCAGATCTGGAGGTGGCCGTTGCCACATAGGAAGTGGCCCTGCAAGCAAAAGCGTCTGGAGCAAAGGCCCAGCTTTCAATACAGCTTCTAACAATTTTCCTCTTTCAGGGAGAGAATTCGTCATCATTTCATGATTATGAACAGACAGTTGTGCTGGAAGGCCATTAGGAGATATATCCTCTTGCCTGCTAAATTTTTTAGAACTAGGTGGGAAATGTGAATCAACTGGTAACATAGACATTCCATGGTTACTAATTATGGGTGCAGAAGACAAATCTTCTGGGGCTAAACAGCTTCCTGCGGTTTGACAGTCATTGAGTATAGATTCATAAATAAGTTGCCATTGTGCATCTCTTGTTTGATTCTTTCCAGAGCATAGGGTTCGATCCTTGCATTGCATCTTCTTGCAAGAACCATGTCCTGTAGGCTGGCCATACATTTTTACAGGTGGTATCTTCTCTAAAAGCTGGTGGCAATTTCCTTTTTCCAGACCTGGATAATAGTAGACTTCTTGCTCCACACAACTTTCGTCCAGATGTTGCTGCTCTAAAATAGGTTGTTGCTGGTGTTTAAGGAAATTTGAAATGCATGAGTTCGAAGCGAAAACATCCTGCACACAATATATCACAGTATGAATAAAAGAAAATTCTTTGGAAAATCAAACCTAGAAAGAATGCAATTCCACAAACTCTATATTGTTAACCACCTTACTGACTGCTCTACGAGGGTGCCATATGCTAATATTTCCTCAGCTTCAAAAATGTAACCTATTAGCTGTTTAAGGTTTATCTAGAAAGGGCTATAGCCCAACAGGAGGTCGCTGCGGTCTTACATTGAGTCACAGACTCAAGTCATCTCCCAAAGTTCCTAACCGTCTCCCCAGTCCCTAATCACTATGGCCACAGTTACCAAGGGGAAGGGAGTTAAAACAAAAAAAACTAAAAAAACTAAACTTTACCTAAATGCATCTAGAAAATAAAGTGCTAATGGGTTTATATCTCTAATATACTTCCATGGATGAACACCCTGCCCATATGTGGAATATTTCATTATCCTGTAAGCTAAACTGGTGATTATCTTAGTAGCAATGACCACTTAAAAATATAAAGCTCAAATATTTGGATGTATCTTCACGACACAAAGAAGAGGCTAATAGAAGATGATTGCATTATAACATCATAAATAAGCTTACCCATTTCGGAACCTCCAAGTTCTGATATCTGGTACGACTGCATTCTCCAGGCAGGTACCCAAGTTGAAAATCATCTGCAGGATGAAAGGTTTGATCACATTGTTCGAAGAGCTCAAAATGTGATGGTGGCAACAAGTCCAAACTCTGAGGTTCTGCAAAATTTAGCTTGATAGGCTTTTCTATGGAAGAGAGGGGAGCAGTCATATTGGATTGCATGGGTGAAGATAACAGAGAAAAATATCTGTAGCTCGCAGAATCGCTGTTGCACTCTGCAATGCCTGAGTTTCTCTTCAGTGAAGCTAGAGCTTGCATCTCAGGCTGCATATTTAATTTGTTACAATACAGATGACTCATTCCTGTTTTAAATAACTTATCTTGTACAGTGTCTCATATTGCTTTCCCAATCTTGACTAATTCTTCTGCATATGCATTGAAATTGTACACAAACCGCGTCAAGCTCTCTTTACTTTCCCATTGTTTTTACACAGCTTTTTACCTTTTCCATGTTTCTACTGTTTACTGTTTCTGCTGGAACCGGGTTTTATTCAAGTCAACACGAACACCCTAAAATTCATCGCATCCTTTGGCAATTGGTGAAGACCAAAACCTTGGATTCATATTGCATAATTATATAGTATTATAGATACCATCAAAATGAATTCAATTGCACCTGTAATAGAATCTACCATTAAAATTGCCACTACATAACTACAATCAATGATTACTCCCTACAAGATTGGCAACATGTACAAACCAATCTATCGTAATTTGTGCAAATTAATGCTCATTAAAAATGTCAAGTGCCCAGTACATATCGCCAATGACGTAGGGTGTTACAAGGAATGATATCATTATCTTTCATAGTTTTGCTTTAAAAAAGGAAAGGATATTTATGTTATATTCAGAGCATTCTATTACCAGTTTAATTGTATTGTCTGGAACATTATAAATCTAAAGAGTAAAAAGTAATTGTATAAAGACAATTGAATTCATGACTTCACACCAAAAGAATTAAAAAATTGTTTCTTTAAAAAATAAATAAACAAAGTTTATGAATTCACCTGTTGGTAAGTATACTGGTAAAGCTTCATCTTAGAATGCATACAGAACGTCTCCATCTCCTCCAACAATAACATAAATGGTATTCTGTATTATAGTTATAAAGAATGTAGGGTTAGGTGAGAAAAGAGGTTAGACAAGGTTGGACTAAAATCACGCGCCCGTCCTTTTGAAAAGGCAGAGGCAACTCGCTGTGATGTTCAAACCATGAAGAAAAGTGGTAAGCTTTTTATCTGGATGTGTCACATGATTAGAACGCGGAGGAGGAGGAATCTAGAAACATAGGCTAAATTGTGTTATTGACGAGATGTTTACGGAACATATTTCCGCGTAGTGTGTTGGACTTTGCCGTGTCCAAATCGATGTGGGAATGGGAAAGGTCTCTATCTCACCGCTTCTCCTCCAAGTTGGATTTTGACCTCTTGAGAATCTTTTTAAAAAGACACGGGAACTTCTGTTGAAGTCGTAAAATGGGAGCTCACACTAGGGACAATCGAGGCATAAAGTTGGTGCAATTTGCCTTACGTTATTGTTCGCTTTCTTTTAATTAATAATTTTGTGTATATGTGTAATTATAGTTTAAATGTTAAACTAGCTATTGCATCTTTGGTGTGCAATGGGTTACGCCCAATAATTGTATGGATGTATTTTATTTGTTGTAGACATATTGATTGAAATAGAAAATAGTTTAGATAATCTAAAAAGGAAAGAAATAAAATAAATTAAATGCAAATGATTATTGGTCTTATTTGATTTTGTGTAGACATATTGGTTGAAATAGAACAATATGTATGTAACATATTAAAACAAAACATTTGAAAACTTAAATGGAAATAGTATACAAATAAAGAGGAAATTAAATTTATGTGATTAAAAAATGTAGAATAAGGATATATATACTATGATGAAAATTAAGTGTTTTTATATAATATTTAATTTGCATTACAAGTATGTCTATAATTGAGTACAATGGTATAGCGATATTGTAACATGGTCACAGTGAACTCCAATGTATCTGTAATAAAGAAAATATATATTTAGTATTTGAAAAACAACTAATAGAAACAAGGATATTGAAGTTGAAATTCAATAAAAATTATTAGTTACCTTTGGTTGAGTAGTTTGTAGGTTTTAGACAATGAGAACATAGTCTAAATGAGCAATGAGAGGAGTCTGTAGTAAAGCATGAAGAGAGATATAATTTGAAACAAATAAAATATATAAATATCGGTAGTGAAGCAAATAAGAAAGTGACATGCCTGTAGTGGTTCAAATGCACTTTAAGTGTCTGAGGAGTTTGAATTTGACAATGCTTTCAATCGGTTCTCTTTGATTTTTCGATGAGAAACATATGGGCTTTGTTACATGTGTGCATATCGTTGGAATGTGAAGGTTGGGTGTATGCGAAGACTTTGTAGATCAGGAATTCTTGAAATAGCTGTGAATTCCAGGCCTTGTCGGTCTATGTTACCAATGTCGATTGTGGCCCTTGGAAGTGTTAGCCCTTGTGACTTGTGTATCGTCAATGCCCATGCCATTTTAAGTGGAATTTGACGGTGAAGGCCATGACTAAGCGGGGTTATTGGGACATCTAATGTAATGCTGTAAATGAACAAACAAGGGTAATTGAGGTGGTTTTTCACCCTCATTGTATACAATTTCTTTTACTTGACCTAGTGCACCATTCATGAGCCCTATTTTGATCCATATATTTGAGAATAACATGGCCTCTTGGCCAATAGATAAATAAATTTGAGCTTGAAGTTGTTCTTCATCTGGATTTGTGTATGCTAAACCCCTAAGTTGCTCTGTAGTGGAAAGTGCATCTGGCGTTGCCAAAGACAACAACACACAATTCTTGTGTAGTAACACCAATTCATTTGTTGTAAACAAATG
Organism: Sequoiadendron giganteum; assembly: GCA_007115665.2. Classification (NCBI taxonomy): domain Eukaryota; kingdom Viridiplantae; phylum Streptophyta; class Pinopsida; order Cupressales; family Cupressaceae; genus Sequoiadendron; species Sequoiadendron giganteum. The sequence goes on from CM021103.1 coordinate 829,783, forward strand.
TATGGCAGATAACACAAAAAAGTTTTATGTAGAATTGAGTGAGGAACTTGAGCATGACATTAGAACTTGCCAATATTCTTGTGTAGGCTCTGCATTTTGTAGATTGGAGAGAAGTGCACAAAAAGCAATTTGGGAAGGATCATCACCAATTTTTCAAAATATTTTTGTCAAAGTTACCATTGTTGTGAAGTTGTGCCATAGAGTCCCACCATAGGAGGTAGAAGCATACATGGGGATATCTTTAACTGGTGGCAGTTGGCCCATCATCACAGAGAATAATTGAACGCCCTCCAAAGGGTAGGTGGTTGTGGACGGGGAATGCTTCCCGTAGTCTCATGTCAATACGTTCTAGCAACTTTGGACCAATGAAGTTCATCTTGTCTATTAAAATGTACCTAATAAAGTACATGCTTTCTTGGAAGGTTGCAAGTGTTTGCCCTTATAGGGAGGCATTTCTTTTATTGGAATGTGAAGAGCAAAATGAATTTTTGATGGTGCAAGAATTAGTAATGGTGACTGGTGAATTAGAGTTGAGCTCATGAGAGCAAACCTTTTTTTTTATGAGGTGTGACTTTCCAGTCCTACAGTTCCTTGAACAATTAGCTTTAGCGGTGGTTGCAATGGAAGAGTGCTTCGATGGGACCAAATTATATCAAACGTTTTATGCTTCTGAGTAGAGAAAGTAGTATGGGTGTGTTCATTGAGAATCTAGTGCACTTGAAAGGTTGGCCGATTAGAGTCTATGAAAGTAGTAGCAAAATGCATTTGCAGTGGGGTGAGGCTGGTATGTTACCATTCATGGTGCATGTCAATTTCATGTTGACCAAGCATGTCTAGTGCATCAAGCTATATAGGAAGGTATGGGTACAAACTTGAGAGAACATGCCATTCTTCAGGGTTGTGTCCTTGCAACACATGGTCAACAATTGAGCTGTTGCTAGCATCTGATGCTTCGACTGAACTTGGATGTGTGTGGTGTACATGCCATGGCCTATATGTAGAAGAGAACCTTTCCCAGTGTGATATAATTTGACGTTTGGAGGACCCAAATTTAATGTTAATATTCTAGAATGGGTGGTATAGAATTAGTTCACTCCAACAAAATTCATTAAAGCTTTTTCCATCTCTTGCAGGGATGCTTGTGAACCTAAGTGAGACACACACAATTGCTTTGTGGGGGCACTGCTTCCATTATTCATTTTTTTGGGATGCTTTAAAGGTCCATTTTTGGGTCAATTCAATAAGGGCCATTGCCTCTAATTGAATGGGGTGGGCCATGTAGGCATCAATGTATGTAGGTGATGTGGTAACTGATGTGGGTGAGATCAATACACGTTTAAATTTATGGTGATTAACATTTAAAGACACAAATGTCCTACTGGATATGGAGAGGGGTAATTTTAGTAAAAGGTGGCAAGTTTCTTGGGCACTAATATCATGATTGTCAAGGCTATCAATAAGAAATTTTTAAAAAGCTATTGAGGCAGACATTTCTGATTCTAAATTGGTTGAGATGTGAGATAACATGGCATGATAGGTTTCAAATTTGTGCTCAACTTTTGCTGCATATTTTATAATATATTGGAGGACAACATCAATTGACAGTACAGGCTAGAAATCTACATTAGCCCTCCAAATAGATAGGATAGATGGGTTGTAGAGGTTCAATCGATCATCATTACGAACTGGTGTGTGTTTAGGGCAACCAATCTCATCATTTGAAAGACTTGACTTATCTTGCATGGACCATGGTGCTTTATAGCGACATACAATAGATGGCCCTTTCCTCTTAAGGCATGTTAGAAAACTACACTTTGTGTGTCATTCAACACGGTTGACCAATTCACAATAGTCAGCTGAAGGGTTGCATGACAAGATCCTTGTTGTATCCAGCAAACAAGGATCATCAAGAATAAAGCAGTGAAATGTTTGGCTTCTCAAATGGAGGTTACGTGGGTTCCAAGCTGAGACATATCTATCTATGTAATCAAGTGCATTTATAGATTGAATGTTATTCCATTCTAATCTAGTAAACAATCAAAGTACGCATGTATTGTGCGGAAACAAGAAAGAAAGGTTTTACCTATACCAATATTCAAATGCACCAAGAAGTTTTTCCAAGACCTCCTCCCGAAATGCAATAAACTTGTCGTGCATGTAGACTGCAGTAAGATGCAAAATTGAAGATGATGTAACTATTTTGTAGAAATTTTAATGCAAGTAAAATAAAACTTAACTTGAATATTTTAAAAAGTGAATACAAACATTTGAATTTTTTAACTATGATTGAATAAATAAAAAACAGGAAATAAATAAAAATAATTTAATTTGTGTAACAATAGTGTGTTAGTAAAACATAATAAATAATATTAATTTATATTGTGTTTGAAATGACATTTGACTAATAGTTGTTAAGTATCAAACAATTCGTACAAACCAAATTAAATTACCTATCAAATCAAACAAAGCAATAAAATATAACAATACCAAGAGAGTTCAAGTTTCAAGTCAAACCAATGTAAAATAATGTATATTTACAAAAAAAATAGACTTCATAAAAAATGAAAATAAATATATAATTTATTATTTTGTTTATACAACAGGGTGTCCCTGCGGCCCAGCCCAGCGGCCCGTATCTTGGGTACTTGGGGTGAGCTGGGGCGAGACAACGACCCGTATCTTGGGTACTTGGGGTGAGACAGCGGCCTGTATCTTGGGTTCTTGGGGTGAGTTGGGGCGAGACTAGTCCCCTGCAGGTGAGATCCATCGCCCGCAAGAAGTCTCACCTCTTAAACTCGGGAGCAGAGTCAAACCCAAGACCAATGGGGAGCAAACCCACTGCCCAAGCCAACTCTGCTACCCGTGCGGGCTTATATATTATTAATATTATTAAAATAAATAAATAAATAAATAAAATATATAATTTAAAATTTTATATTATTTTGAATACAATTAAAAATCTTTAATATTAATATATATATTTAAAAAGTAATATTAATAGTTCTATTTAATTTTGTTAATATTGATTTTTTTTTAAAACAACTTTGATGATATTTTATAATTAAAAACATGAAACTTCTAGTGTCTATGATATCAAAAGATAATTAAAAAAATACATAATCAAAATGGATAAATTTTTTAATAGATTTAATTTAATTTTTAACTTTTTCACTTCAATTTTACTTGTGGTTTTTAATATAAAAGTTAAAATTTACTTCTAGAGTCTATGATCAAAAGATAATAAAAAATTACATAATCAAAATTGATAGATGTTTTAGTAGATTTAATTTAATTTTTAACTTTTTCACTTTAATTTTTATTTTATTTTTTTCAAAAATCTAACTAAAAAGATAATTGTAACAAAAGCATTATAAATAATTAACATTTGATACCTTTAATTTTTTTTAACAAACTATACAAATGTAGACATCAGAATAATAGAGAAAAAACATCATATATTACATATACAAATATAATTTTCTAAAAATATTTTTTTAATTTTTTCATTAAATTGTCATAAACTATTGTAATATAATATTATTTATTTCTATAGTATATAATAGAATATAGTAATAAACTTGAATTATAAATTTTAACAATACTTATGAATAATAAATTTGATTTTTATTATATATATTAGAGAAGATCACTCTTTTAATACTTTTCTGTATATATGATTTTAGGATTGTCATAATAATTGTCATAATTAATTATTGGAGGAAATGCAAGAACTTCTATAACTGTAGAATAACTGAGAAAACTTCCTACTATGACACTAAATGTTCAATCTCTGTTGAACATTTCCTTGCCCACAACAATGCAAGCCAGCATTGAAACAACTGATGATTGATAGCAATATACTCTGTTGCAGGGTTCAAAGGTGCAGAACAAATACTTCCAACTTCCAAAGATCAAATATTAATTTAAAGCCACGGGAAAGACTTTTTTACTATAAAATATTTTAAAGTCGCCGTTTTAGTGTGAGTAAAATCTCCAAATGTAGAAATATATAGTCAAATCACAAACTGGCTACATTAAATGGAAATGATATGCGATTTCAAGAGATCTTCGATATGGGATTGAGGCATTAATGCAGCATGGAAAAATACGGATGAGATAGATCAACGAGGAGGATGATTTTAAGAGTCTCCCAGGGCCTCTTAAAAAATCTATATCGTTCAATGCAAAATTCAGGTTGGGCTATTTCAAATTGGATACGCCTTCGGCGTAAAATATTCATTTAGAACTATTTTTATCAAAAGTTACTTTATTTATTGAAAATTTATTTTTATTTATTTAAATTGAATTATTTTATTTTATTTTATGTTAAAGTTATTTTATTTATTTAAGAATTATTTTATAGTTTCAAATTAAAAAAATGGTGGTTCAAAATAAAAAATTTAACACGGTCACAATATGAGAGTTGGTTCTTGATGTCATGATAAAAAAAAATTCTCACATAACTAGAAAAACAAATATAAATTGGATAGGCACTTATTTAGTTTGACTATTGAAGATGTATGATTTTAGTGTAGATTCTATAATTTTGTCTGTGCTTTATTAAGGAATAGTGCTTCTCTATTTGTATGCTATTTTAGATTATGTGTAGCGTGCAATCTTTGCTTGGGTTCAATGTACATCTCTAGGTCAATTTTGCATTTACAAGTTTGTTTGTTTATTGCATATATGTACAATCTTATTGATTATATGCTCTTGGTATCTAGTTTGCTTAATTTGTTGCTCTCTACTTTACCATGAAGACTAGCAATATTTATAAATACCTTTTTGAAGTTGCTAGGGTCCATGTTCTCCTAGGTCAACCCTAAAAAAAGAATAGCTTTATAGTCATGCAAATGATTGACAAATAGAAAGAAATGCCCTAGAACAACTATGCAGATTTTGATTATTTTTAATGCACCAAATCAAAGTGCTCTTCTAACTATTGTTCCTTAAATGATCTAGGATGAGAGAGGATATTCATATTCAAGAGGATGATGAATTTAATGCTAATGAATGCCTTTTTTGTGCATGTTTTGCACACACGCCCCACCGCAGGCAGGGACCCCCTCTTTTTGCTCCTGACGGGTTGCTTTGCTCCTGTCTCATTTTGTGTACCCCTTTCTTGGAGCCTAGATCAGTCATGTTTCGTCAAACGATCAAATTTTCCTGACCAAATTCACCTATCTAAGTTTCGCTAAGTCTTTTGCTTTCGCGGAAGTGCCCCTGCGGGTTTCCCTTCGCTTGTTGCCACGACGTCCTTTGGGCCTCATCCTTGCTCGCTCGATTCACTTTTTCCTTCATTTTGACTGTGGGGACAAGTTTCCCATGGATTTGGGATCTTTTTGTGGTGCCTTAGTGAATTGCCAAGGTTTCGTTAAGTTTCAGGAAGTTGCAAAATTTTCATTCCTGAACTCCGTCCCTCTGCAGCTGTTCCAGGAACTTCGCCAGTCCCTGGTTGTTCTGGAACCCGACCCCTCTGTGGCCATTTCTAGAACTTCATCTCTCCTTTTCCATTTTTTTCATCTGTCTGCCCCCGACGTTCTGGCTTTTGGAACCCGGCCCCTTTGTGGCCGTTTCTGAAACTTCGTCCCTCCACAGCTGTTATAGGAACTTCGTCTATCCCTAGTTGTTTCAAAACTCAGCCCCTCTATGGTCATTTCTGGAACTCCATCTCCCGTTTGCTATCCCTCGTTCGTTGTCTGCCTTCCTTTTGCCTTTCGTCTGTCGTCTTCCTTGGCACTCGGCCCCTCTGGAGCACGTGTTAATGTTTATGGTCCAAATGAGCTCCAAAATGAATATTATGATCTTTTGATGATGCATGGGTGAATCTAACAAGGAGTTTGCAAGATTTGACTAACATTTGCCTTGATTTGTGTATGAAAGCACTTACGAAAATTCATGTATGCAGGTTTCAAGAAGCCTATCGTGGGTCCGTCAAGGAGACCCATTGAGAAAGTTGAACAAGGAAAAGCACATAGCTCTTGTCACCATTCATTTTATGCCCACCTCTCCTCGTAGCACCCATCAATAGAGTTGGCATTAGAAGAAGGCCTATGCCAAGGAATTCAATGAAAAAAATGCAAAGGGGTGGCCTTGAAGAAAGCATAGGGGAGTTATCCTATTTTTCACCGAATGATGATGATCTTTAAGGGGTTGTCTTCCTGAATCAGGGGAAACCAATCCATTGATGCCAGTCATCGAAAAGCCCATTTGATCCAATGAAGAAGGTTGCAATTCCATCAAGGAAAGGAGAGCTTTCAGGCAATTTCAACTACAGTAAAAGGGAAATCTGCTACAAGACAAAACTACTACAACACTTGGGCACTAAAAGACAAAATAAGGAAAAGACAACAGATGTAATTTAAATTGTTGAATATTGTGGGGTAGGTGAAGCCCTAGTGCAATCAAATCTGAGCCACACAATGTAATTCAATCCTGGCCATTCATTCAGGCTTTGGAAAACTATAAATAGGGGTCTTCCCCTCATTTGTAAAGAGGTTGGAGAGCTGGTGTAAAAGGCATTTGCAACAATAGAAGATAGCATTGCATGATTTTATGGATGTTCTCTTTGATTTTTCTCATCTTGCATGCATGGTTTTACTTCCCTTTTAATTTAGTTGTTAGTTTCTTGAATGGAAGTGGTGATGGTGATTGTTGTTTCAATATTTGATGAATTTTCAGCTCATGTTTTTTGTGGTTTGTTGATGATGAACTACTTTGTAAAGTTAGTTTGAGATTCCTTCTTTTATTGTTGTAACTTAGTTCACTTACATGTTCATGATGTGTGTATGCAAACTGAAAATCTACAGTCCTTAGAAGATTGCACTGGTTTTGTGTAACTGTAGGATCCTCTTGGCCAAGGAAAACCCAGTTTAGGGAGTTTGTCTATTGTAGTAGCCTCCATGATCACTATTCATTCATAGTTTCAGATCCAGGAACCTTCGCTCTTCATTGCTTTTTTCCTTTTTTTAATAAATAACCTTAGGCAAGGTTCATTGCACATTATAAAGCTAAATCTGATATTGAAATGGAGTTCAAGACTGTTGTTTGAACCTGCAGCAAATGCACAGCAACTCTCCCATCTTAAAAACTCCATTTGTAGATCCAACACTTTGTAACTCATCCGTAAGACCACCTTGTGATTCTAGCAAATCACATGAAACAACTGAGATATTCCAAGCACTGTCAAGACTTGACTTTAGAGACCTTGGGATAGTGTTTTGCAATCTAATTGTGGAAGATTGTCTTTCAAGAGAGGTGATGCACCTATGCATCGCCTATGTTGAGAAAGTATGTCAAAACACCAATCTATAGCCTTTAAATACAAATACCTTTCAATTAATCACATAAGCACGTGTTAAGTTAGCTCACAATGGTTATTGAAATGTGTAGGAGTCAACTAAAATTGAATTTGAATTTTGAAAAATTAAGGGTCAAATCTATAGGTGCAAGATTAGTGGTTAGTAAAATGGACATGAGTAAGCTAAAGTTGAGTTTTGATTTTACAAAATCAAATGTCAAACTTGTGCATGTGAAATCAATTCCACGCCCACAAAAATGACCTAGGTTGATGGAATAGTAAAGTATGTGTAGGTAGTGAATGTTTTATCATGATAGGTGTAGTAAATGTTGTTTGTATTGGGAGATGTGCAAAAGTGGATGGATGTAGATAAATGTATGAGAATGTTTGTTATGGGGATATATGAAGGCTAGGGGAATAAGTCCAACTTCACACAGATTGTGTCATTTGTCAATATGAAAATCTATCAATCCATTCTCTCAAAATGAGCACAAAACTAAATGGGAATTGGCATGGGTATACAAATTTCACCGTTACATTTTGTCCCCACTTTCAGGTGCATATAAATCCCATAATTCCCATGTATCTCAAAGTATGTAGCACTCATAAAAATGCATGTAAATTAATATAGAAACATTAAAAAGAAAATTTAGGTCCACATAAAGTAATGTGCCCTACTGAATGTCATCATGTAAGTCCTTCCTTTAGTATATGTTCTCCATGGGAACTCACAAATTTAAGGGAAAATATGTAATGAGTAGCTCCTATCTTGCAAATAAAAATTAGGCACAAAATATGAGACTGCTTAACTGTAAATAAATTTAAAATTTTAGAAATAAAAAAAGGAAAGGTTAGTGTAGTGTCATAAATTGCATACCCTTGCAATTTCAAATTTTACGATGTCCTCGAGCTATATCATTTTGATATAAATTATTTTTAATTTCAAAATGTTAGACCCTGAATTCTTCATTTTTGTTAATTTCATGTTGTCCTTGATTTTCTATGTCCAAATTCTTTCAGACATGAGCATTTTGCACAGACATTTGCGCCTTCCTATAAAAAATTATGATTCCAGTGACATTTGGAGTATTACCTTCTCGTTATTTTTTAAATAATGCTCATACATGTAGTCATGTTGAACAAAATCAATCCAACTTACTATTTTGAAAAAAAGAAAGATTGAATTTTCACTCTCACACTCTCACACAACTTTTGAAGCAACATTTTCATCATTGAAGATACAACAAGCTATTACCTACATTGCATGCCATTATCTATCTATCTCAACAACAATATTGAAGCAAAGAATCACCCTTGGATATTTTTTGATGCTTCAAAGTGATTTTGCTACATATATTTCCATTATATCTTAAGTGTTAATGTTTTGTATTGAGCTATTTATATTTCTAGTTACAATATATTATTTTCAAGTTATTGAATTTTACATCTTTCAAAATCTCTACAAAAAAACCTTGGCTATTGTGGAGGTAGGAATACCAAAACAAGGGTTTGACTACTAAGACAAGCCCCTAAATAGCCAAACCAAAAACATGTTTCCCTTGTTTTGTGTGTGCAGGTTTTTCGTTGAAGAAGGATAAGCATAATCTGATTTTATCTTTCCAAACTCATCCTTTCATTTATTTTCATTTTAATAGTTAGATTTCATTATCATTTTCAATATATAAACATTTCTTGTATTGTTTGAGATTTTTGTTTATGTTTTTGTGTGTGTAATTTTTTTATTTTGGATGTTTTGTATATTTTGTTTCACTTATATGCTAGATAGCAATGTGATGCAAGAACGTCCACGCTATGCATTGATGTTTGAGGCCAAGACTTTCTACAAGTCATAGAATCATCTTCAGAACTAATAGTTTTTATTTTTGTATGATTTTAGTTGTAATTCTTAGTGTGTAAATATATATTTTCACTAGTTTATTATAGTTGGATACTTGGATTTGTAATATGTATAATGGATTATATTTCGATTTCCAATTATAAACATTATAAAAAGGATAATCAAAACAATTTTTAGAACTATTGATTCATCCTAATATATTATGTGGAAAATTAATCTTGAAATTTGTGTATACTTTTTATAGGTTATTTTGGGTCCCAAAAACACTACTTCACTTCCCATAACTAAATCTCACTTACAAGGCTATGGTTGTCATCATGCAAGTGAAATAAACTCATCAACAAACTACAAATGGTTGAAGGTCAACTTTATGAGAGTGGAATTTCTTTCCTACACTTCAAGCTTAGCTTAGACTCGGGAGGGTATTCCCAAGGGTATACCTTCACATGTATTGAAATCACATAAAATGAACAATAATTAATTAATGATAGCCAAACCCAACTTGCTATCTTGGCCCCAAAGACTGTCACTGAACGAAGGACAACTTGTTGCCTCTAAATCCCTATAAAGTTGATACAATTGTGCAAGTAACCCACATGAGATAAATTAAATGAATAGCTCACTGAAGATATAACCTTGGTTATAATACTAGGTTACGAATTCATATAGGGTCCTAACCCTAAATTACATATTTTCTTGTTTATTTTGATGATGTGTGAGATTTATTAGGGTTCTAGACTAGTTCCTATTCATGGGCAATAGATTCATACTCTATTAAATGGAAAACAAATCATAAATAAGAAGAACAATTGGTCTTATATTTTCATATGCCCAAGATTGTGAAATTATAATGACTATGCATACTTATTTATCCAAATTAGAGCTTCATATATTCACTTGTAATATGAAATAGAATATTACAAAGCTTGCAATAGTTTTAGAATGTTGTTACATTCATCTCATCCATGGTTACACTCATGCCAGCAAATATGGAAAATTAAAATCACTATCTATGACTATAAACCATCCAAAAGATACACATACTACTCTAGAGACACTCAAGCACATAAATCACTTGCATATATGCTAGATCTCCTTGTATCCATGAATTTTTTATCCAAAGAATGGGCTAGACCTAGAGTTGATGAATTCTCTACAACTTTTTTGTAATTTGGAGACCATTTAGCAACCAACCTCTTGTCATAATGATCCAAATATTGCTTTACAATCTATTGGCCATGAAACCCTAACTTGTGGCACTATAGTAGTGCCAAATCTAGGGCCCAAGAAGAATCACACCTAAAATGGATGCCTTAGGTCAAAAGAAGGCCCCCACATTGAATTCTAGTAGCTAGGTGATCCCTTCATTAATGTTAGGCGACTGGTAAGGAAAAACAAGATATCTAGAACTTCGGTGCCTAAACATGCCTTCAAAAAATATGTTTTTTCTTGACTAGGTTTTGATTGGGTGGTGAGTCTCGAGAGGAACCTGGAGCTATTGAGGTGCCCCATGGGTCTTGAGTTCTAGGCAGAACCAAGGAGTGAATACTTAGAAAAATGAAGTGTGTTGATAGGCGTCAAACCCATAGAATAACTTGGAACCTACATGGGCATTGAGCTTGGAGAGGAAATTGGAACTAAAGAGGGGTGGGTGTCAATCTCTAGGAGAGAATAAGAACTTGGAACCTAAGTTTTAGGTTCCAATTCTAACTTGGGACCCACAACCCAGTGAGTCAAAAAAGGAATGTTGGTGGGAACCGAAAGGTGGGAAGAAACTGGAACTAGAGCCTAGGTTCCAGGTTCCAAATCTAACTCAACACCCATGACCTGACAAAGAAGAAGAGGAACATAGGTGGGGACTAAATTTTGGGGGTAACAGGGATCTAAAACCCTTAATTTCTAAGTTCCCATCAAGGCTTGAGACCCGATAGGGAGGTGGAAAGTAGACGACAAAAAAGAGCACTTACTTGGAACCTTAGGTTTCAAGTTCCAAGCAGGGTTTGTGGCCTAATAGGACGCTAATGGAAAATTTTAAAGGGAAGTGCAGGGCATGAGCCGCGAGAGGGAGCAAGGAAGTGGAAGTTAATAATTTTGGCCTGTTGAGAATATTTTAACAAGGCACAAGAACTTTTGTTAAATTCATAAAATGGGAGCTCACACTGGGGACAATTGAGGCATAGAGTTGGTGCAATTTTCCTTATGTTATTGTAGGCTTTCTTTAAATTAATAATTGATAATTTTGTGTATATGTGTAATTATAGTTTAAATATTTAAAATATTAGTTTAGAATCATTCTTATTAAAATTTATTTTATTTATTAAAGAATTTTTTAATTTTTATTTTGACTTGTTATTTGATTTACTTAAGTTTTACATTTATTTTTATTTTAGAGTTATTTTATTTACTTAAGAATTATTTTGTATTTTTAATTTTAAAAATATTGGTTATAAATAAATGTTTTAACATGGTTGATGATCCCTAGAAATGTCTTGTTTTCCTTGCCTTAGTTTCGTACTTTTTATCATATTTTTGCAGTCTCAAAAACATAGTATTTAAAAGCATTGAAGATGATATATTATTTTGATGAATAGTTGTATGATCTTTGAATATCTATGGAATTTAGTAGAGTTTTATGATTAATTATAGTTTTAATGATGAAAAATACCCTTGGAAACCAACCCCTATAGCGAAGGATCTATCAACCTACTACAAAAGGATTTTCAACCCATAGTAGAAGGATGTCGGTCCGTCATAGTCAGAGGATTTGATCAAATTCAACACGTGCATTCTTCCCAATGCTAATGCAGGAAATGGTCAGAAAATGTGAACATGATTATTCATGGATCACTCCATATTTTCACTTCTTGTTATTAATGAATCACGGAGGAAATAAGAGGCGTGTTCTATATTTATTAAGAATGTCTTTGGTTATAACCATCTTCTTATTTGTTGAAGATTCCTAATAAAACTCTTAGACTTTTATCCCCACTAGTTTTTATTTATTGTTGAAATAAGACCTAGTCCTCTTCTTATTTTTTTGGGGGAGTTGATAATTGCTTATAAAAAAAATTCAGTATAGAAATAAGAGGACTCTCAAAAGATCCTATATGTGTATGATATTGTGAGAGACTAAGCTAGCTAGATCAATGTGTCTCATAATCCTTTGGGGTATAAGATCCCTCCTCTGCATGGATCTACACCTATAGTCTCTATCGCAATGGTTAATCTGCCTCCTCCACCATTCAATCCCATCTTGAACACCTTGGTACAAAACATGGGTCAAATGCAATCTCAACTCACCAACCTAATTAGTGTTTCCATATAATCCACTCTTACTATGTACTATCATTGTAGTCCTCTCGCTTTAAACATATTGAACACTCCCATGCCCTAAGAGATCAAGGTACCAAAATTCAAAAAATACAATGATAAGGGAGACCCACAGACACATGCCAATTCCTTTATTGATTTATGTAGTGACTTCCTACATCAGGATCATTTGCTAGAAAAATTGCTCCCAACATTCCTTAAGGATACCGCATTAAAATGGTTTCTCTCATTACTTGATAACTATATTTTTTCTTTCAATCAACTTATAAATTAGTTCTTACAATGGTTCCAAGTGAAAATTGGCTCTAAGGCCACTATCGTTAACCTTGTCCATTGCAAGAAACAAGAAAATGAGAAGCTAATTTATTTCACTTCTCGTTATCAATCCATTTCTTCTCAAATATTGTATGCCCTGCTTGACCATGATATATAGAGGATGTTCATTAGAAGTATTCAACTGGCATTGAGGGAACAATTCTCCCTAATGAAATATCCTTCCTTTGCTCATATGTGTACTACCTTCTATGACTATCAGCAGATGTTAGCTTGGTATGGGTCTTCTCCCTCATCCTCATGTCCTAATGGGTTTATGGTTGCATATTCTTCTGGAGGGTCGAAGAGAAACAAGGAAATAGCTAATGTAGTATTTGTCCCATAAATAAGTGAAAACAAGACACTTGGGTCACAACACAATCGAGTCTTTACAAAACTATCTGATTCTTACTCAAGTGTACTTGAAAAACTATTAAAAGATAACTTAATCACCCTTCTAAAAATTAGACCGCTTCTTGATAAGAATTCATACCCTAGTTGATATAACATGTCTAAATTTTATCAATACCATCGAGTGCCCAAACATGTCATCGAGAAATGTGTGTTCCTGAGACATGTGATTTAGGACCACGTAGACAGTGGTAACATATGCCTCAATAGTCAACATATATGTTGTTAAAGCCAATATCCAACTAAAAATCTGCATAGATATCTTCCCATCTCATTCTTCCAAATTTATTACTACTTATTCTATGCCATCTAATGATGTCGTGTATGAGAATATGGTGTCCATCACTCCCATATACCCCCTGAGTCAGAAGGCTAAGATACCTAACATATCTTTTATGCCTACTGACTTTACCTACCATGGAGAGTGCTCTCTCCTCTATGTTCTTGCTCAATTCAACGGTAATGGCATCGTTAGCATTATGATTGACCTTGCCAGCAGGGTCAATGTTATAACCGAGGAGACACTCTTCATCAATGGTCTACATAGGGAAATATATGATGAGTGCAAGGCCACAATCCACACACATGATGGTCTTTCTCTCTCCCCTTTTGGATCCATCTCCCTGTCGGACCTCGTAGGACCTAAATTTGTCTCTACGATAGTTATTGTGATACCAAAGTTTGGCTTGTTTAGAGTGAAACTAGGTGTTCCTTAGATAGTTTCTATGAACGCGATCATTTTTTCGTCCATAAGTGTCTAAAATTTCCTCATGAGGCCATGGTGTAAACTATCTAGGATATTGGGTACAAAACATTGGTGTCACATGGGGGTTTCTCTCTTGAGCATTTCTAGCCTGCTCCAATGGAACCCATGCTACCCCATGGTGACCTGTTATATAAAGCATATTATAAATACAAGATCAGGAGCTTAGCATTTGATTTGGTCCCACCACATCCTTCTTCTTCTTCATTTATCTTTCAAACTGCTCCTATGTAGTAGCACGCTTTGTCTTCTAGGCCTTCTTTGGGAGATAAAGACGAGCATGCTCCATTGAGTAGACCTCCTCATTATTCTAAGACCTTGCAACCTCTAGTGGTGCCTTTTGTTCCTTTGATTTTACTTAGCATAGGAAAATGAAAGGCCCCTACATTGATGAATTTGAAACCCATATCTTCAAAATTTCAATTCTTCTTAACATCTATTTCCCTGTACTATATATAGTAAGGGTGAGCCATCCTCTTTGTTTGTTCCTTCGCATGTGGCTCTGAAATCTCATCTCCTAAGGGTTCCTCTTTTTCCTCCTACCCAAAAAGCACGAGGAGGAAAGGTTCTTGCAGTCGAGGTTAAGGTTGCTACACTCCTAACCTCTCTGGTCCTTCCACCATTAATGGCTATGAGGATAACTTCATCAATTTCTCAGCCCTTGTTCCTAGTCCTCGTCTCTATTGAAACCAACTTGCATGTGAGTGTAAGTATCATTGACATGTGATGGTGAGGGAATTTGATGTCATTCAAAAGGTCAGGGATAAACCTTCAATTTCAACTCCTCAGTGTTCTTCCCTTTCTGCTCCTATTTATGCCTTACTTTCAATACCTTCAAGAGACATGGATGGCCCTCACCCCAAAAGGGTGCAGGTATTCATTGCACCTTCTCTAGAACCACCTCTCATCACTTCTCCACCTAATGTTCCTCAATTTTTACAGCCTATAGATATGCCTCATAGAAAGGTCATGTCTAGTGTGGCCCTATCTACGCCTCCCACATCTCAACACTCTAGCTTGTCATCCAAGCGTAAGCTTGAGAAAGACCCTATCCCCAAATCTTCCACAAGAAAATTCTAATCCTTCTACTTCTCTCTCTTCTTCTATCCTTATCATTGAGGATATCCCTTCCTCACTAGATTTTTTCAATGCTCCTGTTCCGTAGGTTTGCACTAAGGCTCCTACTCTTTCATAGCCTATAATTGAGTCACCACACACCTCTCCAAAGAAGTGTATGTTTAAATTTTTGGAGGATATTTCGGACATGTCAACTAGTTTTCAAAGTCGTTGACACTCGATTCGCAGAAAATAGTAGATGGGGATATCAAATCAGCCACATCTATATCCCTTTCTATAGACGAGATGCTTGGTACTACCTTGATTGTTATTTTATTGTGAACTCACCCTCCTTCACCCTATGACCTAGATTAGGAGGAGGGTGACTTGCTAAACATAATTGAATAGATCAGTACCCTTCTTAACTTTATATTAGAGTTTTATTTCTTGTTTGTGTTCCCTTGTACTTGTTTGCATATGTTGTAGTCTCTCTTGGAGGTACTTGGATATAGGGCAAACAATCTATCATGCACTTATCATCATTATTCTCTTTTTTGTACTTTGATTTTCAACATTTTGGGATGATACTTGAAAGCATTAGGGGCATTTAGGCCTTCTTCCATGTTGACCCAAATTTTTATTCACTTTTTCTTCATGTGTTCCTTCCTCAAGATCTAAAATGTTTGGGGACATGATGATGATTCATATATAATTATATACATATTTTTTTGATATGAATCATACTGACCTTGAATATTCATATCCCCCTGTCTCTATCGTGTCTCTCTTACGATAGGACCCCAAATAACTTGTGCTCCTTTACATAACATAAGGAAGGGCAAGGAATATCACATTCATATTACAGATCTCTATCTCATGTCTCTTTCCAAAATACATGTCTTCACTCAACTATTTTATCCGTCATCTAGCATGGGGGCAACCCACTAGACTTTGTATTTATGATCGTCTATGTCTTTTTTTGTCTATCCTACAATGCAGTTTGTAGCATTCACAGGCCAATTAGATTTTTGTATGATCCCTAACATAACACAACTTTCTACCCATACATATTGGCGTTGTCTTGTGTCTCAATCTTTGATGTCTAAATATTCTCTTTTCTCCTAACATGTTTGTGGTGATATAGCTTCATCATTTTATACATGATGGACTCGGGTCTCCTCCCTAGGGTAAACTCCATGTGGATAGAATACTTTTCTTCCCCTTTGCATCTTGGGTAAAACACTTTCTCCCTTTTTACTTTAGTTCACATTTCCTCTTTAACACATATGCTCACTAAAGTGGGGGAAAAATGTAATATCATAAATTTCATCCTATACAATTTCACACTACACACGCCTTCTTCTTTAGATAAACTAAGATAATTATGCTCTCTCCCAACTTAAAAGCATTTTTCACCATCTAGCAATGCCTCATTCCTCAATTATTGAGTCCAATTTTCCCACATACCAATTGATGTGTATCGCGAAGATCTCCATGAGTCATACTAGAATTCCACAAAGATCTATGACTAAGGTGGTCATTGAGATGTCAAACCTATCACGTTTTGGCAATGTAACACCTCTTCCAACCTACAACCACATCAAGAATCACTCAAGATGGTTGTTTGAACCAAAAATCCCCTCTTTTACAAATAATTCATTCAATATTCATTCTACATGCATCAATTCTTCATTCTTGCTCTCTAGCTCTCTTTGAAAAACACAAACACAACTCTTTCTTCTCCATTCTACAACATTTTCTACAGCACTTCACAACTTTCTCCATCTTTCTACGCATGTGTCTTGCAACGGGATCATCCACGACTTTAAGAGGAAACTCCATTATTGCAACGAGAATTTGTAAAAACCACTACCATCTTGGAGATTCTTTATTGCTCCTTTGGTGCACCAAGAAGCCTCGCTTTTGGTGCTTGAACGAGGTGACTCTTCAAGAACCTTTCTTAAACATTTTATCGTTATCTTTGATTAGCATATGGTTTTCTTTATCTTTTCATGTCTATTATTATTATTATCTTGTCTAAGGATGTTCATGGAGGTGGAAACACCAATAAGGGGGTTTGACTGAAGCAAAATATTAAACAACCATTCAAACATTTCTCTTTGGTCTTATGTGTGTAGGTGTGGGTGGAAGAACCTTTTGAAGCAAGATTGAACTCCAACAAACACTTCTAGTGATATCTCAACCTCTCCTTCTCATTTTTTGTCTCATTTCCATTTATCATCTTTATTTTTAGTACCTTTAATTTTGTACACTCATATTTTGCACTCCCTTTCACATCTAAAAACCTGTGCATGGCATTTGGTGTTTTTTGGTGACAACTCTATTTTCTATTTGTACGAGGCACCAACGTAGCGTGTTATTATCTGACATTCACATTTTCATCCTAGAAAAAGAGCTTGTTGAGTTTTCCAGAAGACCTTTGTACCCCATACTTTCAATTTCTCATGTTTGAAAGGTCCGGATAATTTAGGTACTCTGTTAAAATTTGCATTCCTCCATTTCTAGTTAATTTGATTTGTGTCAACTGGGGTAGTCAAGGGACAGTTTTCTCCTTGAAATATTGTCATCTTGAGGGTAGAAAATTTCCTCCTCTGCAATTAGGTACCCATGTAAAAATTTCCCATAAACAAAGAAAAGGAGAAATGTAAGGAAGCTAAGGTATTGGAACAACTTCCTACACTAATCTTCAGAGGAGGAATATGCAAAAAAAATCAAATCTTTACAACGACTACAAAAACTAAACAATAAAAATAAATATCATTCATACCAAAACACAATGATTTACATGGGGAAAACCCTTTCAGGAGAAAAACCCCACTCCAAAAGCCACCCAAAATATTATTTTAAAATCAACACGAATACAATAAACTAGTAGAGGAAGCTTCTCACAAGAGTATCACCAACCAAAGATCTTGAGGCAAATCAATGACTATCAGATTCTCACATAAAATACAATACTACAATACACAAATGGAATACAATTCCCCTCATAAAATAGGGTTTTCTTTTAGGGTAAGCAAATCCAACTTAATCTCTACCATTAGATGTTTGACCTAATGATGAATGATCCAAATTTACAATGAATTTAATATATAAAATGTGGCTTAGAGGGCGCTACCCCCAAACCCTCGTTGAGGCATACATCCCTCGGGCCCCACAAGGGGGGTACCACCTGTTCGTTCTCAAAAATGCAAGTTTTAACCATAAGAGTTTTCCATGCCCTTACAACATTTTTGGACAACATACAAGGCCAATTACTCAATTAAACCTTCTACTCTTTAGGTTTTGCTAGACCTAGGTGGGTGAACCTATGTGAAACATGCAGATTCAAAATAGATTTCCTGCTAAGCAATTTACCCACAATGGCAAATAATAGTGGATAGTCAAAATGACTGCAACTACACCTACTACACAAAAGAAAAGATTTGAATATATTTTTTTTAATGAAATCTATCCTCTGGGATATGGCAGATCAGTGCCTTTTATTTGTTGGGCAATGGAGTCAAAAATTACAAGAATTCAAGGTGTTTCCCTCTCCGACTTAATTCAAGTTGTTAGGCATATTTATAGTATGAAACTCTATGACTAGCATATTATTTCACCCAATTCATGGCTTGCATAAATTATGCTTGAGTGTTTTCCCACCAGGTTCTTCTTTAATCATCCAACAAAATCCTAAAATCACTGTGACTTGCTTAAAAGGAATTTAGTTTTGAGTTTGCAGACACCTATTAATAAAACCACACAAAGTGAAAAATGCACTGTGAGAAATCATGAATATACTAGATATCATGATTTAAATTATTTTAAAATTTTAAATTGGAGATAACCAGATAGGAAATACAAAATTACAACATCTCAACCACCGAACTCAGAAAAGATTGCACCAGTATAAAATTGTTTACTCCATTACCCTCTGTTCAAGAAGGATTGTTCATCATTTACATCCCAGTTCTGAAAAATCTCTCCTGTTGTCCTCTACAACTAATTTGTTCGAATTATCTATACAATGTATTTGAAGAGTCACGACTCTTCATTTAACTAGTAAAACCATTTACATTCCACGGAAAAAATAAAAACATTTAATTGCATTGCCTTATCAAAAAATTAAATGTTTTAAACTATAGCCGAGCTTTTAGTTTTCCCTTTATACCTTGACCAATCCTTATTGTGTCATTTAAATTATTGTTGCGAAATCTCTTTTAACTTTACTGCTCTACCGCGGTCAACACTCTAACCGCGTGCGGTACCGCGGTGATCGATCCTGACCGCTACGCTCACTGCTTGCCTTTGTTCACTGTGCTACCGCCGTCACTGGCTTAACTACCAGCGGTACCATGGTAGCCATTTCTTAACCTTCACTTGGCCACCTACTAACCATCCCACTGCCAACCTTCATCCACTACAATCACTGCGGGCTCCATTCTAACCGCCCGCGGCATCGCAGTAGTCGTTCATTGACAGTCACCTGTTCACCGCGTGCCCTCTGTGTCTCTGCTAACGTCTTTCCTTCATTCATCGCCCTACTGCAGTCACTAGCTTAACTACTAGTGGTACCGTAGTAGAATCTTTCCACCATTTGTTGACTCGACCGACTATTTATCGTGCCATCGCAGCCGGTTTGAAGACCGTGCGCAGTGTAGCGGTAAAAGTCATATGACTGCTCAAGCGTCATCGCTATACCACGAGCCACTTTTCAAAAGGATGCAGTAAAACAGTGAATAACATACCCAACGAATATTAAGGTTGTGATATAATGTATAAAGTATATATGAAGGGAAAAAATGATACCTTGATGTAAAATATAACACATGAACGAGCTCAAATGGGCAAAGAACTTAGAATTTTAGTGGAAAATTTTTGGTTCTAATAGTGGCTCATGTTGGGGATGAGTGATTTAACAAATCACTGCAAGAATCTAGAATGCAACTGGGAGAGCAGGCCAAGATATGAATGGACACGAAAATGAGCGATGGAGGATGGAGGGAATGAAAGAGTGAAGGAGATGGAAAAAGGAAAGAGGAGCATGAAGAATGGAAGGTGAAAATGACCCTAAACTACTATACATGGAAAGAAATCAAAGCTTTCAAAAAGGGAATTCCTGAGAATGTCCATGTACTGGAAAAACCAAACCCTTGAAAATTCCTAAACTACTGTGCATGGAAAATAAAACTTTAAAGAGGGTTATTAAGAATTGTCCATGCACTGGCAATCCTTAACCCTCTGTTGATCCTCAAGAGAAGAAAAGATTCAAGAACTACCCATGTACAAGCAACTCCTACTCCTCTCTAGACATGTTCTACAGGAAATAAGAATCTTCACCTCCTTTACCAGTTATTACAAAAGGGCCAAGCCATAAAGCTTCAAACTTTCCATGCTTCCCCTTCTCCTGACACCGAGCATTCCACATCAACACCAAGTCATTTTCTTCAAAATTTATCCCCTTGGCCTTTTTATCAAAAAGGTATTTCATTTGTGACTGCAATTTCACATTCTGCTTCTGAGCTATTCTTCTCACTTCATCAAGCTCAGCAAGTTGCTCCATTCTTCTTCCATTGGATCAAAAATATCCAAGTCTTCTTGTTGAATGAAATTATAAACTGGAAAAATATTTTGCAATGGCATCCTAGCTTGTGTCCCATACACCAATTCAAATGGAGATTTTCTAGTTTCCCTCTTCACTGTAATCCTATTTTCCCATACAACCAATCTTAACTTTGAATCACTTGCCTTTTTATTTGTATCCAGCATCCTTCTTACAATCTTCAAAATATTTGTATTGCTTGATTATGCTTGGCCATTGGCTTGTGGATGATATGGGGCAGAATAAGAAATATTAATGCCATATGTTTTTCAAAAATATCTAAACTCGTCAGATCTAAAACACATCCCATTATCTGTGATCAACCTGACCGGGGTGCCAAATCTGGTTATAACATTCTCCATCAAAAATTTCATCACCACTTTGCTTGTTGCTTGCTTAGTTGGGACAACCTCCACTCATTTAATAAAATAATCTATTGCCGCCAGTATCCATCTGTGTCCTCCACTTGATCTTTCTTGTATTTCTCCAATGAAATCAACTCCCCATTGGTGAAAAGGTGATTCTACCTGCAAGGGTTTAAGTGGTAAAGCTCCTTGATACTTCAACTTCCCTGAGAATTTCTAACAGGCCTCACATTTCCTCACATATGCAAAAGACTCATTCAATACCCTAGGCCAATAATAACCAACCCTGAGAATTTTGTGTGCAGTAGTCTTAGCAGAATAATGGCCTCCACATACCCCTTCATGCATTTATCTCAAGGCATGTTTTGCATGGGATTCATCTAGACACAACAGCAATATACCATCCCTATTCTTCCAGAATAGGTCCCCTTCTATAAAAACATATTTAGAAGCCTGCAACTTCAAATTTCTCCTTTGATTATCATTCAACCCCTCAGGGCACTTCATATGTTTCAAATAATGCATTATATTAGTATACCATGGAGTATTCTCAATACTTGCTATGACTTCTTCCTTACCTTCTACATTGCAGATTTGGTTTGCTTCAATATTTGTTTCTGCCATCACCTTGGCCAGACCCTGTCCTCTTACCAACTTGGTAATTTGAATCTCCATGTTAAACTCTTGGATTTTATTAATCCATCTGTATCTCTTCCATGTCACTTCTGTCTACACCAGGATATCCTTCACAGCTGCATGTGGGACATAAGCAATTACCTTAGCTCCAACAAGGTAAGGCCTGAAAGCCTTTGCTGCTTTGACCAGTGCATAAGCCTATTTTTCCATAATATCATACTTCAATTCTGACCCCTGCAAAGACTTACTGAAAAAAGAAACAGGCTGCTCATGACCTTCATCATTTTTATGTAACCTAACAACAGCTATAGTGTGAAATGAAGCAAAAGAAAAAATCTGAAATGGTTTAGTAAAATCAGGAGACTTCAAGATGGGGGCCTCTTTAATAGCTCTTTTTATAGATATGAAGGCATCCATAGCTTCGGCAGTCCAGTCCAACTTTTCTCCTTTTTTCAACATCTTAGATATAGGTTTAACAATCTTAGCAAAATTGGACACAAACCTCCTAACGAAATTAATTTGGCCAAAGAATGATTGGATTGCTTTGACAGTTTTGGGAATGGGAATTTTATCTATGGCATCTACTCTTTCAAGGTCTATCCTAATCCCATCTCTTGACACAATATGCCCCAAAAATTTACCCTCTGTGACAGCAAAATGACATTTTTTAGGATTAAGACTAATACCATATTCCAAAGCTTTGATGAAGATCTTCTCCAAGTCCCCAACATGATTCTCTATCTTTTTGGAATAAGCAGTGAGATCATCTTGATATACCACCATTATAGCATTGATTAAATCTGTAAATGCCACATCCATGGCCCTTTGAAAAGTAACTCCTGCATTTGTGAGACCAAATGGCATTCTTATATAGGCATACGTTCCCCATGGTGTAGTGAATGTTGTCTTGTACTGCTCATATTCTTTGACTTTGACTTGGTTATATCCAAAAAATCCATCCATCATTGACAATAACTCACATCCTGTTACGTGCAATATTGCCTCCATGTTTGGAAGAGGATAATTATCTTTTAGGGAAGCAACATTCAGATTTCTAAAATCCACACACAGTCTTATGTCCCCATTTTTCTTCCTGACTGGAACCAAATTTGAGACCCATGTTGAATGCCTAATGGGTTTTATGATACCTCCATCTCTGAGATTTGCTAGCTCCTCTTGCATCTTAAATTCCAGAGTTGGGTTGATAGGCCTCTGCTTCTATCTGAATGGCTTTGTGCCTGGCTTAAGTGGAATCTCATGCTGAAAAAAATCTTCTCTATATGCCTTCAAATCCTCATAAGACCAAGCAAACACATGTTTGTACTTTCTGAGCAAGGTAATCAACATTCTTCTGATGGTTGGGCTTATTTTCTTTCCAATATAAACCCTTTTTGGTGCTAATTCAGTTCCCAAATTTATTTCTTCAATATCTTATTTCTTAGCAGGTGTCTGGCTCATGAGAAAACGATCACTCCTGTCATACACTCTCTCCAATGCCACAAGCCCTTTGGGAAGCTTGTTAGTTTTAAGCTGCAAAACTTCCTTCCCAAATACAGTTTTTTTCCCATCCACTTCTTCCACAAAAGCATTGAAATCTATCTCTTGTGCCTCATACTAATCTATACAATGAAGAAATTTCAAAAGATCAGTATCATCATTAAAAAATTTCCAGCTATATATGTTGTCAGGGGCTGCTGGTATTTTTTTAAATTCAACCTGAGACACTCTTGTCAAAGTGATATCATCTCTCTTTAAGGCCGCATTAGCCAAAAATTATGCGATTAAATTTTCAGATCTATCTATCCAATCAATTGAAAATGCATCAAGCAGTTCCACTGTATCCCACACAACATTTCTATATTATTTTAGCCTCTTATTCTTTGTAGCATACTTTGATCTAACTTGTGACACAACTAGCTCAGAATCTCCCAAGACAGACAACAACTTAATCTTATGTTTGACAGTGATGTTCAAACCAATCAACAAGGCTTCATACCCTGCCATGTTATTTATACATTCAAAAGCCAACAAAAATAAATATTTAAATGTTGTACCTTCAGGTGATATGAAAACTATCCCAACTCCATTACCTTCTTGGCTGCAAGCCCCATCAAAATACATTTTCCACACACCTTGTTGATTCCTAGAAACAATTCTATCAATTGGGTCAGTATTCACTAATTCTGGCTGAGATAATTCTACTCTAAAACTCCCTAAATCCACATCACAAAAGAAATTAAGTTGTTCTTGAGGAACACACTCAACTATCTGATTCACCCTTGGTTCTCTATACAATTTTACCTCTTCACCATTAATGGGTATTGTGGCATACGATAAATCAAACTGCACATTACCTCCAACTGTTGCAGTCCATTGTCTTGATAAAAGCATTCCAAACTGAGGAGGTGTATCAATCACAATTATATCAATATTATAGGTTGCCTGTGGGTAGGCTGCTAATTTTACTTCTATATCCTTCATAATCCCCACAACTGGGACAAGCCTACTATCCATGGCATAACATTTACCACCCTCAATATCTATCCACATACCAAATTGTTTCATTACCCCTACTGGCATAATATTCATAGAAGCACCTGAATATATCATGCAATTTCTTACCAATTTACCATTTATGAGTAGGGTAGTAAAAAATGGATCAATTTGTGGTGTATTCATCAATGCATCATTTAGGCCAACTTCTGAAACTTTTATCTTCCTTTCTTATCAGAAATTCCAGGATTCTCATTTTGTTCAAAATTTACAATTTGATTCCTCCCACCAGACATTAATTGGATAGCACTTTCCCTATACTCTTTAATTTTCATCATTTCAAGTAATGGGACATATATTTTTACCTTGGATAAAGCTTGCACAAAATCAAAAGATGCACCTTCAGCTCTTATCACCTTCTTTTGCTATGTTGGTTCACCTTTGCTCTCCTCTTTCTCCCTTTTTGATGTCTGATCTATCTTTTGCTTGTCTTTGGGGAATTATTTATTTTCTTCTTTAGGGACATACTTCTGTTCTTTTTTATCAGGGCGCTCATTATTTGTCTTTTTTGATATTTCATGGGACATCTTTTTATCTTTCAAGAATATTCCTCTCGGAATACCTTCATTCTCATTCATTGTTTTATTCCTCAGCTGATACTTGCTTTTAGCCAACTCAACTGCTGCAATAGTCAATCTTTTAATTTCTTCGTCAGTTGGTCTCCTCATATTTCCCCTAGCAGAAGGACTTTGTTCATCATCACTTTTTTCATAGTCAGAAAAAATTTGTTGTTCTACCATGTGAATATTATATTTTTGATGATAAACATTATATTCACATCCTCCTTCTTCTGAAGATGAATACCCTTGCTTTGCTGAGTGAAGAGTATGGGAAGTCAAATAGATATTATGGTCTTCTTCATTATTATTTTCTGCTATGTCTTTTCTTGACACTGACTGAGCTACAACACAATGCTTTGAAGAATGTGGCAAGTCACAAACTGAACACCAAGGACTATTATCAACCATGTATGTCCCCCTTTTCTTCAAAGGGTCAGGTGTCTCTTTATTTCTTGGCCCATCCATCACTGGCTTTCCATTTCTCCAATTTGTATTATAAGGCATGTCATGTAGTCTTGGCCTTTCATTCCTATATGTGCTTTCATGTTTATTTGGAGGAGCATATTGGGGAACCCTAGGGTTATCCGTCCTGGCAATCATCCCTGTAGCTTTCCTGTTATTTTCAATTGTGAGTGTTATCCTTTGAGCTTCAACCAAATTTTTGGGACCCCTGTTCCTAAGTTCATATCATGTCTTAGGATCAAAAGCCTTTAAACAAATACTCAAAGCAACAGGATCAACCAATTTAGATCTAGGAGGTATCTTATTATGCAATTTAGAAAACCTCTGGTTGAAATCATAAGATGACTCATTTTGATGCTTTTGAATAGTCACCAATTCGTGTAATGCAAATTCGGGTGCATATCGATTCCCATACTACTCAAGAAATTGTTCATAAAACACATGAATAGAATCAATAGAAGCTGTTGGCAGACTATTAAACCAATCTCTGGCATCTTCAATTAGTGACATCATAAACAACCTCATCTGCACATCTTCATACTGCATATCCAAATCTTGCACAAAAGCATTAAAACTCCTTAAATGTTCTTCAGCTGCAATTGCACTACTTCCTGTGAATTTTGGGACAAGACTTATCCAACTGTTGTCCATAGGATAAGGACATATTTGAAATCTAGCCAAGTCAAACTGCCTGATCATGGTTGCATATTGTGGAGGAGGATTTTGGTAATACTAATGCTGGTACAATGGATTATTATTTGCCACATATTGTTGACCTTGTGGGGGTACATGTTGTTGATGAGGAGGTGCTTTCATGTTTATTGTGGTGGAGCATTTTGATGTCTATTTGGCTGATTTTGATGGACCTGTGGGGATTTTGATGGGCCTGCATTATTTTTACCTTGTTTGTGTGGTGGCACATATTTATGTAAATTAGCCATTTGAGTATTCAGTTGAGCCTTCCTCGATTTCAACTCTTCAAGTTCTTTAATTGCTTGGAGCCTCTACTCATATTCTATTTTTTCTCTCTCCACTTCTTGTCTCTCATGTTCCAGTCTTGCATTTATTTCATCTTGAGCCATATGTTCATATTTTTCCTTAGAGGTTGCTTCATAGCCAAGTCCATCCTGATTCTCTTCAAGAAATGTCATTTTCTGATCATATTCATGTTGTCTTCTTTCTCTTTCAGCTTCACATTCAGCCATGAACTCCTCAACTTTCTTAGGATCTGGGTGACAGAAGGGATTCCTTTGTTCCTCAGGAGTACGAGGTTCTCTGGAAGGGTTGTTATCATTTGCTAGTGTACCATATGAATTGTGTGTCTCCAATGGTGCTTTTGATATTTTTTGTTTTTATTTGATGGCCCCATGTCATCAGATACTTTCTTACCCTTATCACTCTTATGAGTCCATTTAATTTTATCATTAGGACCATCACCATCTTTGTACAAAGACCTTCTTCTCTGCATGTTGTGAGCAATTGTGATAGTCTGAACTCTAGGGTGATTTCTTTCTGATGTATATTTCAAATTTATCAATTTCAACACATCTGTTCATTCAGAATCGCCACTCACTTTCCCAAAAGTGAGAAAATCTGCAATTCTTTATTCCCAGTGGATTCTTATACAAAATAATGACTCTATGACAAAGGCTTATTTTCAGATTATGGTCCCCAATAGAGTCGCCAAACTGTTGGTTCTCAAAAATGCAGGTTTTAACCATAAGAGTTTGCCAGGCCCTTACAACATTTTTGGACAACATACAAGGCCAATTACTCAATTAAACCTTATACTCTTTAGGTTCTGCTAGACCTGGGTGGGTGAACCTATGTGAAACATGTAGATTCAAAATAGATTTCCTGGTAAGCAATTTACCCACAATGGCAAATAATAGTGGATAGTCATGACTGCAACTACAACTACTACACAAAAGAAAAGATTTGAATATATTATTTTTTATGAAATCTATCCTTTGGGATATGGCAGATCAGTTCCTTCTATCTGTTGGGCAATGGAGTCAAAAATTACAAGAATTTGAGGTGTTTCCCTCTCTGACTTAATTCAAGTTGTTATGCATATTTATAGTATGAAACTCTATGACTAGCATATTATTTCACCCAATTCATGGCTTGCATAAATTATGCTTGAGTGTTTTCCCACCAGGTTCTTCTTTAATCATCCAACAAAATCATAAAATCATGACTTGCTTAAAAGGAATTTAGTTTTGAGTTTGCAGACACCTATTAATAAAACCACACAAAGTGAAAAATGCACTGTGAGAAATCACGAATATACTAGATATCATGATTTAAATGATTTTAAAATTTTAAATTGGAGATAACCAGATAGGAAATACAAAATTACAACATCTCAACCACCGAACTCAGAAAAGATTGCACCAGTATAAAATTGTTTACTCCATTACCCCTTGTTCAAGAAGGATTGTTCATCATTTACATCCCAGCTTTGAAAAATCTATCCTGTTGTCCTCTGCAACTAATTTGTTTGAATTATTTATAAAATGTATTTGAAGAGTCACGACTCTTCATTTAACCAGTATAACCATTTATATTCCACGGAAAAAATAAAAACATTTAATTGCATTGCCTTATCGACAAATTAAATGTTTTAAACTATAGTCGAGCTTTTAATTTTCCCTTTATACCTTGACCGGTCCTTATTGTGTCATTTAAATTATTGTTGCGAGAGCTCTTTTAACTTTACTGCTCTACCGACGTCAACACTCTAACCGCGTGTGGTACCGCGATGACCGATCCCAACCACTACGCTCACTGCTTGCCTTTGTTCACTGTGCTACCGCAGTCACTAGCTTAACTGCCAACGGTACCACGGTAGCCATTTCTTAACCGTCACCTAGCCGCCTACTAACCGCCCCGCTGCCAACCTCCATCCACCGCAATCACCACGGGCTCCATTCTAACCGTTCGCGGCATTGCGATAGTCGTTCACTGATAGTCACTTGTTCACCACGTGCCCTCCGTGTCTCTGCTAGCTACTTGCCTTCGTTCATCGCCCCACCGTGGTACCGCGGTAGACTCTATCCGCTGTTTGTTGACTCGATCGACTGTTTACCGTACCACCACAGCCGGTTTGAAGACTACGCACGATGTAGCGGTAACAATCATATGAGTGGTCAACCATCATCGCTATTCCACGAGCCACTTTGCAAAAGGCCGCGGTAAAGTGGTGAATAACATACCTAGTGAATATTAAGGTCGTGATATAATGTATAAAGTATATATGAAGGGAAAAAATGATACCTTGATGGAAAAGATAACACATGAACAGGCTCAAATGGGCAAAGAACTTAGAATTTTAGTGGAAAATTTTTGGTTCTAACACCACCCCTTGCAACCCCTCATGATCAAATATATTGTATTCTAATTACAAGTTTGAGACACCATTTTTCCTAACAAGAAAACCCAATCGGAAAAAACCCCTCTCCAAAAGAGAAATGATACAATGGAAATGTACAAGTGAAAAAGATAGAAGGAGGACTCATGATGACCCTAAAGGACTACTTCTATCACATAAGTACAATAAATATTCCTCCACGAGAGAGATAAATAGATAGTATGGATCCTCCCATAAGATGATAGATCCTACAGTGCTAAGTGATGCTCAAAAAATAATACAAAATATGATCCCTAAATATTGAACAACATTTCTCCCCCATGTGAGAAGAATGGTATTCTTTGAATGATGCTCAAGATCTAAAGATAATGATGTAATCTTTGAAATTTTCTCAAATACTCCATATAAAGGCTAACATATAATGGGAACCAAAGATGTAGATGTGTTGACAACAACATTGATGCAATTATCATCAAAAGTGCATGTCAACTCTTATCAAATGAGACTCGCTAAAAAGTTCTAATATTCCTTTGAAATAATCATCTCAATCAATTGTATTAAAAACACAACTATGAAGATCTTGTTATCTTGAATCATGAGAAATCAAAGACATAGTAACACTTAGCCCTGAAGAATCAAGAGGTGAAGAAGATATGATATTAGTGCAAGTTGTAGGAACCAGGGAGGAGGATATAACTCCAAGGTTCAAATAACTAAACTATATCTCCTTTTTGTATGTTGAAGGTATCAATGTCATCTATACTTAAACCATCATCAAAGTTGATAGTACTGAAGAAAGAAAGGGAATATAATTTGGAATCATGATCAACATGTCTTATAGCAATAATATCTCTATGGTGTGAACTCAACTATTTTTATTACATGCCACTATGTGTGATCTAATAAATTGAAAGAAGATCATTGGATAAGAAATGAATATAAAGTACATAATTGTATGTTCCTTCACCAATATCAATAGACCATTTTCCATAAGTTGGCATATAGGTGTTATTCGCCATCAAAATTGGTGAGAATGAACAAGGCTCAAATGTAGAAAATAGTTCGGGCTAGGTGGAGTCATGTTGTTTGATGCCCTAGAATCAAGAAGCCACTTTTGTGATGTGGTGTTTGAAAAAGAAAAGAGTGACATACCCTTTTTCTTATCTTTGTCTAAATGTGTGGGTGAACCCACAAAAGTGGTTTACAATTGGAGTGAGGAGGGAAAAGTTGAAAAAAATGACCCCATGCCAAAAAAAATCATTTTTGGGGTTCGAACGAACCTAAAGAGGGTTTCAATGAACAAGGGTTCGAACGAACCCATTTAATTAACTTCCCACCATTCTCGCAAAAAAAACCAAAGGAAACCCTTTTTGAAAGGGGGTTCGAATGAACCCCAGTTTGAGCGAACCCCTAGGGGCTCGCTCGAACCCCCCATTTCCCTCCTTCTCCCCTTCAGGTGGTACAAAATTCTAGAATTGTGCTTCGAAGCTCGGGTTGAGGATGAAAATGGAGGAGACTTCACAAACCCAACTGGATGATGGTAGTCCTCGAAACGATCTATCCGATGAATATAATTTTAATATGTTTTGGTTTTATTATGTATTTTCTTTTTTAGCTTTATTAAACAAGTTTTTCACCATAAATCAAGCTCTTTGTTCTGCACATGTGGAAAAATAGCAAATTATCAAAATAAATTTTTGAAAAATATGTTCAGGCTGGGTATTGATGTCCTTGATCCATTAAAAAAAAAATTGAATTTCGATGCATACATAAAAAGTTATGTTGTATACAGTCTACCTATGTTTGAATTGTAATTGGTTTGACTTTGAAACTTGATTAAGGAAAAAATAATAATAAAACACTATGAAACCAAATGAAAGTGCTAGATATCATAGTTACAAATCTAAATTCAAAAAAATAGAATTTTATCCTTCATGCAAAAAAAGTTATGTTGTATACAGTGAGCGTCACTCCTTAAAAATGTTTTTTTTTTTTAAAGCTAGTTTTCGAAGGAGATGGAAAAAGAAGTGCAATCTTATTCCAAAATTTCTGAAAAAAATATATTTAGAAACTATAGACAAAACGTCACAACTCACTAGTTTTCATCATCTTCAAATTCCTCACGATTTAGCCGCTATAGGAACCCGAAAGTGAAGATTTAGTTAAAAAAAATCAGTTTGGTGTCTAGTTTGCCCAAAAATTGTAAACCAGTATTGTGGGATCACCCATGTAGATGATGTATATGGAGAAGAGGAAGAACCACCTTTCTTGGATGTAGGCAACTAACTTTGATTTTGTTGAAGAAGATGGCTCAATTCATCATTTTTTTGTTTTATAACATTGGTTTACTACATGCCCTTGTTTCTTATAATAAGTACATGTGGGCCTCTCCTTAGAATTTTTCCCTTTTAATTGGGAAGATGAATTAAATGGATTTTCTAATTTTGTGTCCCTTAGTGTGATCCTTAGTTTGTTTCTTTAACTTAGATTTTAAGCCTTTTGTTCAATTGCAACAAGAGCTTGTGTCTTTCAAGGCTTCATGGTACCCATTTGAATTAGTTTGTATTGTTCCTTTGTGAAAGAAACAACAAATTTGAAAGTGAATGCATAGTAAAGCATGCACTAAGAGCATTATTTTTTTCTTTGATTTGGATTTTGAAGCCTTTTAGTCAATTGCAACAAGAGATTGCAGCTTTGAAGGCTTCATGATACCCATTTGAATTAGTTTGTATTGCTCCTTTGTGAGAGAAACAACAAATTTAAAAGTGAATGCATAGTAAAGCATGAACTAAGAGCATTCTTTGTTTTATGAAAAGAAAAAACAAACATTGCATAGTTAAGACCTAACTTCGATAAGACACTTAGGATCTTGATTGTTCATCTTGCTTTCCCATTCCAAATTGTTTGAGTTGGAACCTTAGTAAATTCAATTTAGTGAAGAATTCTTGTATTGTGCTAAACTTGTATAGATTAAGACTTATTAGTCCATTCTCCAGTTGATGTCTTTTCATTACATCTTGTTTGCCAAGTAGAATTTCTAATGTTGTGGTGGATTTAATGTGAAAGAGAAGATCAGGATAGATAGACATACACAAATTATTGTAGGCTTCATCACTTCAATTTACTATTTATGTTTTTCAATTGTTGTTGTAGGTTTAGGTTCCAAACACATAGTGACATGATGTAGTCTTAGTTTCTTGAGTTTTACCCCCATTGTTCCATTCATAGAAGTTAAATGGAGGTATGATTAAGTCCTTTTTCACCAAAAAAAAATAAAAATACACAAGATAATCCCCTAATTTGATTATAACTGATTTTAGGCCCCTCCAAAAATATATGTAAGAGAAATTACAACTTGCGCTAAGATTGGATGCCTAATCTATTTTTATAAAACATGAAAAAAATTACAAATTTTGATAAAATAGACTATCCAAATTCTAATTTTACATGTGTAAATAGATTCCTTATGAAGTTTGGTAGTTTTAAAAAAATTGCATACAAATTCTAATTTTACATGTATAAATAGATTCCTTGTGAAGTTTTGGTAGTTTTAAAAAAAATTATGCCCCATAGAAATTTGCATACAAAAAATGATTTCAAATATCAAAAAAAAAAAAATTTACAACTTGCACTAAGAATGAATGCCTAAATCTATTTTTATAAAACATGAAAAGTTTTACAAATTTTGATAAAATAATTCTAATTTTACATGTGTAAATAGATTCCTTACGAAATTTTGGTAGTTTTAAAAATATTGCATACAACTTCTAATTTTACATGTGTAAATAGATTCCTTGTGAAATTTAGGTAGTTTTAAAAACAAATTATGACCCATAGAAATTTGCATAAAAAAATACTTCAAATGTCAAAAAAAAACAAATTAAAACAACAAAATTTTACAAATTTGAGTATGTGATTATGTATAGACAAAACCATCTTTTCGTCAACTACAAGAAGTCAAAAAAAACAACCAACTCCTTGTTTACAAGTTATAAGCAATCAAGTGAGTGGTTAACTAACTGCTAGAGGAGACACTTAATTGTTATCATAAACCGAGTAGTTATAATAAATGTATTAGTTGTAGTAAAGACAAGTCTGAGTCAAAGGGAAGGAGAGATCATAACTGGGTAGGGGAGAGGGGCCACTAGTCGTGCGGGGTCCAATAGTCGTGCAATCAATTGTGATTATTCATATCAATACTAGAATGAATTAATATTAGGGGAAAAGACCCAATTGCCGCCCATGATCCAATACCTGTTTACTTCTTGTTCCCCTGACCCCCCAATAACCGTTTACATTTTAGTCATTACATTGTTTTAATTATACCAATACAAATTTATAAATTACACCAATACATGTTCACTACTGAATGTGTAGTTGACAAAAATAAATAAAACACATTGAAAACTATTGAAAACACCTTTTTAACTATTGAAAACACTTTAAATTTTTGTGGGTTTTTATTGTTTGTTTAATGAACAGGTACTGGCGAAGTGGTAAAGATGTATGGGATGAAGGTTTTAAAACACCATTTTTGAACACCTGTCACTTTACGGGTTCCACAAGGCGCGTTTTAAATACCCAGAAGCCATTTTTTTTTTAAGGTCCTAACTCGCTTATAAAGAAGCCCAAAAAACAAAAATTGAAATCAAACCTATTTTACACTCTACACAAATGCGCGAAGTTAGCCCTAACGGCTACTGGTACGTTTCCCCTATATCAAAGAGTAAGATGCTGAAGCTAATTTGCAAAGCTTACAACCATCTTGATTCAATAGGCGCAAATTTAGAACTTTGATATGTGTGTGGAGCATATGAGAACGTCATCTGCATTGAAGCATGTGAAATCTCCATGTCCCAGCAGTATCACACTCTTGTCGAGGCACAACCTACTCAACAACAATGCCAATTTCCAGACCTGTTCTCGACTAATACAAGAGGCGGGAGTGTCAGCTTCGAGTGAGAGATGCTAGAAGAGAGGCAGAGCAGAGAGATCAAAGGCGAGTAGCTTGACAGGGTCGGGTGGATCTCGAGATTGTTGTTGGTCTTCCCTCGATTATTTGCAATTGAACTTTTCAAAATCTTTTATACGTGTGGCAGATGATGTGCAGTGAAGGAGCTTGCCAAGCCAGAAAATCCACTTCACATAGATCACAACTATTGCATCATGAGATCCAATTCTCACATTAAAAATAGTTGTAGGATGCGTGGAGATGGCGTGTGTGGACAACATCATTGAAACCCTCTCGATCGAGTAGGTCAAAGAGGCATGCAAAGGGAACATTAATAAGCACGGGGGCACTGGAGTTGAAGCTAGGTTTATGGACCAACAACTACTTGGTCGAAGCTGCAAGGCTCTTCCTTGGACAAGTATCCAAAGTAGAAGAAAACATCTACACTGAATGGGAAAATAGTGGCGCAAGAGCTCTAGAAATCAGGGTTGATTAGGGCTAAATACAGACCCCAAACCCAAGCCAAATAACTCGAAATCCCTGCAATACAATGATTTCGACAAAACTGGCAGAGGAAAATTGCGTCGAGGGCCCTCTATTAAGAAAATTTACATTTTTTCAAGAATTTTGTACATGTACGAATCTGTCGTACAGATTGCATAGTACCATAGGGAAGAGGAGGAAAAAATTTGTAGATTAGAGGAGATAATTCAGTAGTTGAGCATGTTTCAATAATTATGATAGTAGTTGTTTATATAATGTTTAATAGTTGTGATAGTAGTTGTTTAAATAATGTCTAATAGTTGTGACATGACTACCTTAGCTTAAACAAAATGTATTCTTTTGATCTAAAAAGCAACCAATTATGTGATGCCACATAGCGCTCAACTACCCATGATGTGAATGCACAAGTATTGGTAGCATTTTTTTTTTTTGGGCCTTTTTGGACACCTTGACAAAAAACATGTTGATGTGGCATCATATTTGATGATGTGACCTTGAAACAAAAGTTATAAGCAGGGGACTTGCCAAGTAAGCTGTTGTAAAAAAAAATGGAGTGATTTGAAATTTTCACGTAGGATTTTGAGAAGCTCGAAGTTAGGGTGCACAACTACTGGGTCCTCTCCCCTATGGAAGTTACTGATTTTGATGTAACGAAAAGTCAGTATTTGTTTCTTAAGCCTTATAGACTCAATGGCAATGTTTGATTAGCTCCACAATACTCCAATCATAGGGCTAAGTGTTGCAGTCATTTTGATTCGAGAAGAGATGTGCAATCATGACTCTAATATCATATTGGAGAAGATAAGATATGAATGCAACATTAATATAGCTTTCCACTAGTGAACAAATAAGCAAAAAAGAATGTTTATCAATTTAATATGAAGAGTATCTAAAATATACAATGAGTTCATTGCATTTATAAGCAAGGTAGAGGAGGTAGGAAAGTAGGACTAAATGATTGACTACTCCAAAAATGCAACACATGTTTGCTTGTATGACAAGTGTTTGAGCATGTGTCAAGTGTGCATGAAATAGATATTTCAAAAGGTGAGTACACGTGTCTCAACCATATGAATTGAAACAAAAAGGTAAAATATCTAAGTGGAGACTTAACTAGTGTGAATAGGTCAACCTAGAAAGGGTGATTAGCTAGCTAGATATGAAATAACCCTATTTGCACTAACACCTAAATGAAAATTTAATCAAATCTCCCAAAAAAGGAGGAAAAATCCTACATATAGAGAGCTATGAGAGTTGTAAAAGTATATTAGAATGATAGTGAACTAGAAAAAGTAGGAAAAAAAGAACAAAAATGACAGGAATGATGAAAATGAGAGGCTTTGCCCCATAGAAAGGAGGTGCCAATCAACAAATACTAATGCCTTGACAAAGCACAAGTGCCATGAGCACCAAACCAAGATGTGGAAAAAAATAACAAGGAACCTACAAGGGAAATCGGTTAAACCTATAAGGAAAGGGGTTAGGAGTTAATGGAAATGAGTGGGAAAATAGAAAACCCTACACATAGAGAGAAAATGCCAGGAAAAAGCCAAAAAATGGTGAGGGAAAGATGGAGGAATATCATGTTGCTTCATGTAAGGTAAATGTGACCTAGGAAGCACACTAGTAACTTAGGATAACACGAATGCTAATATGCACAAGCATTGAAATGCATAGGTGCTACTATGATCAACGTTGGCACCAAAATGTCACTATGCACAAAAATCTATAAAATAGACCAATTAAATATACAAAATACCCATTACAAAAGATGAAAATGGACTAGGAAATGACAAACCCCTACAAAGAGGGGGGAAATGGTTAGAAATTGACACGAAAAAAAAGAAAAAAGGACAAAGGATGTTAAGCCAAATCGTGCTCAAGTTGAGAGGCTTAGGTGACTTGACAAAATGAAGGCACTATTTTGTGCCACATATGTGCCACGCATAGGGTACAAGCATCAATCTAGAGCTTGCACGTTTGAAAACTCACAAAAAAACTCAAAAAGAAAGGGTTAAGTCACCAAGCGTGCTAAAATGTGAACAATGAAAGAGCAAAGCAATAACAAATATTCATACATAAGAAGAAACATTTACCTTGCTCTTTAAGTACCTCAAATTGAGCTTGAAGAGGAATGTGCCCAATGTTGAGAGATCCCATAAGAAGTCTTTCAACACCTCTTTATGTGCTCTTGTTGATGTGTTGATATGTAGGTTACTCTTCAATTTGACAACATGACTTTATTTTGAAGTGTGATGGTTAAGAATGGCTTTGAGAGAGTTTGATTTATAGATGAAGGAGATTGAGGATCAATGGTTGAGATTTGATCTCAAGATTCAAGGTTGAAAATACTTGAGAGATTAGAGTGAATGAGATATCCTCAATTAGCAACATTTTATTGATGCACTTGTAGGGAGGTGAATCAAGGAGATATGAATGACTAATATTAGTTTGACAAAATCCAAGTGTTGAATTTGAGTCCTCTCACATTTGTGAGGACACATAGGGAGAAGGAATTATGACATGTGTCCTCTCACACAAGTGTGAGGACACATAGGGAAGAGAGTTTATGATAAGTGTCATCTCACACGTGTGAGAACACATAAGAAATTGAAATAGAAACATGTGACCCCCCTCACATGGGGATAAGGAATGGAGAAATGTGACTCCTCTCACACATGTGAGAAATCACATGGGGAAGAGAGATTATGGCAAGTGGAATAGAGATTTTACAAGTGCTTTCTCACATAAGAGTTTTTGATAAGTGCCCTCTAACACACATGTGAGAACACATAGGAAAGTGAAATAGAGACATGTGACTCCTCTCAAATGTGTGAGATATCGCATAGGACTAATGGATGGAAACTGTTGGAAATATTGTTGTTATTGATGTCAAAGGAGTGTAGAACATATTATTGTTACTAAAGAAGAAAATCAATTTTCCTTATTCAAAGCAAATCGCACCATTCCAATGAGATCGTTTAATCATGGAAGTGCTACAACTAATAGAAAGTGGACGACCTCCTTGTGAAAATCCAATTTTATATTGTTTGAGGCATTTTTGAATGGACAATCTCTTGTGAAAATTAAAATTAATTTTATGTGAGGTCTTTTTTGCATAGGTCGACCCTCTTGATGTGGTCGCCAAACTTAAGAAAAATAAATTTATTCATGTGCAAACTTGGGTTGGCCCTCCTTGAAGGATCGTCTCCCTTGGGTGAAGATGCATAAGGAAGGTATAAGTAGAAGTTGTTTGTGGGGTAAATAAAAGAAAGCAATTAAAGAAACATTACTCATATTTCAGCGAATTTTTGAAGAAGAGAATATATATGAAGAAGTTGTGAGAAAATTTTATGAAGGAAACTCAAATGATTATCATCCATTGAAGAAGTTATATTCAAGAAGGCAAAGTTTTGTTCATTAGAGGTTGGTTCCTCTCAATAGAAGAGATTGGTGTCTATTGATAAGTTGGCGCTTAGTAGCGAGGATTGGTGTCTCTTGTGGGTTGGTGCCTACAAAAAATTTGTAAGAGAATTTTATTTTTGTGACTAGATTTGGACAGTAGATCCAAGTACTCTTTCTTTGTGGTTTTCTCTTGAAAGGGTTTTCAAGTAAATCTTGTGTCTCTTAGTAGATCTTGTGTGATTTCTCTTTTTGTGGTTGTTGGATTTTAAATAAGTGAAATTTTATCTTATATTGATTCACCCTCCCTCTCAGTATAAGTGTGTGTGTTCATCAAAGACAGATGACTCTTCTCACACATGTGAGAGATCAAATGGGGGAGGAGGGATTATGACAAGTGGAAGAGAGACTTGAAAAATGATTATCACACATGTGTGAGAACACTTAGGAGAGTGGAATGGAGATAGGTGTGAGAGATCACGTATCTAAGATGAAGAGTTAAGATTTTCTAAAACAAATGGATGGCTAATATTTCATGGAAAGATTTCAAAGATAAGATTATATGTGATTAATTAAATTAGTTGCATTTAGGAATGTGCAAGGGTTAATTAGTTAATTAATTTGATTTCATCAACTAATTCGATTGAGGTTTAACCAACTAATTGGATTGAGGTGGAAAAGGGAGGAATTATAAATAGTTTGCATTTATTTAATTCTTGTAGGATTAGACTATGAGGTTGGAAGGAAAACTACAAAGAAATTTAAGAATAAAATATGGATCAATTAAATAAATGGTTAATAATTATTTAATTAATGCTTGGAATAGGATAAAGTTTTGGTGTGGTTAGGTTTTTGGGGGTTTCAATTCGCACCTCTAGTATGTGGATTAGAAATGAACAGCTATGCATAGATTAACTACTCTTCAAATTAGGAGGGGAAGCTCCCTCTTTGCTAATGTTGCTTAAAGAAAGTAAACTAAAACTAATTGTCAATCTTTTTGTTCAACTAAGAGCACAAGGTTATAAAACTCTAGCGCTTTAGTTGAGATTTTCTCTTTTTGAATTTCAACTATGACTAAGCCTACTCTAATGACGCTTTTAACAACTCAAGTAAACTCAAAGCTTGAGAGTTAAAAGTGAACAAGGAATTGATTCTTTGACACACATACTTAAACAAAAATTCTCTCAACACACACCTGAAGATTCATTGTACTTTTCAATGCAATCTGAAATAAAGATTGTCTAAGCAAAACATATAAAACAAAACTTAAGAGAGTAGATCAAAGCAGCAAAGTAGGCATAAGATTTCCTTTCTTAAATTTCAAATAACGATTACACTTCTGGGACAACAGGATTGTAGCAATAACAAGCTTACAGTTTAGCGGTCAACTAGAATACACTTAACACAAAACACATGAACTGAACAATATCTTGCAGCAAAAGGCAGGCAGGCAAGCTTGCTCTTACACAAAGTTAACTGCCATTGAATAACAACTTGCAGGCAAAAGTAGGCTCAACAATTTACTATCACAATAATTGTTAAAGAAAAATGGGCAAGGTTGCCCTTATTTATACACAAGAAAAGGAGTAGGGAACCCTAAAATCTCCTTGCTTTTACAACCAAGACTTGCCAACATGCAAGCTTTATTTCTAAAACTAGAACAAGATAACCATCTAACAACCTATGAAAGCAAAAAAAGGGAAAGTGCCAACTATTACATCTTGATTCTTTCTCTTTCTCAAAGAATGGATAAGGATGAGACAAGAATAGCAAGAAAGCTTAGAGAAAGCATCAAGTTCACTGTTGCTTTAAATCTCAACTGCATCTACCAAAAAGTTGGAAACTACCTATCTATCAGGAGCGTTGATACCATCTTAAGCCATATTTCGCTTTTCCAGGATTTCCTCACCATCTACAATTGATCTCAGAAAATCTTTGACCTCATCAGCTGCTTTATTGAATCTTGTTGACATCACAACAATCTGACTCATCTTTCTAGCAACAAGATCACTACTGACACTATCACGAACAAGATTCTGGAACTCAACTTGCACTTCATCAAGTTCAATGAAATTGCCATCATCACCACGATACCGACAAGGAATTTGTGAAACAAACATACTAATGAATTTGAGGACATCAACAACCTTCTATCTATATTCAACTAGCTCTATAAATATTCTTTCATAAGTTTTCATCTTGAAGAGGTGGCATTCTCTCCATGCAAGAATTTGTCTCTTGTGTTCTTTTGCAACTACTGAATCATATGGTATCTTCAAATCTGAAATGCTTATCCCGTGCATTGATTTCACCTTTGCCATACCTTGCTCAAACCCTTGAACCCCTTGACGCAGATCATGAGCATTATAGCTTAACTGATACATCTCTGCAAGCACAAATTTTCCTTTGATGATGAACTCCTCTATCCAATCTCACATTTGCTTCCCATATACAACCAACTGTCTTAATTGGTGTTGATCAGCTGGTGTCTCTAGAATTTGTGGAAGCAATTGAGTAGCCTATGAAGTGCTATGAAGTAGATTAGAAATATATTGTCGGAGTTGCTGATTTTTAGCCTTGAGGGTTGCCTTATCCTCTCCATCTTTAAGCACTCTATCCTTTAGATTTCCCGTTGTAACCTCAAATAAATTCACATCAGTGTGTCGAGTGTTTCTACCGAGATTGGCTTTGACAACCGTGAAATCATCAATCCACCTCATCAATATTTTTATCTTCTTGAGGCATAGCAGTCTCAATGATAATCTCACCATCTGGATTCTTCTCTATGTGAACTTGTTGCTTAGGCTTCTTTATTGGTGGCTCTTGGTAAACGTTGTCAAGCTCTATGAAGTTTAGTTGATATGAAGGCCTCCTCCTCTTCCTTCATAGAACATTCTCAAGCCAAGATGAGGTGTCTTTACTAACTTCTCTGGGAGGTTTGGCTACAGCTTCATCAACTTCTTCATCTTTTAAATCAATATGGATCAAAGAAGACCTCAATGATGGTGGAGAATCTGGAGTCAAAGGTACTGCTTCTACTTGTGGTGCGGGCTCTTCAGGTGGAACTTCTTCTGCAACTATTGGCTTCTCCTGCTGAACTACATCGAAGAAATCCAATTTTCTTCTTATGCTCTTTTCCATTCTACCAATCTTCAAACTTTCTAAAGGGTGGCTCATAGCCTTCATTCTCGGTCTTGGTTTGGAAGAAGATGGTAAAGATGAATGCACTATTGGCGGCTCTACGACTAGAATAGCTTCCTTCCGTGTTCTCTTGAGGTTTAGGAAAATCCTGTTGTTTTTAACAACTCAGCTCCTTCTTTCTTCAATTGAAAATTTTTCTTTGATAGACCAATTGACTTATGGAAGTGGCTATTGCTCAATCTTATTTCTAGCGTACATAGGAAGAAGTACTTCATCATCATCGAACAATCCTTCTATATCCTCTGACAATAAATCATCCATCTGCTAGAGTGTGAATCTATTATTATCATGCTTTCGTACTTCAAACTCATCCTTGCAATTTGCCCAGAAATATTCAACTGTGGGCATGCGTGCTTGATTCTGACCAAGGCAGGATGCATAAAGGCCACAAGGATCATATGAGCACCTCTCGTTGAACAACTTGAGGCCAAATTTTGATAATTCATCTCCTATCTCCTTGGCATATGTCGACGATCTACATCTGTAGATACCCATCTCAACTGGAAAACTAAATGTAGCCTTCTTTCGGTTTCGCAAGAATGTGTGAACTTCATACACTTGCCTCAAAGACTCCATGA
Organism: Sequoiadendron giganteum; assembly: GCA_007115665.2. Lineage (NCBI taxonomy): Eukaryota > Viridiplantae > Streptophyta > Pinopsida > Cupressales > Cupressaceae > Sequoiadendron > Sequoiadendron giganteum. The sequence continues at coordinate 871,003 of CM021103.1, forward strand.
AAATCACCTCATTTGTGGGATACCTTGGCAACAAGACTGGACTAGTTGAGAAGTTGTATACTCTGATGTAGGAGAAGTTAGGAAACTCGATGAACCAATCAGCCCACTCTGCCATTGCTGCCTTGGCAACTAATGAAATCCGTACCTGCAACTCGTTGTCTAACTCTCTCACTATATGCATCAAGAATGCATCATTGACCCGCCTACAATGATGTGTTGATTCTAAAAAATCCAGCTGATGGTAATGATGATAAAAATTTTGTACATCCAAAGTTCCATTGACATTCAACCCTCTAAATTCGCCTTGAAAGGCCACTAGGTAGACAAGGTAGGAAATCATGTGAAACTCATGGATTTTGAAATATTCGATCATCTGATGATGGAGAATATCGCTGATCAAAGTCGGCCAGCCATAAAGCTCTAGTTTATTCATGATGTGAGAGATGATATAAAACATCCAAGGCTAGAATTTAGTGGTGTTTGCTTGACCAATGACTCGGTTGAGCAAAGTAATCATTATTGCAATCTCCTTGAATTATCCATGCCCAACATTTTTTGGCAAAGTGGTGTGTTTATCCTTCAACCATCTTTGTGCAACTTTCTTGCAGTATTTGTCCTTGTGCATGTGCCACACCTTTTCACATTCTTCAATAGAGACAACCAAATTTTTCGACCAAGGTGGTATTAAAAATCACTTTTCAACAATGTCTAGTTTAAGGCTCCAAACAACTCTTCCATCTGCTGCTTGAATTTCTCACATTGTTGAATTGTAATGCTTGACACAAGCAATTAAAAACTCTAGACTTTGCACTGAGACGGGAATTGAAGTTGTTGCAAGTAATCCAGAATGACAAAGATGTCTGACTGAAACATTTCCTACATCTTCTAATGCACACAAATCGAACACTGGTTTTATATTATGCAAATCAGTTTCAAAAGTTTTGATGAAATCATGATATAGCACTGACTTGGTTCTAAATTCGATGGGAGAGTACTCCATGCTGAAAAACTTGAATTTTGACTATAAACTTGACTATATTCATACACTTTTGCACAAATAGCTAAACATTGAAGGTTGATTTCTCTTGAAAAAAAGTTGGGACCTGGGTTTTGTAGAGAACTTCGTTTCAGAAAGACCTAGATCATCCGTTTTGGAAAATAGTGATGGCTAATTGAAAAAGCAGAAACCCTAAAATTTTAGGATTTTCCCAAAAAAGCTGAGAGCTTGGTTTTGTGTAGAATTGTGTTTCAAAGAGACCAGGTGATTAGATATTGAAAATGTTGAAGATTTCTTGGACATGCGTGAAACAAGCAAGTTCTTGAAAGTTGAAAGTTTTTCCAAAGTTGTAGAGAATAAAAAACCAACCTGACCTAGACTGTTGAAATTTGAAAAAGAAGACCCCCTTCTTTTGAAAATTGATGCCCTGGAAAATTGAAGCATGAAAAAGCAAGCCATTGTGTGAGCTAATCTGGAAAATATGAAGAACTCTGAAAAATTAACACATTTTGGCCTTCAAATATTGAAATGAAGAAATTATTTGTCTCCTCCTTTGGACGCCACCTGCAAAATATGAATAATGAATGCACAAAGCCATCTTAAATAGGTTTTGAGGATGAAAAACATGCTTTATTCTCTAGCTTTAAATCTTTTGAAGCCAATCTTGAGTAAGTTCATCGAATGTGGACGTTGTTTGGATGATGCATGAGGCAAACTGGAAAATTTTAAGGCATTGAGCCTTGGGCACCCTTCTTGACTAGAAGCGCTTTTCCTTAGCAAACTTAGCCAATTTTCTTGAAATTCCAACTTTTGCTTGAAAATGTGCCATCAGTTTGATCTTCATTTTGGCCTCTAGATTGATCTTGTGAACTAGCTAAATGATCCATCGTGAAGCTTGATTGAATCTGGCGAGATCGTTTTGGAGGTTGCTCATGCTAAAAGCTGAATCTGGACCCTTGAAATGTTGGGTGCCCCTGGCTACCCGGGGCGCCCATGGCTCCCAGTGTTAACCATTTTTTTTATGTTCTTCAATTTCTATGTTTTCTCACCTTCAGATGAATTCTCAGTTGAACTTGCACTACCGGGAGCTAGACTAACCTAATGAACTAGCTGTCAGATTTGTTGGATGGCGATGAATTTTGAGGAGGGTCTTTTGGAGACTATATCTTTTGAAAACTAATTTTAGGGCCTCAAAATTTTGAGTGCTCTTGGCTACCAAGGGCGCCTTTACTACCCAGTTCCTAGATTTTCAACTTTCAACTTTGACTTTTATGTTTTGCACAATTTTATCCCTCCATTCAATCTTCAATATCTGGTGATTGACCACTCTGATGAGTTTGCTGATGATTTCATTGGAGAACTGCTTCAAATATGAAGATAACATGTTGGAGGTGTCAAACCCTAATTCAACCATTTGAGTACCCAAAATCTTGGGTGCCCCTGGCTACCTGGGGTGCCCATGATCACTAGAATTAACCATTTTTTTGACATTCAACTTTGACCTTCCATACTTTGTCCTTGGTTTGATCTGCAACTATGAGTGACTGAAGAATTTGATGAACTCGCTGAGACATCCACTGTGATGCTTGCAGAAGTCTGAAGACAATGATCATATTTGCAAACCCTAATCTTTGAATTAGGTCTTCCAAAACCCTTGGTGCCCCTGGCTAGCTAGGGAGCCTAAAGTTCCCAGACTTGGACTATTTTTTATGTTTTTCATGATTTGCATTTTGCTCCTCTGTCAAGAATTTTTTGTTCAATCCACAATTTCGACTGAATGATTGATCTGATGGACCTGCTAGTAGAATCACTGTGAAGCCGGTAGGATTCTGAGAAACACTTCCTGGGAAGCATAAACCCTAATAACATCATCTGAGGCCTTGAAAATATGGGCGCCCCTGGCAGCCAGGTGCGCCTTTACTGGCAAGTGTTAGTTTTTATTTTGCAGTTTTCAACTTTCCTTCGTTCTTCATCCTTTTGCTTTGTTCTTGGCAACCGAGGTTGAAAAATTTTTCTAACGCATGATTGGCTAGGCACCTAGACTAAGCAAGGGTGCCTAGCATCTCCAGACTTAGCCAAATTTTACCATTTTCAAGATTCTTCAACCTCCTTCCTTCGTTATTCGTTCCTCAAGCATCTTTCGTCGTTTCCTAATCTATGCAATGCCTGAGACTTCAAATCTAACACCTAGCAGTTGAGCAACCTCCATTGATGACCTTGGAGCTCCTTGTTTACCTCGCGGAGTGTCTATATCAATGTACTACATACACAGGAAGTAAACAGAACTATATGTAACATACAGAACAGAACAATACAATATGCTAGAACCATAAGATGTTTGTATTCATATCTCGTAAATATCACCATGTACAATCTCAAGTATATCTGTGCTATCAGTCATGGAATCATAATCATAATGACAACAACAGTAGTGTCTCTCGACTACAACACAAAGTACATATAACATTCGGCGGTTGGTTGAGCAACCAACCGTCGTGACGTTCCATAACAACCTGCTACAACTAATCGGGGCTTAATTACCCAAAAGTACATGCCAACAAATATTCCCACTAAGACTATAGTTTTATTGCATTATAATAACTTGGCCGACTATGGCCGACTACATCATCCCCCCCACAAAGTAGTCATCTTCCAGACAACTGAAAACCAAGAATGCCAACTGATCTTTCTTTTCCAAATGATTGTCACTCTCGCCCAATACTCCATCTCTCTCCGCCAATTTCTTCATGAGAGCTGCAACTCTCATCTGCTCGGCAGCCAAATGCTCTTGTACTATGATGGCTGGTGGCACTACAATTTGGCAATTCCAATAAATTTGATGGGGTCTGGGGGCAACACCCCTAAGGGGCAGCGCCCCTTGCGGGGGTCTGGGGGCAGTGCCCCTAGCAGGGTCGAGGGGCAGCGCCCCTCACGAGGGTCTATGGGCAACGCCCCTTGCAGGGTCCGGGGGCAACGCCCCTGGCGCGCTCCCTGTCACGCTCCCACTCAAAACAACATTGCGTGCCTCATTTTCATGATTTTTCCACATGTTCCAAATAGTGTTGATGAACCTAAAAAATACAGGTTTTGCATTGTTTTTCTGAGACTTCACTTTCTTCAGGTCGATGCTTGGTACGGTCATTTCCTGTTTAGACCGTACTGACTTTTTCACCTGTACAAGTACGGATTTCTGCTCGTTTCATACAGTCCCCTTCTCAGACGTGCGAACTGAATTCTTCTCCTGTCGTACGATGTTCTTCCTACAGCGTACGACTCCTCCATGATGCAGTCGTATGATTAGTTGTCTCTAGTGTGGGGGTTTTGAGACTTGATGTACGGACTTCTGGCGTACCCGTGAATGGCGTATGGATTTCTTGGCCTGGCATACGGTGATTTCCCCTAAATGGTGTACGGATTTATCTCCTCCTTGGCGTATGGATTTGGCAAGTGTCGTACTAGCTCTGTCTTCTCTCCGTCGTACGGACTTCTCCTTCTGGCGTACGGAGTTCTTCGTTTGGCGTACGGATTTGGCAAGTGTTGTCCCGGCTCTGTCTTCTCTCCGTCGTACAGACTTCTCCTTCTGCCGTATGGATTTGGCAAGTGTCGTACGAGCTTTGTGTTCTCTTTGCTATACGGATCTCTATTTGTGGCATACGGCTTCTTGCTTTTGGCATACAACTTGCTCATTAATGTGGCATACGGCTTTTTGGCTCTTGTCTATCGGTTCGTACAGACTTGTCCTCTTTTGGCGTACTAGTTTCCTCCCTTGTTGTCGTACGGCCTTTTGCTTTTGCTCCTCTCTTCTTACTTGGAAATTTCGTATGGTCCTTGCTTTTAATTGAATTCTTTTTCTTAGTTTAGGTCGTGCACTTTCCACCCTTGCCAATATTTTAATGTTTTTTTCTTTTATTTCTCCTTTTTCCTCTAATTTCTCTATTGCACTTTTATTTCTTCTTTTTAATATACTCCCTCTTCCATCCCTTAATTCGTCTAATTCTTTTAATTTTGTCTCCGTCTTTTTTCCTCTTTTATTTTCTCTCTCCTTCGTCTCTTTTCTTTCTCCTCCGTCTTCTTTCTCATTGTCTTTATTTTCTCTCTCTTCCATCTCTTTTTTTCTCTCTGTCTCTTTTCTCTCTCCTCCATCTCTTTTTTCTCTCTCTCCGTTTTTAACATTTTCTAATTCCTCTACTTTATTTTTTCCATTTTTTGGCGCCAACACAATTTTTCTATCTCGTACCTATTTGGATTTGTGGGTTGGCGTATCATCCGGTTCTGATATTATTTCTTTGTACTCTCCGAACTCGATCGAAAGTGTCTGGCTAGACATGTCGTTCTCTTCTCCTTCTTGGATTTCTCTGATCTGCAGCATGTTACACTCTCGCTGGAACACCTCATAATCTTCCATCTACCAATGAAATAAGCCATTCAACGAACTTGTCTCGTCTTTCGAGCAACTCTCGGTTTCAAGTACACCCTCCTCATTCGGCTCCATTGCTTTCCTCTCTTCGTCCATGTCCAACTCTCCCTCATCGGATTCTGATTCAGAAGATGCCAGTTCTTCACTGACAGCCTGATTCTTCAAGTCGATCACGTACTTTCTCCCGTCATTCTCTATGGATAGTGTATTTCTTTTCCAATTATGATTCGCCTTGGCTACCACTAACCACCCTCGTCCAAGCAATGCATTGTACGCCTTCCTCTGCAATGGAATGACTGCAAAGTTCAGCATAAATGGTTGTTCCAATCACCACCTTTTGCGCCATCAACATTCCCAACGGTTTGATACCATGTTGATCGGCATCGATGAGTTGGAATGTCAGTGGCTAGAGGGTAGGCTTCCCGAGGCTCTTCCATTTGTCTTCGGGCAGTACGTTGACTCCTGATCCTCCATCGACGATAGTATTTGTCAAGGTATTCCCTTCGATCTCCATTTGCACAACCGCTGGTATCTTCCCGATGTTCGCCGTGAGTAGTACAGGGTCAATGGTTTGTTCACCGTACAGTGGTGAATGTGGTACCAATTCTTGCCTTCGGTCCTCCACTCGCCATTGCTTGACATCCCCAAGGACATTTGTCATTGCCAGTCCCAACTGCGGCAACGTCTAGAGAAGGTCAATTACTTTGATCGGTATGGTGGTCTGCAGTACCTACCGTACGATGTTGGTTTCTGCCTCTGACCGCCGAGAGGTCTCTGGCTTCTCCAGAGATATTTTGTTCTCCTTCGCCATCACCAGTTCCACTTCGACTTTTGCTTCCTTCATCCTTTGTTTTTCCGTATGTGGATCTGGGTAGGTTGCCTTCTTTGCTTGTGCTCTGGTGATCGCCAGTACCTCTTGTTCTTCTACTTCCAGCATATGGATACCCTTCTGCTTGGGGCATTCACTATCTTCATAGTCGCCTGGTCCACACCACTTACACAATCTTCCTCTCGAACCTTGGCTGTTCTGGCAATCCTTGGCAAAGTGACCCATTCGTTGCACTTTCGGCATTGGATCATGGGTCGTCCTTTACCATCGTATTGTATTCTGTTCCTCGGACTCCTGTTGCTCTGGTAACCTCTAGGGGATGCATTGCTATTGTACTAGGGCTTCGGTGGTGTGTTCGGCGGTGTCGACGGTTCTCCTTGAGCGAAGAGTACTTGTGCACTTTTGGTTTTTAAATTGTACGTGCATTCCTTGACAGAATGTCCCATCACTTGGCAGATATCGCAGAATAACTTCTTCGGACAGTTCGCCTTCGTGTGACCTTCCCTATTGTAGTCTGTACACCATAGTTCTCGTGCTTCCCTCGTACTTTCTTTGTCGGCCTTCAATTCTTTCATCATTCACATCATATCTTTCCTGAGTGCTTGTACGGTCTTGGATTCACCATCGTTGTCATCCGCACTCTCCTCATCGTTCGTCTTATTTTTCCCTCGGGAGGATGTTTTGTTTTCACTTTCTATATCCATCGCCCGATTGTATGCTTTCGCGTACGACGACGGAGGCACGACTTTCATCTTTTTCCGTAGCGTCGGAAGCAAGCCTTCAATGAACCATCGCTTCTTTAGCCCATCGGCTGGTTGAACCTCCAATTTTCTCAGCAAGTCTTTCAGTCGTCGATTGTATGTGCGCACATTCTCGTGTTTTCCCTGCTTCGTACTATAGATTTCTGCTACAATCTCACTATCATCCCTCAGGAGTTTGAATTTGTCCTGAAAGGCCTTCTTGAGTAATCTCCATGTAGCTTTTTGTGCTTGGTCCAACTCTAAGTACCAATCAATGGCACTATCTTTGAGTGCCATCGGAAAGGCTTTCAACCAATGATCTGGGTCATCTTCTCCACTTGCTATCCAGATTGTCTCACATGTTTTGCAATGTCGAACTAGATCCTCTGACCCATTCCCCGTAAACTTCGGCAGCTTTTGTCGTTTCGGAGTCACCATCCTTCCCCGCTTTCCTCTTTGTATATTGGACCCAACTGGACCGGTTTCCCCGTTACCTTCCGGTGTGTCACTTGCACTCTCGGCCACGTACGAGTCACTTTCCCGTCCTCCGTCAACGTCCTCTACACCTTGAGTTTCCTGGGTCCCACTCCGGTGCTCCCTCTGCCAAGGGTTCTTGGGCTCAGACCTCCCTGTCCTCAACCCTTCGTCGTCGTCCGATATGGACAACTCCCGAAGGCGTTGGATACTGTTTTCAAGTTCACCACTCAAGTCTTCCTCATTTTCTTGGTTTTTATGTTTTTCTATGTACGGGGTGACGAATGGTTCCTCATCCCTCTCTTCCACAGAGTGCTGATGTGCTTTACTAAATCTCAGCCGCCGGTTTTCTTGCTCTTGTATTCTTAATGATCGCCGAATTCTTTCCTCCTCCACTTCGTGCCCGAATGGTACTCGATTCTTGTCCTTGTTCGGCCGTACGGGCATTTACAGGTCTTTCACGTGATCATTGTTGATTGCCAGGGGTACGTCTCCGACTAGTATCCCTTTCTTCCTCTTCCCGTTTGGTTCATTCCTTGTACCGCTGCAAGATTTGCTGCCTTCAGCGTTCTTGTTCCTCCTCTGCCAGAAGTTCTTGTAGAATGATGGAATGACGGGCCAACAATCTTGGCATGTAGTGGAGAAGGTGATCAACCTCGTCGTTTACTTCGAGGCGATCCCAAATCACTGCCTCAGGGACTTCTCGTCAGAGGGTTTGCCTCCGTACGTGGTCTCTTAGGGATATGTTCCAGAGATTTGTCAAATCCCGTGTCAAGTCGTCCTCTCTTTCTTCATTCGTTACTATGGGTTCGTCTGCTGGTCGGCCCATTATGCTGCCATCACACCGAGTGCTTCCCTGGTCCGCTTAGGCAACGACGCCAAATGTTTACCTTGTGGAGTGTCTATATCAATGTACTACGTACACAGGAAGTAAACGGAACTATATGTAACATACAGAACAGAACAATACAATATGCTAGAACCATAAGATGTTTGTATTCATATCTCGTAAATATCACCATGTACAATCTCAAGTATATTTGTGCTATCAGTCATGGAATCATAATCATAATGACAACAACAATAGTGTCTCCCGACTACAACATGAAGTAAATATAACATTCGGTGGTTGGTTGAGCAACCAACCATCGTGACGTTCCATAACAACCCGCTACAACTAATCGGGGCTTAATTACCCAAAAGTACATGCCAACAAATATTCCCACTAAGACTATAGTTTTATTGCATTATAATAACTTGGCCGACTATGGCCGACTACACTCTTGATTAGCTTCTGAAAAAGCAGAATAGACCCATTAGAGAAAAATTGTTCTTTTGACGATTTTGATTGGATCAGCCTGATGAGGAAGTATTTTAAGCCAATCAAATTCAGTTTAAACCCCTGGAGTCAGACATTCTATTTTTAGAAAATTTTGACAACATCCATTTGAGAAGAAACCTAGAAAAAATCTATTTTTAGAAACTTTCTATTTTTAGGGCCGAAAAACTGAGATCTTGGTTTTGTAGAAAACGTCGCTCTGAGCAAACCCGAATTCTTAGATTTTGAAAATTTTGAGTTTTTGAGCACCATGCATGACATGCAAGTTTTCATTTTTTGACCTTTTAATAGTTTTTAACAAGACTTTTGACCATTGTTTCAAAATGCCTAAGTGTAGAAAAAACTGTAATTTGGGGTACAACAGTTTGGAAAATTTTAGGTGTATACACCTCTTTTTCAACATCCTTTTGTCTTGAATTTTTTGCTTATACCCCCCAATCCCATGAACATATTCTTCCTTTCTCACATCCTTTATGCAAACAATCTCATTTCAAATGACTTCCCATGACCTACATTACTTAAAAGATCATTTTGTACTAATACTTTCATTGCAACATCAAATAACTCCTCTACTTCTATTGAAATGAAATCTTCTTGGAATATCTCAATCTTCATAACTAAATCTAAAAGTCCATCCAATTCACTCTGAAAGGCTTCTTTTGATTTGGACTTTCATGTTCCTTCTCTTGACTTTCCACCCTAGTCTTTATAACTACAATTTGTTGTAAAACATGTGCAACATCTTCCACAACTCCTAACATTGTCTATATTTGATGCACTTTTTGTATAGCACTCATCTTTGCTCTAGTTTTTTATTGTCCTCAAACACAACTTTTGCCTCACTCATAACACTCTCATCTATCTACATATAGAGTGTGGGTAGATCATGGGCAATGACCATGTCGTCTTCTTCAAAGGTACATACAATCTCTTCCTAGTCAATCTTCAAGAACATTTATACTCTCTTTTCTCCTTGTTGCACTTGCACACAAGTCATCACAAACAATATTATTGAAATTAAGAGTTCGCAAAACTCTTAATGTATTTACCATCTCTTCAATCTCTAGCATGGGTGTACAAAACCATTCTTCTTCCTTCTTGTCTATACTTCCTCCCAAACTTGTGTTACCCTTAATGTAACTTTCATCTTAGCCACTTGGGATTTATGCTTCTCATACATCTCTTGCATACTTTTCATAATTATGTTATTGTTGCAATCTTTCTATTGTAATCTTATACAAAATATTTTCCTTTATAGACCACTCTTCAACTTCTCTTATTGCTTGTTCTCTACCCACCTATAGAAGATGGAGAACAACTCTCTAAATCCTCTACCCATTGTTTTATCAATGGGGAATGTTTTAGTACAAAATGTCATTTACTTGAATCTCTACCCAACTCTCTTGTTAGAAGATGTTTTCTTTCACACTTTTTGTGTTTGTGTTAGCCCTTCAACACTTGCCTTTTATTCTAGAGCACTAACAATGCCTACAAAGACAAATGGCAATTAGTTTTATGCAATGTTACATTTTTCTCAACCGTGATGATGTAATCTAGGCAATGGGATCTAGTGAAAGATTACCTTATCGAGTAGCCTACAAACTCACCCACAAAATCATATGCCATCTAGAAGTCCACACAATACTATTTTCATTAATTTAAATAAATTGTCTTCACTAGAAAGAGAAAGAAAGAAATCATAATAATGTTCATGGATGACCAAAAGTAGTTCAATGGGACTTGAGTACAACACTTTATAATAGAAATTTTTAGGAAGAGAAACCTATAAAGGCTCCACGAAAGGTAAGAAAAAACACATATAAATACAAAACAAGGTGTTGCCTAGTACATATAGCCAAGAAGGTGGGACAAGTACTCCAAAGAGAAAATGCTAAAATTGGAAATCGAGTATCACTATCTAGACTTAAAATAATGAAGTCATCGGTGCCATCATTGACCACTATGAAGGGACCAATACAAGAACTAATCATGCTCATTGGGCTTTGTTGAGGGCTAGGTGTTAGGGTTAGAATGCAAATATCTAAAAGTTAAATGTAGATTTGAACAATAAACCGAGAAATAAAGCACACACAAAAGATTATAACACAGAGAATTTAACGTGGTTCACCCAATATGAGCTACATCCACAAAACCGCAGCCATCCAATGATTTTATTATCCAATGCAAAACTTATTACAATCTCATGAATAATCGCATTTTCTCATCATATTGCAACTCCCATCCCAACCCCTTATAACAAGCTTTTTAGAAGCTTCCAGATTAGGGTTATACAAAATCGAGTTTTTTCCCTTTTTCGATGATTTTTCTTTTTTCGGTGACGTCGCGAAAAAGTAGGATACATGAAGAGTGTACAGTATAGCATGATCAGTCGCCACATACCAACACTAGGAGGGTTAAGCAAGATACTCCTAAGATCACATCTAACATCCAAGTGAGGTGGCTAAAGAGTAGATCTAAGACGACGAAAAGCAATTGAACTATGCCATCAAGAAGAAACAGAACACAAGATTGAGGGGGAATATGATGTGGCACAAGCTATGAGAGACAATGTCTACTTGTGTCTATAAGAGAATTAGCAATATCTAAAGGTCATTTAAAGCTACTAGGCTTTTGGATATAGTATGAGTTGATCAACTTGTGGGCTCTAGAATCTCGAGAGACCTATAAGAATCTACGTTGAAGGATGATGGCCTCTTGAAGATGAAAAGCCTAAAAGGAACTAAAAATAATTATATTCCCAAATACAAATTGGCAATGGGTTGATATATGCCCATGATAGATAGATTCCCTCAATTTGGCATCTACACATTCTCCATGGCATTCAACGACTCATATTTTGGTCTAACATTTTATTCCCAATCAACCCAATCTGCACACCTAATTCATCTCATTTAGAGGAAAATCAACTCAAAACTCAACTTTCTTTTTCCCCCCTTGATTTTTTATCTTCCTCAATGATTTTCCAATCCCAAAATTATTTATTATTTGCCGATAGACCTGTTTCAACCATTTTTTAAATTGTTTATTATTTGCCGATACACCTGTTTCAACCATTTTTGTTCTTGCCCATATATTGCTGCTTCTTGAACATTTTTTTAGCATGATTTTCCCCAAAAATGACCCGCCCACAATTTTATGTGGGCCACATTTTACAACAGTTTTTTCTTTGTTCTTTTTCTCTGTGCTATCAACAATGATTAGCTAAAAAATCCCAAATGCTACACTCTAACCTTTCAAAACCATTATGGCTTCTTGTTGAGCCATTTAAAAAAGTGGCCATAGAACTGAAATAAGATGCTGCTGTAGCTACTACAATGTTCTATATTACTGAAGTTAGTTGGAAGATCTCTTAGACCTTTTAATTCATCTAAACATGTCATTTATTCCTTAAAAACCCATAAACAGCAAAAAAATCTCCTCAACCACCTTTATTTTATTTTTTGTGATGCAACATTGCTCATGGACCCAAATGCGTGCTTAAATCACCCAATCTTGATCTCTAACCATGGCTGTTGCTTCTTTGATACCAATCACGGCAACTCTCCATTTCCTTTTCTTGGCAGCTCTACAACTTCTCAAAAAACAACCAATAGGTGAAAAGAGAATTTTGTTTGCTTTAACCACTCAGCTCCTAATAAGGCAGCTTTAAAATTAAAAAAGCCTCAGCACTTTTAGCTTCAAAAATAATATTTTCTAGGTGGCTTGTCCCTCTCCCACATCCACTGCACCATAAGCGACAGCCACAAACGGGCGCTTTCACCATGCAAACAGTGCTTCAACTTCTTTGCGATAGCTTTCTCTCACATTGTTGCACAATCACTCATGGCTCTGTACTATAACATAGTTTTCACTAATAGAGAAACTGATTGCACAAAAAGAAACAGAACTCGCTGTTCTATTCAATAAAAGATCACATGAATTATATAACGTTTAAGAGGCACAACAAACTCCAAATCTGGGCCTGCATAAGCCACCTAACTATCTAACTGAAACTAACTATGCTGCCTCCAAGACTCGTCAGCAGTATTAACAAACTGCCTGCACACTAACAGCACATGCATTCTTCAACTATTCGAACATTAATTTGTGTAAATTACTCAAAATACAGTTTGCCCAAGTTGTCTACACCCTCTTCAAAAGTGCAAACTTCATAAGGAGATATTGATCATAGTAATGTATTTCATAAGAAGATATTAATTGCTAGAACACATTTAGAACGAGATAATAGTGAAATTAACACACTTCATTATGAAATATTATTCATAGTAATACATTTATAAGAAGAGACACCATAAGCTAAAAAACTCTAAATGGTCTCAAATTTGACAGACATGGATGTAAGAAAGAAAAATCTCCGTCAATCTGTACCCAAGAAACCAAATGATGTATGTTGAAATTAATAGAAAAAACGAATCACTGTTCTTGATAGAAACATGCTTTTTGCATAGTACAAAATACACTTTTTTAATCATACTGCAATTTTACATGCATGTTATGTACTGAAACCTGACTACTATAATATTATTAGTTCAATATCTAAAAATCTGCAAATGTGATTTCTACATTATTACAATAAACTCTAGTTGCCAAATCCAGCTGGATCTTGTTGAAAACTTGAAATCTGTCCAGATCTGGATGTTTTGCACCTGCGTTATTTGTCTGATTTGGTCCCGACTTCTCGAATCTTCTATGAAATCTACCCCATTTTTTAATTGAAATTCCAGATTTCCAAATTCTTGTGACCTCTGGAACAAATCAAAATTTTCAGATCTGGTAACTATGCAAAAATCCCCTAGAATAAAGGGATTCACTTAAAATATCATTCAAGCTAAATATACAAGAGTTTACAGGTATACAGTTTAACCAGAAATATGTAAAAGATTAAAGGTATACAGTTTTTCCAGTTAACACCCAGTTTCTACGGCCCGATAATAAACTCAGTTTTACATACCACGTTTGCAGTGGCTTAAGTTTCTATTTTGCCAATTTCTCCTTTCATATGCAACATATGCTCAACATCATAGACTTCTTCAGTAAAAGATCAGAAAATTAGCTTTGACCAACAAGAATAGAAGATTTATCATGATATCTATCCCTGACATAAACATAGTACCATGTGCGCTATTCCATCAGTATCAACATCATAGACTTCTTCAGTAAAAGATCAGAAAATTAGCTTTGACCAACAAGAATAGAAGATTTAACATGATATCTATCCCTGACATAAACATAGTACCATGTGCGCTATTCCATCAGTATCAGCTGGGTTGGCTAAGATATATTATTATATTACATCTATCAGGTATTTGATTTGAACTAACATATACCTTATATCCTCAAAAAATATATTATTACCCTTGCATAAGGTCTCAATATAACATCTATGATCATCAAGTCTCAAATAGGTGTGAAAATAAAAACCTTGTTTGCCCAGAATGGCATACTGAGAAATATCATGGACATTCAAGAGTGGGTAAAGATGAATCAAGACCCATTTACACAATGTCAAAACTGATGGTGAAACGTAATTTTACAGAGATTAAATTCTAAGAGGAATTCAAAGCATTAAATTCCAGCATCTTCCAGCCAATACTATGACGATAGTTCAATATCAAACTCAAATGTGCATGCTTCACACACAGATTAAAATTAATCTGCATCTCCAAGCCCATCACTCCCATCTCCTCTCTTATGTATTGGACTAAAGTGAGAACTAGATTTCCCTCGCTGTGCAGCAATCTCAGCATTTTTTCGAAGAACAGCTCCAGGGGATGGGTAAGGACGCTGTTGAAATAATGGTCCCTGAAATCAAATTATGCGAGGCATGATATCTGGTTAGAAAGTAAATTAGTGTACCATAAATTCAAAAACATAAGATAAGTATAAACAATCAACAAACAACTGGCAATTAGTCAAAATAAGACATACCGTAGCAGTAGTATCTGCAGCTCTGGGTTGTACACCTTTAAGACCAACCACCCTGAAGAACATTAATAACAAATAGCTTAATCAGACAATCTAAATCCCTTTACTTATCCTGTGGAATTGGTGCATCACTAAATATGCAAAATATTAAGTGGTATTAGAGCTTCAGATTTTTTTGACAAACAATGGCATGCTAAGCACCCAACAATCTGATTAAAATAAAAAATGTTGAAAATGAACCCTACCAGCCACCACGTGGAGCATCTGAATAAGAACTAGGATCCATAGGGTCAAGTTCATCATTATCACTGGGAATCCGTTTCCTGATATCTCTCTTGAATCCTTTTCCTGGAGGAGGCTTTGCTGCAGACCTGCATCAGTAATAAGTTGTCATTTCATATGGCATGCCACTGGTCCAAAATATTTATGTTCACAAAATAATGAAACCTGGAATTCGAAAACATTCTGTCAACAATAATCTACCTATGTTTTAGGTCCTTTTTAATTGATTCATCTTCAACAGCAGCGGTAATGTCTGCCTTCCACTTGTGCTTGAACTTGGATCCTGGGTTTTCCTCTGTTGCAGGTAAATATGTGCTCTGCTTTGCACTATGAAGCATGTCTTGTGGCACAGGAATGTTCAGTGTCCTGCATGCAAAAAGGATAGATATCACTACATCCTATTCATTCAAAATATTTGTCTGAGACACTATCAATAACAGAACCAACACTTCTCTTTTGAATTTTTAAAACAGCTCAGTTTAACACTTAATAACAGCATGGTAAGAAAACACTGGCAACATACTTGAAGGAGTTAGGATCAAAGGAAAAGTTCCAGGAGACAAGGAACATGAGGAGACTTCTCAAACTTCCCTCTCAAGAGGTACACTTAAATGTGGAATTCGGATAACAGACTAACACAAAAGAGCCAGTCATCCAGGCATTTCATGGGAGAACAAGGAGTAAGGAAACCAACTCTAGAGGTATAAACTGGTATTGAGAATCAAACAATTACACTCAAGAGGTATAAGGCCATATACAATCAAAAGATGAACCATCTTAGAGTTCCAATTTTTATTTGCTTTGAACTTTTGTGATTTATAAACTTGATTGATTGTTTAATAACTACTAATATGTGTTATGTCTTTTGACCTGCACCTTTGGCGTCTTTATATATGATGCCCTAATGTATTATAAGCATCACGAGTTCATATATAAATATAAATATTTTTCAACTTTTATTGTTCTGTATCAAGTAGGGTTCAAGCATGGTTGTATAAAAAACCCTATTGAATCTCTTTAGAAAAGGAGAAGTTAATTCTAGCCAGAAAATGGAAAGAATGCTATCAAGCTTTTAAAGTCAGAAGAATTCTGTATTAAAGCTTCAGGCTTCAGCCGATGTAAAGACATTATCTATTGGCTGTGTTGTTTGGTAGACAAATCTAGTAATTCCTTTAATAATTATTCTGCTTTTATAAAAGATAGCATTCGGTCTCACAATATAATACAGAAATAGAGATAACTGTAAAGGAAATTTAAGCACAAGCGGTAGGATTTACATTACATTATGCAAGAAACCAAATAACAAATGCACAACCGTGCAACAAAATACTAACAAGCTTCTGTTTTAGGGGTAACAATTTAATTGGTATTAAGCAAACTCAACAGCTGCATAGCCTAACATTTCTAATTTGTATAATCCAGTACAAGGTAACTAAATGAGATACAATACCAAGTTTATCTCTAACTTCGACATATTTAATCTGTTTCAAGAGGTTTTAGTAGGGCAATAGTCATAACATCAGCAACCTGCTTATTGGTAGGGCAATAATAAAGATAAATGACATCATAATTGACCAATTGGTGAAACCGTGAATGTAATGGCAATGAGCTTAAACATGTTTGGTCCTAGATTCTTCACCATCTTGAGCAAAATCTAATTGTCACAAAAAAGTGAGGTTGACATTGTATAGTCAAGTTGGAGATTGACAAATATTTTCTACAACTACACTGCCTCACAACCTACATTGACAGCTACTTATATTCCACTTCAATGGAAGATAAAGCAATTGCATATTGTGGCTTGCTTAAAGATAACCGGTTGTAGACTTTCAGGAATCAATCGATCCAACCCAATTGGAATCAATATATCTCAGAGAGCATGACATCCATAGATCTTTAATCTATAATGCCAAAGACAAGGGTTTCTTTGCCATATCAAAGAAGACATGTTACAGCTTACCAAAGTTGTTCTTGTGGCTTGGACACGAGTTGAGAGATATCTTACAGCACAACATAGGTCCGGCCAAGTGGTAGATAGATATAATCAAACTAACGAACAGGCAACTTGCAGCAAATCAGTGTAATTTGAGATTTTAATCACAACTTCCATAGGTGTAGATGTTAGATTACACTCCGCCATTTAAAAAAAAATTGGGGTGCCTTGGCATACCTAGTTTGCAAGACAAAAATAGGATAATCAAGTTACCAAAAATTTAGGCCTAAGCAATAATGTAAGTGGCCAAGACTTGTCAAGTCAAAAACAAAACAATTATCAGATTTGACATGTTGAACACTATTGGCCTCACTCTCAGTGATAGTAAGCTTATCAACTTAGACAATTAGGATCACTATGCTGGTATGTGGTGACTGATTATGCAAATACTGTACACTCGTAACACGTCAAGGTTTTTCCCGCTAACACGTCAAATGAAAAACGACTTTGTAAAACCCTAATTCTATAAGCTTCCAAAAATCTTGTTATAAGCGGCTGGGATGTAAGTTGCAGTGTGTGTGATTTGCAAGATTGTAATCTGTTTTGCACTGGATAATAAAATCATTGGGTGGCTGAGTTTTTGTGGATGTAGCCCATATTGGGTGAACCACATTAAAATTCTATGTTGATCTCTTTTGTGTTATTCTTCATTGTTATTTCTGGGTTATTTAATCTGCATATAATTGTTAAAGTTTATTGCTCCAATCTGCCTAAACCCTAACACACTATGCTATCACCACTGATTTTGATGTAGAGATTGGGATGAATATAACTTCTTTTAAATCCTGAATCTCTAAGAATTTGATCAAATTTAAAATACCAAACTCTAGGGGGGGCAGTTAAGTCCATACAAGTACTTAACCAACCTGCAAGCTGAATGTTCTTTTCTAGGAACCTGGGATGCTTGCATCTACACCATGTAGACCTCTACTAATTCTCCCTTTAGGAAGGCACTTTCAACATCCATTTGATACACCCTCGATCAAAACTAAGCAGCAAGTTGAGACAAACAGCCAAAAGATTGCCATCTATGCAGAGTGGGCAACAATTTCTTCATCTATCCCAACTTCTTGTATATATCTTTTAGCAACAAGTGGTCCGTTACACTTGTCCAAAGACCCATTTGATTTACATTTCACATCGTAAACCCATTCACAACCAATGGGCTTCTTTTCCTTCGGGTAATTCAGACAACACCCAACTATGCAGCAAGTTGAGACAAACAGCCAAAAGATTGCCATCTACGCAAAGGCGGCAACGATTTCTTCATCTACCCCAACTTGTATATATCTTTTAGAAACAAGTGGACCTTTACACTTGTCCAAAGAACCATTTGATTTACATTTCACATTGTAAACCCATTCACAACCAATGGGCTTCTTTTCCTTCGGGTAATTCAGACAACACCCAACTCTTATTTTGCATCAAATTTCACCTTCATGGCAGCTTCCCATTTGAACTTTCCTTTGGCATTGTCATATGTCAGAGCATATCTTAGTTTCTCACCACCTTGCACAAGTTGTTTCCCCAATCATGTAAAGCAGCCTTCCATTGTTTTTAGTGATTTCATTCTCCCAAATGTCTTTCACCATGATATAATTCCACTTTGGGCTTCATTCTTGGCTCCCCTATGTTGTCTAGGTATTGCCATGTTATTCATCAACCCTGCCTAGGAACTTAACTCTTTTGATGTTCCCAACTCTAAGCATTGATTCAAGCTTTGTTTGATTTCCACACCAGAACTTGTTAAGGAAATATTAGCTGTGCTCCCCAAAGTTTCTGGGACGGGGACGATAGAACACATTTCTAAGATGGGTTTTTTGGCAAGCCATTTTTTAGGGGACGCCTATTATGATATGTATATGTATATATAATATATACTAAATTAATAAATATATGTTTATATAAATATGAACACACGCACATATATGATATGCTGAAAATGACGCCAATAATAAGATTGAATTTTTTTTAACATTCTCTTGAGAACATTTTTAACAATCTTGAAGAAATTATGGAATTGTCTCTCCTTTGCAAATAAAATTTAGGATGAAGTATTATTATATAGGAGTTGGGATAGATTAATTGAAATATTCCGAGCCAAATTTTTTTTTGTTTTTCAAATTAACAGATTTCCAATTACAACAGTGCACCCGTTAAGGTTAGATGTATAAACCAAAACGTGCAAGAAAGCAACTCTAACCAGAATGGCGCCGATGATGGCGAGCATTGGTCAGAGGGTCTTCTACTCTAAAAACAGAAAGGAACTCGACGTCAAGTATGTGCTACCCAATCCAATGCGGAGTGAGGGGCGACCATATGACGGAGTGATTACAGAAAGCAAAGCTTGAAATGAAATGCTGAATACTGAAACTACTCAACACCCAGAATGTGCTTGCTCACCCAGAATGGGAAGTAGCTACCATAGGGCGGAGTTATACTATTCCAAACTAATACTGAAAGCAAGAATGAGTATTACAAATAATGACATGCAATATTATGAACCCTGGTCAGTACTACTGCCAGTTTACAAATATAATTATTGCCTGCAATGTCAAGATATCAGATGCTTTTCAAATGGAACTTTCAACAATGAATCTGCTGCAAACTTAAGTAATTCACAGTGCCAAAATCAAATCAGATAATGCAGATTTCTGTAGACAGTTTGACAGATCTGCACTTTTCACTTTCTAACCAGCAGCATACAGATTCACTAATTGATTCATAAAACACTCAATCCTTACCCAATTAACCTACTCTTGGATGCAAAACAAAGTTAATGATGAGGCGCCTAGAATGGATGCCAGAGACAGACCTAAAATGCCAATATTAATTAATGCACGAAATCCAATGCTTGACTAAATGGTACGGCCCAGCAAGAAGTTCGACTTCTTCTTAAAAATTCAATCCTTTAAAAAATCTAAGAACTGGAAGATATGGGCGCCTATTACAAACTCAACTAATGATGCAATACCCAGAATGATATTTTTTGTCTTTTTTGAGATATGAGCAAACATGAAATCTGCTGTCACTAAAATGCAACTTTAAAAATACCTCTAAAATGCAGAATCAGAAACTAAAGGATTACAATGACGTTTTCAATGCACAATATTCAAAAACTCACAAACTAGACTAAGAATCACCACTTGGTGTTATCTTGCAAACACGAAGCGATGCCGAGCTAGGAGGCCTTCATTCCTCGAAGCGATTCCAGAGCCAATCTGGCAGCATAACAGTATAGTCGTCAAAAGATCCCCAAAATGATGCACAAGACTCCTCTTTATAATTTTCGTTTGACTTCACAAAACCCTAAAATCAGCTTTTAGGTCAAAACCTCTCATCTCCTCAAGATGGCGTACTTCTCCTTTATGGCTTTGATTTGATATTTTAAATAAATATCATGCTTGATAAATTCGCCCTTCATAACCTTGCTTTGACTTTGCAATAATTAAAATATTCTTTTAATGAGGGTGCCACCCTCAAAGACCCCCTTTTTAAAACATCTTTAAGTCATTAATCTAGGCCCATGGTCAACGTTAAAATATAATATTTAAACGTGACTTTTTAATTAAATGACTTAGCTTATCCCTCCGGAGGTGCCCTGAAGCCAATACTGAGCCAAACATCTGACCAAACTGAAGCAGGAAGTCAACCGAGCTGAACTCAACTGGAAAGCTGCCAAAAATAGAATTTACTAAAAATAGTAAATTCCAAAAAGTGCTCTGAATGCCGAGATGAACATACTGCTGCGAAGCCCTCTGAAAACCTAGAAGGAATCCGCCATTGAATCCACCATCTCTGAGCCAAGACCTCCTCAAAAATAGGAAACCCTATTTTAACCTTCCGACTAGCCTTCGGGTTTCCAGAAAAAAGGCCAACGGTCACATGCACGATCAGGTTTGAGAAGGGGACATTACAGTCCGCCCTCCCCAAGATTGCTTGTCCTCAAGCAATCGCAAACTAGGATGCTGCAATATCTCATCACTTTCCCAAGTGGCATCCTCCATAGGCAGGTTCTTCCACTTTACCAAACATTCTCTGATAGTTCTATTCCTCAAGGAACGTTCTCTGACATCAAGTATCTCCTCGGGAACTAGAACCAACTGTCCTTCTTCATCCAACGGTGGCAACTGTGAAGAAGCAACCACATTTTGTCCAAGTGCCTTCTTGAGGTGGGACACGTGGAAGACGTTATGCACTCTGCTATCTGAAGGTAGCTCTAATTCATAAGCTACTACCCCAACCTTTCTGATGACCCTAAATGGCCCATAGAAGCGAGGTTTGAGCTTCTCAGCTCCACTCTTCTTAAGAGTAGACTGTCTATAAGGTTGTAAACAAAGATAGACCATATCCCCAACCTCAAACGAATGCTCAACACGCCTCTGATCAGCATACAACTTCTGCTGATTTTGTGCAATCTACAAATTATCCTTCAAGGATCTCATTATGTCTTGACTATGCTGCAACAAATCCTTGGCTAAAGGTGCTTTGCTATCACCAAACACCAAATCTGCAAAACTGGGTGCTTCATATCCGTAAAGTGCCAAGAAAGGCGACATCTTGATTGACATATGAAAGGTAGAGTTGGAGCAGTACTCGCCTATATGCAGCCACTTAACCCAAGCTTTCTGCTGTTCTGACACATAATTTCTCAAGTAGCCTTCCAACCACTTGTTCACCACTTCTGTTTGCCCATCAGTTTGGGGGTGATAACTCGTGCTTGGAGTGAGCACAGTACCACTCATTCTGAAAACTTCTTGCCAAAAGGTACTTAGGGACTTGCTGTCCCTATCACTTACAATATTCTTTGGCAACCCATGAAGCCTAAACATTTCTCGAAAAAACAAATCTGCAACTTGGGCTGCAGAGAAAGTGCTGGTAATGGCAAAGAAATGAGCAAACTTGGTTAATCTGTCAACTACCACGTAAATGCAATCCTTCCCTTGGGCCTTGGGCAACCCAGTGATGAAATCCATTGAAATGCTTTCCCATTTTTGATTGGGAATTGGAAGTGGTTGCAGCAACCCGGCTGGCAATGTATGCTCATTTTTATTTGCTTGACAAACAGGACATTCCTGAATGTAGCGTTGAACCTCTCTCTTCAAACCTTTCCAAGAAAACCTTTCTCGGATCTGCCTATAGGTCTTGAAAAAACCTTGGTGACCAGCAACTGGAATGTCATGAAAATTCAAAAGAATCTTCTTCTTGAGCTTAGAATCAGCCACCAGAAAGATTCTTCCCTTATACTGAATCAATCCCTCAACCAACTGGTACTTTTCATCATGGAAAGTACCTTCCAGAATGCTGGTTGCAAACTGATTTTTGGCATAATCAGCAAGCAACATGTCCCTCCAATCTGCAGTAAGCTCACACAATGAGCTAAGATGAGGCCTTTTGGAGAGAGCATCGGCCACGACATTATTTTTTCCTTTGACATATTCAATGTCAAAGTCGTAAACTTGAAGCTTACTCACCCATTTCTGTTGCCTCTCATTTAAATCCTTCTGGTGCATAAAATGCTTGAGGCTATTGTGGTCAGTCTTAACCACGAATTTGTTCCCCACCAAGTACTGCCTGAACTTGGCTAATGCATGCATAATAGCAAGCATTTCTTTATCATAGATTGAGTATGTCCTCTCCATACCCCGTAACTTTCTACTTTCAAACACGATAGGGTGTTTGTCTTGCATCAGGACAGCCTCCACTCCTTCACCTGAAGCATCACATTGCAGCTCGAATGGCTTGGAGAAATCTAGGATAGCCAAGACTGGACACGAACTCATGATCTTCTTGAATTTATCAAACACAATTTGAGCCTTTTCTGACCAAGCAAAGGCTCCCTTTTTGGTGAGATTAGTAAGGGGAGCAGCATTCTGTGAATACCCCTTTACGAATCTCCGATAAAATCCACAAAGACCCAAAAAACCTTTCAACTGGGTCAAGCTCTCAGGAGGTGGCCAATCAACTACTGCTTTGATTTTTTCCGGATCCACATTTACTCCCTCAGCACTGATTATGTGGCCAAGGTACAGTAACTCCACCATTCCAAATTCACATTTGGAAGCTTTGGCAAATAAGCTCTCAGATTCCATGATACTAAGCACTTCCTCCAAGTGCTTGAGGTGATCCTCCCAAGTCTTGTTGTAGATCAGAATATCATCAAAAAATATCAGCACAAACCTTCGTAACTGATTCTGAAAGACACGGTTCATGCAAGACTGAAAGGTAGCCGGAGCGTTAGTCAACCCAAATGGCATGACTAAAAATTCAAAATGTCCATAGTGACATCTGAAAGCTGTCTTTTCCACATCTGATCCCCTCATTCGTATCTGATGGTAACCCGACCTCAGATCAATCTTCGAAAAGAACTTAGCCCCATGTAGCTCATCAATGAGCTCATCTATCTTGGGAATGGGGTATCTATTTTTTATGGTGCTTTGGTTCAAAGCACGATAGTCCACGCACATGCGCATGGTACCATCCTTCTTTTTCACAAGAACCACTGCAGATGCAAAAGGGCTCTTGCTTGGGCGTATGAAACCCATCTCCAAAAGTTCCCGAATATTCTTCTCGATCTCATCCTTTTGTCTCTTCGGATACCGATATGGAGTTGTGATCACCGGTTTAGCTCCTTCTTTGAGCTCTATGATGTGTTCTGAACCTCGATCAGGAGGAGGTCCCGGGGGTAAATCAGCAAACACTTTACTCTTCTTGGTGAGTAAAGACTGAATATCTGGAGGATGCTCTATTTTCGTTTCAGCTGGACTAGCTGGAAGAATCATGCACTCCGCAGCCCACTCCACTTGATCATGACGTATCAACTTCGCCATCCTCTTGAATGACACAATCTGAGGGCCACCATTTGACATTCCTCTCAACACCACCTTCTTTCCATCGGATTGAAACTTCAACTCCATAGTTTGCAGATTTAGAGAGATCTCTCCAAGAAATCGCAGCCATTGAATGCCAAGGACAGCATCCGTATCTCCAATATTGACCACGTAGAAGTCATCCTTGACTTCGTAATTGCCCAATTGCATTGACATGTTCGGAATCCTCTTGGTGCATGAGATGTGAAACCCATCCGCAACCATAACTCTGAACCCTTCAAAGTCTTCTGTTTGCAATCCTTTCTTTGCCACCACAACTTCATCTATGAAGTTATGTGTTGCTCCAGTGTCAATTAAAGCAACAATACGTTGCCCTTTGATCATCCCACGAACTTTAAAGGACTCATTCTTTTGGAAGCTCGAAAGTTGAGCCAATGTACCACCACTTTCTTTTTCACCTTTAGACTCTTCTGGAGTATTTTCTTCATCGCTGTCCTCAAAATCAGCTTGCTGATCAGAAAAATCAGAATTGCTTTCATCAGCTGTATAGAACTCAATTTGATGAATTTTAGCACCCTTTGGGCACACATGATCTTGGGACCATTTTTCCCAACAACGGAAACATAACCCCTTCCTTCGGAGTTCATTGATAGTCTCTGGATCCAATCTTGAGCCATGGGGTTTCTGTGGTTTAAACTCCTTATGGTGAGGCTTTTGATGAAACTTTTTCCCTCTATCCCCTTTGTGAAAGGCTGGTTTGGAAGGAAACTTTGCTTTGGGAGCAGCCCACTCCATGTTTCTAGCTTTTTTCATTGCTTCTTGTAAGGACGGTGGATCAAAAGCTTTGATCCAACCCTTGAGTGGCTCCATCAATCCTTCAGTGAATAGGATCACTAATCTTCTTTCTGTAATTCCAGTGACCATAACTGAAAGTCTTTGAAACTCAGCTATGTAGGCTTCAACAGTGCCATACTGTCTCAACTGTGCCAACTCCCTAAAATGCACTTCTGGATCCTTCTTCTCAAACCTCTCAATGAGCCTGGTAGTGAACTCCTCATAAGTTGTGATAGACCGATGACCCAGAGTAATTAAGCCATGGTACCACCACTCGTGCGCCACCCCATCAAGGTGTAGCGTAGCGAACTTGATCGCTTCTTCTTCTGCCATAGGTCTGAGAGCTAGATAGTTATCCAGCTTCTGAATCCAAGCTCGGCTGAACTGGAATCACTCCCGTCAAAGTGTGGAAGTGTCACCTTGTTGACAGCTTGGTACAAGTCTCCTTGATTTGATGGTCTTCTTTGATCATAGTGTCTCCCTTGTCCTTTGTTTTTCCTTTTATGATCCATGAAATCGTTATAGGACATATCCATCCTGATGTCGGCAGGTAGAGAATCATACTCTGCACGACCCAGTCTCAACTGCTCCACGAATGAAGCATTCTCTTCAGGATCTGGCTGATTGTTTACAGGTGCCAAAAAGGTGGGTTTGAACGGCCTGGAGGAAATGTAAGTGTTGTTTGACACCGTCTGAGCTGCATGCTCATCATGCTGGTTGGAAGCACTATGCTCCCCTCTATGCCCTGAGTTGTTCTGTGGAGTGGTGTTCTGGCCCACTTTCCCCATCATGAGAGATACCATGTCCATCAAGGCATCCATCTTTCTTTCAAATCTCTTTCCTGGACTCATGGATCTTTCTCTCCCATCTCTCCCTTTTCCACTGTCATCTCTGTTGTTGGTAATCCTCTCGTTACCCCCAACTGACCTCTCACCTTCTGCCATGTCTGTTTCCTGAGAAGACTCCCAATGAGCCCTCAAGATTCCTGAAGCTGTCTGACCTTCTGGAGGCTGATAAAGCTGGAACTGTTTTCCAACCTTCTTGTCTTCTCTTGCAAAGTACCTTTTTTCTCTGTCACTCATAGACGGATTGTTCACAGGGTGGCAAAATCTTGGCTCTGATACCACTGAAATATTCCGAGCCAAATTTTTTTTTGTTTTTCAAATTAACAGATTTCCAATTACAACAGTGCACCCGTTAAGGTTAGATGTATAAACCAAAACGTGCAAGAAAGCAACTCTAACCAGGATGGCGCCGATGATGGCGAGCATTGGTCAGAGGGTCTTCTACTCTAAAAACAGAAAGGAACTCGACGTCAAGTATGTGCTACCCAATCCGATGCGGAGTGAGGGGCGACCATATGACGGAGTGATTACAGAAAGCAAAGCTTGAAATGAAATGCTGAATACTGAAACTACTCAACACCCAGAATGTGCTTGCTCACCCAGAATGGGAAGTAGCTACCATAGGGCGGAGTTATACTATTCCAAACTAATACTGAAAGCAAGAATGAGTATTACAAATAATGACATGCAATATTATGAACCCTGGTCAGTACTACTGCCAGTTTACAAATATAATTATTGCCTGCAATGTCGAGATATCAAATGCTTTTCAAATGGAACTTTCAACAATGAATCTGCTGCAAACTTAAGTAATTCACAGTGCCAAAATCAAATCAGATAATGCAGATTTCTGTAGACAGTTTGACAGATCTGCACTTTTCACTTTCTAACCAGCAGCATACAGATTCACTAATTGATTCATAAAACACTCAATCCTTACCCAATTAACCTACTCTTGGATGCAAAACAAAGTTAATGATGAGGCGCCTAGAATGGATGCCAGAGACAGACCTAAAATGCCAATATTAATTAATGCACGAAATCCAATGCTTGACTAAATGGTACGGCCCAGCAAGAAGTTCGACTTCTTCTTAAAAATTCAATACTCCTTTAAAAAATCTAAGAACTGGAAGATATGGGCGCCTATTACAAACTCAACTAATGATGCAATACCCAGAATGATATTTTTTGTCTTTTTTGAGATATGAGCAAACATGAAATCTGCTGTCACTAAAATGCAACTTTAAAAATACCTCTAAAATGCAGAATCAGAAACTAAAGGATTACAATGACGTTTTCAATGCACAATATTCAAAAACTCACAAACTAGACTAAGAATCACCACTTGGTGTTATCTTGCAAACACGAAGCGATGCCGAGCTAGGAGGCCTTCATTCCTCGAAGCGATTCCAGAGCCAATCTGGCAGCATAACAGTATAGTCGTCAAAAGATCCCCAAAATGATGCACAAGACTCCTCTTTATAATTTTCGTTTGACTTCACAAAACCCTAAAATCAGCTTTTAGGTCAAAACCTCTCATCTCCTCAAGATGGCGTACTTCTCCTTTATGGCTTTGATTTGATATTTTAAATAAATATCATGCTTGATAAATTCGCCCTTCATAACCTTGCTTTGACTTTGCAATAATTAAAATATTCTTTTAATGAGGGTGCCACCCTCAAAGACCCCCTTTTTAAAACATCTTTAAGTCATTAATCTAGGCCCATGGTCAACGTTAAAATATAATATTTAAACGTGACTTTTTAATTAAATGACTTAGCTTATCCCTCCGGAGGTGCCCTGAAGCCAATACTGAGCCAAACATCTGACCAAACTGAAGCAGGAAGTCAACCGAGCTGAACTCAACTGGAACGCTGCCAAAAATAGAATTTACTAAAAATAGTAAATTCCAAAAAGTGCTCTGAATGCCGAGATGAACATACTGCTGCGAAGCCCTCTGAAAACCCAGAAGGAATCCGCCATTGAATCCACCATCTCTGAGCCAAGACCTCCTCAAAAATAGGAAACCCTATTTTAACCTTCCGACTAGCCTTCGGGTTTCCAGAAAAAAGGCCAATGGTCACATGCACGATCAAGTTTGAGAAGGGGACATTACATTAATGAACCCCAGAAAATCTAGAGAAAGAGCTAAGAAACAAAACATAGTTCAAACTCATCTAAGCAAAAACAAGGACAAGATTCACAACCTCCTAAAATAGCCTCATGTAAACGAACTTTTCTCTTTGTACTTAAGAACATGAATGCAACATGCAACCAAGGTTAGACTTGGCAATGCAATATTTCCTTCTCTTAGGAATAAGAAACCACTTCATGTGAGATTATCATATTAGTGTCCAAATCTAGATTGATACTCCTTAACTACCTCAGCACAATCCTGATGACTTCCTGCCTCCACTATAGCAAGTACAAGCATTGCAAAGCATGACAACGCTTCTGAATTTGGGAGATCTAGATGGTTTGGGTAGGAAGTAATGATTTAGATTTATTTCTAAACTTTGCTATGTCTCACATGGTACAATTTTTTGCTTTCAAACACAATGCATTGGTTAGCTTAGTTCAAATTATTGATACTATCCCCAACATTTAGAGTACAATCGTCACGCTTTGGTATCATACTAAGGCCTATCCATCTCTCATTCATAGTATAAGCATGACACATCACAAAGCTTACCCTTCTCTTTCCCTATATTCCCTGAAGTCTATGTTCACGTCTCTTAAACTTCCAAAAGGGCAATCTAACAGTTATCCTCTCAACATAAAATATGAGACCGTCTCTTTGCTTGTAGATCTTGTAAGGCAGCGCCAACATCTCTACAAAACTCCCTGGGCTATAGGGGATGGCTAGCCATATCTTAACATACCCAGCTGTTTCCTAACCAAAATTTGCTATACTAATAATATTTTCAAAAAAATTGAAAATTTGGGGATGGGGTGGACATGTTCCCCACATCCCCAAAACATCCCCTATAGGGGACAAGGTCAAACTAGGCAGGGAACGTGTCCCACAGGAGCATAGATTATCAGTGGTAGTTTCTCATACAATATTATTTGTAGATTTACCATCAGCTGAGAAGAATGAAATCTTCTCTTCTACAACATCTCTACTAAAAACATTTTTGTTTGTAGTCAAGTGACTTGTATGAGTTAGATTGCTCACTATAGCCATCAAACATATATGACTTGCCCACTTGCATTTTCTCTTTTCCACAAGAATCAATTCATTAGCAATACAACCAAATGGCCTCCTACTTGACCATGCTTCCTCAAGAGTGATATTGTGCAACACTTTACAAGGACACTAATTAAGGATGTAATCTGTTGTATTCACAACTTTCACCCAATATCAATATGCATATTCCCCTTGCCACATCAACAACCATCCTATTTCTATATTTCATGGTTTAATTTTGTTGTGAAGTGTATGGGACAGTATTCTATTTATAATTTATGTTTGGGAAAAGAATTGGATTCTTTGGAGTAGCTCAATGCATTCTTAAGATAAAAGATTCCATCCAACCTTTGGATTCCTAGTTTGTGAAAGATTTAAGATATTTATCTTCTTATAAATATGGTTCTTTTGCATAATGAAAAATTGTTTTCCATTATTGGAAATTCAAAATGAGTTTTATATTTTTATTGTTCTCATAAAAAGTTTTGTGTCATGGATTTTTGAGAGAAAATTCACATGAAATCATTTTGTAAAAAATAACAATAAAATATTTGTTTCCATTTTTGAATAATTTGGTTGTGTTCAAAAAGGTTATTCAAGTATATTTACTTTTTGTTGAAAAGAGCTTGAAGAAAGCCACTAATAGAATCTTAAAGATTCTTGAGAAAATTTATATGAAATTATGTTTTAGCAAATAAATGTTTGTTTTTCACCTTTGAGTGGATGTGTGTATTCAAAGAGGTTGTTAAACATTAATTTAATTTTGTGTTCAAAAAGCTTGAAAACTAAATTAATGGAGGTTATGTGTTTTTATGAACTTTCAATAGAAACTTGAAAATATCAAATTTTGAAGTTGAAAACTATTAAAAGGAATTTATTTTGTGGTAAATCAATGTTTGTATTCCATTTTTTAAGAATTGTATGTGCTCAAAATGGTTATTAAACATATTTTCATTTTCTTGAAAAAAACTTGGAAGAAGCCACTAATGGAATCTTATAGTTTTTTGAGGAAACCTTATGAGATTTAATTTTGTAGAAAAATAGAATTTAATCTATTGTGTGGGTATTTCCAAAATAGCATGGAAAAGGAAAATCCGAAAAGCTATTGCTTGTGTTTGTTCCCCATATCTTCCCTATGAGCCATTTTGTGAAATTAGTCCTCTTAGTTGTGTAGTATTGATATGTCAAAATGGATAACACTCCTTTGTTTTATCCTACACCTTTCATCCTTTTGAGCTTCGGTCTTGCAAAGACCTATATTCTGTTGAAAAAACTATACTTCAATATATATTTACATGTTGCCAAATTCATATGTCTGATTAGTGCATTTGCAATCTATGAGCTCATATTTATAGTCAAGTGAGGTGGACTTTTGGGTTCCACATAGTTGAGTGGTAGACTTACCATCCTTGGTTTATGGAATGGAACCATCAAAATCTATTCATGAGCCTAGTGCATTCCTGATTTTCACTAATGGATTTGTCGCCTTGCCATCATTGAGTTTGTATATTCGTTAATTTACATGAAATGTATTCCTTGCATGATTGTGTATATTTGTTGATAAGTTATTGTATTGTGTTTTGGCTCTCTTGTGATAGATATGTTTGATGTGTGCTTGAGTGTACAGGATACAAGTTGAAAGAAAAGGTGGTTAATTTCATAGATGATCACATGGATTTGTTTGTTAGATTGTTTCTATCTAATCCATGATGGGGAAATGAGATGTGTGATGTTAAATACTTGTGAAATTCATTTATCCTACTCATGTGCAACTCAAGAACCTTTATGTGATGAGATCAGTAAAATGTATTTGTTCTATATGCTTCAATGATTTCCTAATTTACATAAAGGTTTGCTATCTGAGTGGAATTTAGTTAAGTTCTCTTAGAATTATTAATATCCACTAGAGAAATAAAAGGGTTAAATGGATTTGGAAAAAAAAATTATAATGTTGAAATAAGTCATTTTTTTATATTATTGCCAAAATATATTAGGGATTGCATATATATACTGATTTAGTGACTTAAGCAAATAAAGAGTCATAGTATTTAATTTATAGAGAAAGTAGATTTCTGATAATAGGTGTTGCATATATATCAGTAGAAAGAGATCAATTATTAAACTTAAGCAAATTTTGATTTTGGATGTGAGCTTAGAGAATTTAGAGAATTTATTTGCAAATCCTCGAGTTTGTTTCTAAGGATTTTGAAAGCAGTTTGTGTTTGGAAAAAAGGTTGAATTCTTTAGGGTAGCTTGGTGTATTATTGAGATTAAAGATTTTATTAAAACCGTGGTTTCCTAGTTTGTGAAAGATTAAGGTATTTATCTTGTTATGATTTAAGTGCTGCTGAATTATTAGTTGTTCAAAATGAGTGTTATTTATAATTTTATTATTCTTGTGGAAAGTCTTGATAGAAGCCATTGTTGACTTTTTAGCTTGGATAGGAACTTCGACACAGGTTTAGTGTGGATGTGTGGGAAAAGTTCAAGTGGTTCAAGTTAGTCTATTTTGCATTTCACCTTAGTGATTAAAGTGAGTCTTTTATTTGGTTAAATAAGTCTAAATAAAATCTATATAAATATTTAGACTTATCTTTCATCTCATTCTTATAAGTGATAAGAATGATTTTGTAATTAAAGCTGATTTTTGAAATATTAGACTTTTAGCTAAATTAGTATAAAGATAGGAGCAAGATAGAAGATTGTAAGCCATTCATTCATATTGTCTTTTTAAGGAATGAAAAACCAATAAGTTTTCCAAAGGATTGAAAACTGAATGTAAGATACAATTGATTTCCATGCAATTGTGAGTTATATCAGTTGTGAAGGTTTCCTTGTACGTCTTTCAAAGGAATGAAAACAAGTTATGAGGTGTAATTATCTATGTATGCTTCCATTTTCATTTCCATAGTTTGAATTTCAATGATTTGTACGATTAATTCAACGTTCTTTAAGCATTTCGTAATTAGCAGTCGTGATTGGAATTTTAACAGCCATTAATAGAGAAATATGAAATTTTGAGAGAAAATTCGTACACAATCATTTTGTAAAAAATAATAATAAATAAATGCTTGTTTCCATTTTTGAATGATTTGGGTCTGTTCAAAAAGGTTGTGTAAGCATATTTACTATTTGTTAAAAAAGTTTAAAGGAAACCATTCATGGAGTCTTGAGAATTCTTGAGGCAATTTACACGAAATTATATTTTAGCAAATAAATGCTGTTTTCCACCTTTTGAATGGATGTGTGTATTCAAAAAGTTGTTTAAACCTAAATTTAATTTTGTTTACCTCGTGGAGTGTTTATATCAACGTACTACGTACACAGGAAGTAAACTGAACTATATGCAATACATAGAATAGAACAATATAACATGCTTGAATCATGAGATGCTTGTATTCATTTCCAATAAATATCACCATGTACAATCACAAAGTATCTCCGTACTATCAATCATGGACTCATAATCATAATGCCCCCTCCCGACTACAAAACTGAGTACATATAACGTTCGACAGTGGTTGAGCAACCAACAGTCGTGACGTTCCATAACAACCCCGCTACAACTAATCGGGACTTAATTACCCGAATGTACATGCCAATAATTATTCCCACTAAGACTATAGTTTATTGAATTATAATAACTTGGCCGACTACGACCGACTATACTAAGGATATTTGACCACTTACAAATTTTGTGTTGAAAAAGATTGAAATAACATCAATGAAGGTTTTGTTTTTATGAACTTTCAATAGAAACTTGAAAATGTCAAATTTTGAATTTGATTTTTTTTTTTAAATATATATTTTATGGTAAGTAAATGTTTGTATTCCATTCTTGAACGATTGTGCACCCAATAGGTACTAAATATATTTTCTTTTTCTTGAGAAAAGCTTGGAAGAATCCATCAATAGAGTTTTATGGTCAAAAATAAATATATGTGATACATTTTGTCATCATTGACTTACTATGTGGATTAAATTTAATTGTTATTTTTGAGTTAGTAGATGACGTCAAAACATATTAGTGTTTGTGCTCTATGGAATGGTATGGAAATTTGTAAATCAATTCGTGATTTGTAAAATTATTGGATGTTTGTCTCCTTATAGCTTGTTACTTGGAGGCAAGGAAGGGTTTGCGTGAGTTGTTGTCGCCTTTGACCTAGGGATAGTTTGGAGGAATTCTGTAGCGTAGAATTTCTGCTTTGGACGAGTTCTATAGCATAGATTTTCTGCTCACCAATTAACTGTTGTTCCTTGCAGTGTGTTGTTGTGACCTTTTCACACATCACCCCATCCAAGATGGGGACCCCTAATTTTTGCTCCATTCTGGTCTTTTGGCTTCGGTTCCCTCTATCTCTGATCTTTTGTCCTTCCGGGGTGTCCTGTCATTTGACCTAGGTTGAAATGATTGTCAAGTCTACGAAGTTAGGGTTTCTACCCTTCAGGCTTGTTTGAAGTCAAATTGAGTTGTCAAGGCAAAATCTAAGTGCAGCAGTATAGTCAGAAGGCCCAAGACAGGATCCCACTGAAATCTTATTGAAATCTGACAACTTACTATTTTTAGTAAGTACCTAATTTGAGGTCTTTTCCTCAGGATTTCGGGATTCTAACTACTTCAACACATTCAGACAACTTCCAAGCACCTACACATGAAATTTGAACAGATTCAGACAACTGGCTATTTTTAGCAGTTCAACCTTCGGAGGCTATTTTCAAGGTTTAAACATACGATTCTCCAATGCATGACTGGATAATGGATCTAGGTTTTCCAAGACCTTCGCGGTGATATAACATGCAAACTGAGATGAGGACTTTCAGTGATACAGCCTTCAAAGGCTATTTTAGGGTTTGCATGCAGTGATTTTCAGTGCATGTCCGGAAATTCCTTATGGGTTTTGCGAGAGCTTCGCAGTGGTGTGACATGCAAATAGAATGGATCAGTTTTCAGGGACTTACTATTTTTAGCCAGTGCCCGCATGTTGACCAGTTTTCTGGGGTTTTCTAGGTTTTTTGAGATCCCACGGGCACTGTAACATGCAAACTCATCCAACATCAGATAGGCAGCTTTCCGGACACTTACTATAAATAGTAGTTTCACCCCAGCAGTTACCCAACACTCCAGTCCAACGAGTAGAGTGACAAACAGCAGAAATCAAGGGAATTGGGAGCAGTCCGGAGCGCATGCAAGTCAAATTAGAGTTTCCCTGCTATGTCTAAAAATAGATGGAAAGCGATGCAGAGATGTCAAAGTGAAGCACGCCACGGGGATCAGCATCTTTCAGGTTGCCTACTGGCAAAATTTGAGCACGATTTGAATACTTACTATTTTTAGTTAAGTCATCTCATGGCTATAAATAGCACGTACTGTGCCAGAGGCCGAGTGTGAACAGGTCACTTACTGCATCAGGAACGACTGGAGCAAATTTTGAAGCAAACGGAGATACAAAAATTGATCAATTTTAGGGTTTGCTAAAAATCGCAAATGGCTAAAAAATAGCATGTACTGTGCCAGAGAAGATATAAACAAGGTAGCAAGGCCAAGTGGAGGCATAGCCATGCCTGCTCCAGCTTAGAACAGGATGAAATGCAAGGAAACCCTAATTTCTTCGAATTTGCTAAAAATAGAAAGCCAAGG
Organism: Sequoiadendron giganteum; assembly: GCA_007115665.2. Taxonomy (NCBI): domain Eukaryota; kingdom Viridiplantae; phylum Streptophyta; class Pinopsida; order Cupressales; family Cupressaceae; genus Sequoiadendron; species Sequoiadendron giganteum. The sequence continues at coordinate 905,357 of CM021103.1, forward strand.
CATGGCTAGGGCGTTGGAAACTTATAAGAGATAACTGGCATAAAGGCACGTGTGATATGCGCCCAGAAGGAATAAGGGGGTTAAAAACCTCTGAGTGTTGAAATTCCTCCAACATGGGTCAAATGTGCCTGAGGTATGAAAAAATTGATAAGAAAATTTTCTAAGTGTGGAATTTCCTTCACACTAGGCTAAATGCGTCCTCAAGAGTTGAAATGGAAGAGCATAGGAGAAACACGCCCAAAATTTCCTTGAGCAGGGGTCAAATGCGCCCACACAAGCAAAGACTAGCAAGAAAATGCTTCTAAGGCATGAAAATTCCTCCTCATACCCCCTATTTGTGCCCGAGGAAGGTGAAAAGTCACTAAGTTTTGGCATTTTCCTTTGCCTAGGCAAAATGCGCCCAAGGAAGGTGAAGGGTCACCAAGGGCATGGAAATTCCTTCACCACCCCTCATATGCGCCCACAAGATACTCCTACCCATGGCAAATGCGCCCAAGGGGGGCCACATGGGGTAAAACGTTGGAAGATAAAGGAAAACGCGCTAAGGTAAAGGGAGTTTCCCTCTTGACACATGAGATGCGCTTAGAAATGGAAGCCCACCATGCAAAACACGCCCAAGGGAGGTGAGAAGTCACAAAGGCTAGGAAAATTCCTCCTCATACCCCCTATTTGCGCCCAAGAGTGGAAGTTGACTAGGCTATTTGCGCCCTAGAATGGAAGTGGCATGTGTGATTTGCGCCCAAGATGTTTTCCTCCTCCACATGTTGTATGCGCCTAAGGCAAAGGTAAAGGTAAGGGTGGCGTGATTTTGAAAAATGCTAAGGATAAAAGATTTTCCCCCTCCACATGTGATATGCGCCCTTGTGAGGAAAAGGGTAAAGTGTTAGCCTCTAGGCATGAAAATGCCTAAGGGATAGAGGCAAAAGGTTGATGCATAAGATGAAGTACGCCCCTCATGGGCAATTTAAGAGTGATTTTTTTTTAAGGAATTTTTTCCTAAGGCAAAAATTGCGAAGGCGTAGAAAAGGATAAGATGGAAGCTCATGCCCTCAAATGCGCCCCTTATGGGTGAATTGAAATTTTGATTATTCTCTAAGGGTGAGAAATATGCCTAGGGGTGATGATAAAACTTTCTTCAGGCAAATGTGGAGTGCGCCCAGAGCCACACAGAGGGAAAATTCTTCAGGAGAAAATCAAAGAAAAGTGCCAAGGCAAAGAAACTGGAGATTGCAGGTGTGGAAGACGTCCAGAGTGAAGATAAATAAACTTTAGCCATTTTATAAAAATTAAAAGTACCCCTTCATCCGGATACACATGGAAACAATGAGTTCTAAAAGGAATTTTCTTCTGGGTATTGAACGTTTTCAATTGCGAGACGGTTTGAACCTATTCCATGCCTTGCTCACATCATTTCAGTGGATATTTTTGCCCGGTGTCTATTTTGATAAATTTCCTAAGGCAAATTTAAAGAATTCCTCTAAGGCAAATAAAATGAATGGGTTTACTAAAATGTTTCACGGGACGATTGAACTGGATAATTTTGCCAAGGCAAGAATGAGATAAAAAAGACTTAGCCAAATGAATTAAAATTGTTCGAAGAAGTGATTAATTCAATATTTTAAAAGAAGCAAGTATGATGAAGCAGGCATGTGCAAGAGTGATGAAGTTCATAATTCTAGAAGCTCAAGATTTCGATGCTTTGAATGACAAGTGTTACGACTGGAAAAGGGAGGGAAAATGGAATTCAAAAAACGTGCTAAGTACAGCCTCTGCTGGATTTCGACCTGGCTATAAGATTTTGAGTCCTCTTCATTCTTCTCACCGATTGCTAAGTGCAAAATATTTGCTAAGGCTGAAGTACGAGTTTGCAAAGATAAAAAAATTAAGTTGTTGGGAAATTCGAATTTGTGAAGAAGCTTGAGTTGCTAAGAGGTACGACTTGAGAGTTTGAAATTGCTAAAGGCTGAAAGTCGGGAGAAAGAGGAGTGAAGTTGCTGCAAGTGCGAACTTCTAAGTCTCCAGTTGCTGAAGGTGGAAAAGGCACAATTTGATTTGCTAAAGCTGCAGTTGCTGAAGGCACGACTTTGTGAGGAGGTTTCATTTGCTTGCTGAAGTACGAAATTGAGTCTAGACATTTGGAAATTGCTGCAGTACAAATTTCCAAGCTTGCTGAAATACGAATTCAAGAGGAGCAAACAAGTTGCTGAAAGTACGTTTTTAGAGGAGAAGTACGAATTTGAAGAGAAGTTTCATAACTGCTGAGGGCGAATTTCTGCAAGCAAACATTTCCAAGCATTTGGTATCATACTGCTGCAAGTACAAAAATTTCACAGTTGAAGTAAAACGTTGAAGTGAACAAGAGTGTTGAGGTTTGCAGCTGAAAATGACAAAGCGTTGCAGCCTTTTTATTTAAAAATCTGTTGGCACCCTCAATGGTGATTATTTTATTATTTTATTATCTTGTTTTCTAATGACTTTTGTTCCTTGCAGAATGGCCGAATCAAGCAGAAGAGCTGCAGGTAGAGGGAACCACACTGAATCCGCAAAGGCAAACACATCGAGACAAGCAGTGATCAAGAAGTTGAGCAAGTCCTTCTTGCCGGAATCAAAATTTTCATCAAAGTTGGGCAAGCTGGCTGACACGAACTTGGGCTCGTTCAACCTGGAGGCATTCAGAAGAAGGATAATGGGGACTGGAGGTCATCACCCATCAGTTACCTCACACAACATCGTAAGGAGCAGGCTGTATGCAACTGCCAGTTTTCCACCAACTATTCGATGTCCAGAATTAATCATAGAATGCGCCAACCATTACAACACAGAGCAGAGAACGATCACTTCACCAGATGGCAAGATATTGGCCAACCTTACACCTGAAGCAATTGGAGAAGCATTCGGGATTTCAGTTCATGAGAAGATGATCTATAAAACAAGGGAAAGGGCAAAAAGGATGTACTCATCCACAACAGACCGGTGTGCTGATTTGATAAATACCAGGTGGATGATCAAACCCAAGCCAACTCGTACAAAATTACCCAAACAGATAATCTCAGAGGATTTGAGGCAAGAGTTTGGCGATCTGATAATGATGTTGAGCAGAGTTGGAGGATGCCCCCAAGCGTTCATCTTTGAACCTTGGATGTTTTATTATGTCAACTTGATACTAGAGGGCAAAGATTACGTGGATTGAGCACTGATGATCAGTGACAGCATACACGAGCAGCTCCGTGGTGTGAGGAGAACAAAAACGTTTTACATGGGCTCTTACATTGTCTACATGCTGGCTCGCATGACGAAGTATAGGGGAATTTCCTATAAGGAACCAATCGGGTGTGGTTCCCATCAATTTAAGATACATGAGGCTTGTCCACAGTTGCATCTGACGAACACCACCAATTACAAAAGGGTCAATGATGCCTTCACTATGCACATTACGAGGACCTTGCAGCAAAGAACCCATCACAGAATATCCAGGGAAGCACAAGAATTGATTGAGAAGTTCGGCTATTGGTTTATCCAATTTCCGAAGTTTACCTACATAAGGCTGGAAGGATTTTCTTCTTATCCTTATAGTTTGCCTGGTATCCCACAAACAGAATAGTGATGCTGGAAGTATCTAGGCAACTTATTGCCTATGATAAAATTCAGAAGAAGAAGAAGAAGAAAGGTGGACTTGGATTCCCAATTACCATGGGGAATTCAGATGAAATTTGCCCATCGCTACAAGCAGCTAGGGAGGCAGAAAATGAGCTCCAATTCTTCCACCTTTCGTACCACACTAGCAGGCATCACTACGATCCCCACAGGAACATCAGATGGATATTGTCAGAAGAGTTCAAGCACAAGGCACAGATCGAAGACTTTTGGGCGAGTGCAATGGATGAGATCGAGATCAGGAGAAGAATGTTTTCTCGGATACTGTTGGTAATGATCAGGGAATGCCAGTGCCAGATCAAATTGAAGAAGACATAAATGTTGTACAGGCTGACTACGAGACGGTGAGAGATACGCCTCTACCACTCCCAGATTGGTCAGAACCGGAGATTACCGACTTGGATACTCTTTGTATCCCAGTCCTAACATTTACACGAAGTTGGGTAGAGAGGCATGTCAACCGATTTAAGGGAAGATCAATTCCCCTCACATAAAATTTGATGGGAGATCACAGATCACCGACAGCTAGACAAAGAAGGCAAGTTGATCAAACCCCAGAGCCTAGAGGAAAAGAGCCAGTTCAACCTGAGCCTTTGAGAGTTGAGGAGTCCTTGCATACACCATCTCGGGCACACCCTCCAAGTTTACAGGAGGTATCATTGTTTGCTGATCAGAGGGAGAGATTGCAGGCAGAACAGGTAGTGCAAGTGGCAAGTCAGCCACCTCATAGAGAATCAGTGGGCCAGAGCATCAACATGCCCCGAGAAGATAATCAGCAAGAAAATCAGCAAGAGACAGATGAGGGGACGACCATGGATACTCAGTTTCAGCAAGAGATTAAGGCAGCTCTCGAGGATGATGCTACTTTAGATCAAGATGCCCAGAGCTCAGGAGATACTGAGCCTATTGATGATGATGAGCCTCGTCAGAACGATGGCAGGGAAGAAGTTCATGAGATAGAGGCCGAGGTTGAGCAGCCTGTTGTTATATCCGACATGCGGCAGGAGGTGCCAGAATGGCTAAGGGATAGGATGAGACGTGACCCTGTGGATGAGACCAATCCTACAGCCGAGATGGAGGAGTTGTTACAGAGGATCAGTGCACCTCCAACGAAGAAGAAGGCCAGGAAGTTCTCCAAGATCTCAACAGATGAGGATGGCTCTCGAACTTTGCATATGGCAGTGCCTCGGGTAGAGTGTGATCGAGATGAGGCCGTTCTAGAAAACTATGTGATTACGACTATGGAACTTGGCCGCCCTAATGGAGCACAGGGAGTTGAGGAGTGCGATAATTCCTATCGAGCACTCAAAGATAGATTGTCCTATGTTGAGGGCAAGTACAAAAAATTGAAGGTAGAGCACAAGACACTGATTGGCTACGTGCAGCACTTGTCCTGTCCATGTGGGCAAGAGAATCCGGCAATTCAGCTTCCAGCTGAATTTTCCAGGGAATCAATTAGTGGGTTAGAAGATTTGAAAAGGACGACCCAACAAGCAGACAAATGGGTTGCCAGCGTCCGTGCTGAAACAGGAAAGTTTATGGAGGATCTTGCACATGCCTATAGGCAAGCCTCCGATATTATGGCAAGGATGGATGTAGTTAACTATGCTTGGGGTGAGGCTCGTATCTATCAGACGAGAGTTGTTCTTCGTTTAGGGGCTTTGATGAGCATACCTCTACAAATGTTGGTTGAGGGAGGTGTGATTCAGCAGGGGAATAGATATGACTTCGCCAGATGGTACTCTTCAGTGGTCACAGGCCGAGGATTCTACGATGCATCACAAACGGTTTTCGTCAGGGTCAGAAAGGCCATGACGAATATCTTGGATGGAGTCCTCAACACATTGGAGGCAATCTTTGCCAGGAGGCTAACTTTTGAAGAGGTAACTGCAGATGGATTGAAGAATAGACTAACACCATTCTTTTCTGAGGTGAAGACCTTCACACAGGATGATTTCGAGAACACTTCTACGTTCTTCAGCATTATACAAAACACCCAGGACGCCCTTGTTGCCTGGAAGAAATCTTGTGCTCGGCATGGGCAAACAATTACAGTTTTAGAATTTCAGTTGGACCACATTCCTCCCATTTCGGATCAGGAAGTTGAGGCAGTATTGGCCAGGTTCATCAGGTTTGCAGCCAGCGAGAAGGAGAAAGGAAACGCCCTTCTGGAGGATGATCTTTTGGAAGGGGATGATGTGCATTGATGGTGGATAGTGGTTCATTGATGAGGAGTGGAGAATCTTCAACGCATTCATTGCCCCACTCCTCTCAGTGGCGGTTTTTAGGGTTAGAACCCTAATCAGGGCTTGGGTGGCTCAATCTGGGCTTCTATTGTATTTGAATCTAAGCCGTCCACTGGACTGGGCTAGATATAAAAGGGGTATCCCCCCTCATTTGTAATATATCAGAGTTAGACAAAAATCAGAGATAGAGTTGAGCTAGATAGAAGTTAAAAGTAGAGCTAGGAGTTAGCTTAGTTTGGAAAGGAAAGAAAGACTTTCCCTTTGGAAGTTTTTGTAAAGGATTGTTGTGTAAGACTCTCATAATATAAGGATTTTCATTGATTGGTGATTCTATCTTGCATTGTGGGTGGTTGACGAGATCTTTTCGTCTTTCCAATTCAAGTAGATTAGAGTAAAGTAGACTTTGTTTTTATGCAAGTAGTCGTTAATCGTGGGGTGTGGCGTTGGTTTCGGCAAGTCTTCCTTTATCCATACCACCAGCGGACTTGCTGATGGTAAGTCTGACTTGCGTGGTCAACTGGAATATCAGTACCTAACTTCGATTGTGATTCGTGTGTCCATTTGCATCATTGTGACGGAGTGCGCATGTTGAATCACAATTTGAACATTTTATCCATCCTTTGAAGATTGCACCAGCTTTGTCAGAGTTGTCCGAAGGGGAGACAAAACAAAGTTTGGTTTGAAGATTTTCAAAGTTTGTCCTCGCATTCCACCCTTAGAAATAGATTGTAGACTCCCTATCCCTATTCCCTTTAAATTCAGTATTTCTCGGTTAGTTCAAATATCAGAGCCTCATAGTCAAAAGTTCAAAACCCTCCATCTGCTTGACAGAAAAAAATTAAAAAAAATCGAACAATTACGTAAATCCCCTTGGAATACCCAGCATATTCACATCAACCAACTGAGTCTATTCGCAATAAAAGGAACCTTGGAGTTGAACGCATGAACTTTCACGCAATCTTAGCATGCGGAATACTTTGATCAAGAGAGAATAGAGTGACCGTTGGACATTTTATTCTGTGTTGGTGTTGTCATAAAACACACGTCAACATGTGTCTACTGCAATTAATAGATTTACTTGGTGAATGTTGTCCTCTGTTTCTCTTGAGCTTGTTAGATTATCAGTAATCAATTTTCTATTACTTTACTTTGCCAATATCTTTTGTGGCAGCATGTTTGAATAAGCACAAATCATTTATGGATGTCTTCAGGAAATGATAGTGTTCTTGTTGGTTGAATTGACACAGTTGTTAGTACCTGCCTGCCTCTTCTTGTTAGCCAGTACCCCGGTTCCTTTCCTGTCACGATGCATATTAAAAGTTGTTTGGATTTAAACTAGGCGGCATCAATTTTTGGTATCAGAGCTAGGTTGTTTGGGAGATTGGGAAGTGGGCAATATGCCACCGAGGAGGATCAGAAGAGGAGGTGCTCGAGGCGGTGGTCGAAGAGGCCATGAAGAAGGGATCTTGGAGATGTTGCAAAACCTAACAGCAAGAATAGATGCAATGGAATAGGTACAATGAAGGGGAGTAGTTGTGGATGATACCAGGGAAATTGAGGAAGAAGAGCAACCACAAGCTCAAGATGAAGCTCAAGATGTAGCTGTGATGAATGTGGGAGCCAAGCCAAGAATTCAAGTTCCTACGTACTCAGGAAGCCTGAATGGAGAAGATCTTATCGACTAAATTAATGATTTGGATAAGTATTTTGAATATGAAGGAGTTGCAGAAGAAAGAAAAGTGAAGTTTTCTTGTACAAGGCTTAAAGGCCACGCTGCAATGTGGTGGGATTTCGTGCAGTCAGAAAGATGAAAGAAAAACAAAGAAAAGATTACCTCTTGGGATCGAATGGTTTCCAAATTGAAGACGAAGTTCCTTCCGGCAGACTACAAAACCAATCTTTTCAAAAGATTGCAGAATTTGAAACAGAAAGATATGTCAATCAAGAAATACACGGAAGAGTTCTACAAGTTGGTGATTAGGTTAGGCCAAAGTGAAGAGGATATGGAAAAGGTGGCAAGGTATCTAAATGGATTGAAGTATAGTTCACAGGATGAATTAAGTTTAGTGTCTCCAAGAACTCTTGAGGAAGCCTATCAGTTTGCCATTAAGGCGGAGGAGAAGCTTGTGAGGAAGCAAAATCAAAAGGAAGGCAAAGAGGAAGAGGACCACAGGCTGGTAGGGGACAACAAACTCATCATGATGAAGGGGCTGGAATATCTATTGGACCAGCTAATGAAGAAAGAGGAGGTTATCAAAACAAGGGAGGAAGATTTTTCGGTAGAGGTGGTTATCAAGGAAGAGGAAGATGATTTGCAGGTAAATGTTTCAAATGCAATCAGTATGCTGGTCATAAGAGTTGGGAGTGTCCAAAATTTGTAAAGGGAACACAAGGCCAGAAAGAAGCACTCAGATCGTGCAAGCAGAGCAAGAAAGCATGGGATCACTTGCTCATCACACTGAGGAACCTAAGACGGGAGGGTCTTTGTTGTTCAAGAGAGTGTTGTTGAAGCCACCAAAGGAGAGTAAAAAACCAAAACAAAGAAGAGCCTTATTCAAGACAAAGTGCAAGGCAAAAGGTAAATGCTGCAAATTGATTATTGACAGTGGTAGTACGGATAATTTAGTGGTTGTAGAAATGGTGGATAAGCTAGGTCTTAAGAGAATTAAACATCCTACACCATATAAAGTTTCTTGGCTTCAGAAAGGGCATCAATTGTTGGTAGATGAACATGCATTAGTAGAATTCCAGATTGGCAGTTATAAGGATAGTGTGATTTGTGATATCATGCCCATGGATGTGTGCATTGCTTGGTAGGCCTTGGCAATTTGATCGGAAAGTTGTACATGATGGAAGGATGGAATCAAGCATACTTTGTTGCCTATGAGTGAGCAAGAAGAGGACAGCAGTAGTAGTAGCAGCAGCCAGATAATGTAGGTTAGGGGAAAAGAGTTCTTGCATATCATGAAGAAGGAAGAATGGGGAATTGCCTTAGTGCTCAAAACCAAAGAGTTGCTTACCTCTACACCGTTGGAAGAGTTGCCTAAGGAGGTAAAAGATATCTTGGAGGAACATAAGGATATTGTTGCAGTTGATTTGCCTAGTGAGTTGCCTCCTATGCATAGCATTAGGCATCACATGGATTTGATTCCAAGGGCTAGCCTTCCAAACAAGGCTGCATACAGATTGACTCTCCAAGAAAATGATGAGATTAGAAAGCAAGTTGAGGAATTACTTAAGAAAGGGTTAATAAGAGAGAGTCTTAGTCCTTGTGCAGTTCCTACAGTCTTGGTGCCAAAGAAGGGAAATGAAAGGAGAATGTGCACAAACTCTCAAGCCATTAATAAGATAACTATCAAATACAGGTTTCCAATTCCCAAAATAGATGATTTGATGGATTGCCTAGGTGGTGCTCAGTATTTTTCGAAGATAGATCTGAAAAGTGGTTATCATCAGATTCGTATCAAACTTGGAGATGAGTGGAAGACAGCATTTAAAACTAATGATGGACTCTATGAGTGGTTGGTTATGCCCTTTGGGCTCACGAATGCACCCAGTACTTTTATGAGGCTCATGAATGAAGTCTTAAAACCTTTTCTAGGGAAGTTTGTTATTGTGTATTTTGATGACATCTTGGTGTTTAGCAAGTCTAAAGAAGAGCATCTACAACATTTGAGGATGGTGATGATGAGGTTGCATGAAGAGAAGTTACAGATTAATCTAAAGAAGTGTGTGGTTATGCAAACTGAATTGATTTCTTTGGGTTTTGTGGTGTCCAGTGAAGGGCTGAAAATGGATAAGGTCCAAGCTACTATTGATTGGCCAACACCTAGGAGAGCACTCGAGGTAAGAAGTTTCCACGGGCTTGCTAGCTTTTATAGGAAATTCATTAGAAATTTCAGTCATGCAGTTGCTCCTATACTTGAAACCGTTAAGGGGTCTAAAAAGCAGTTTATATGGACACAAGAGGCTGAAAGGAGTTTTAAATTTCTTAACCATAGAGTAACCGAGCAACCTATACTTGCATTGCCTGATTTCAATAAAGTGTTTCCAGTGGAATGTGATGCCAGTGGTTTAGCAATAGGGGTTGTTCTTAGCCAGCAATTTTAGTGAGAAACTGTATGAAGATAAGAAAAAATATTCTGCTTATTGATCTTGAATTCTATGCTTTGGTTCAATCTTTGAAGAAGTGGAGGCATTTCCTGCTTCCATGGGAGTTTGTTGTTAACACTGATAACCATGCATTGTAGTTCATTAGTAGCCAGCATAAGCTAAATCAGAGGCATGCCAATTGGGTAGAGTATTTGCAAAGTTATAATTTTGTGTTGAAGCATAAGAGTGGGCAAACAAATAAGGTTGTTCATGCATTAAGTAGAAGATGTTTATTGTTGCATGAAATTCGAGCTAAAGGTGTTGGTTTTGATAGTTTGAACTTTGAAGGAGTTGTATGCAAATGATGCAGATTTCAAAGATGCTTATAAAGCTTGCAGCAGTCCAATCAGCAGAGATAGGGGTCCTTGGATTGATTATATGCTACAGGAAGGTTTGTTGTTCAAAGTTAGTCAATTGTGCATACCTAGGGGATCTATGAGGGAGAATCTCTTGAAAGAGAAGCATAGTGGCAGTCTAGGAGGACATTTTGGACAGGACAAAACTTATTTGCAGTTGAGTACGCACTATTATTGGCCAAGAATGAGGGCAGATGTCAAGCCTAATGCAAGGGCATCGCCATTTTGGATGTACAAATTTTGGTTTTCAATTTTGGTTTCTGTTTGTTGCGGCAAATTCTTTCACTTTGTCTTGGCTTCAGACATGTGTCATGTTCCTGTAGGTAAACAAGTTTCCAATCGGCATCATTCTCCAAAATTAATGAAGTGAGAAACAAAATGAGGGAAGGCAGTTGAAGACGGTTGTTGGAGGCAAGAAAACAAAACGACATAGTTGGACATGTCGATTCTGCCAAGAAAAAGAGAGACACAGGATAATCTTGGAAGGGGCTTTGCATAGAAGAGAGAAGCCCACACCTTGTAGCTGAGGAGAAACGGTTCTTGGAAGACTAATGGAAGGAAAAAGACAAACAGCAACAGTAAATAATAAGAATCCGAGTGACAAGGAATCAGGATGATGAAAATTGAAGGGTGAACAAATACCGTTTGGACAAAGTAATTGATCAATTGGGGCTGTTTGTTATTGTCATCAGCCAATTGGCTTCAATTATTGGATGTCTGTCTCCTTATAGCCTGTTACTTGGAGGCAGGGAAAGGTTTTTGACCAAGGGATAGTTTGGAGGAATTATGTAGCATAGAATTTCTGCTTTGGAAGAGTTTTGTAGCGTAGATTTTCTGCTCACCAATTGACTGTTGTTCCTTGCAGTGTGTTGGCTGCAATTAATCGATTTACTGATGAATGTTGTCTGCTTGTTAGATTATCAATAATCAATTTTCTATTACTTTACTTTGCCAATATCTTTTGTGGCGGCATGTTTGAATAAGCACAGATCATTTATGGATGTCTTCAGGAAATGATAGTGTTCTTGTTGGTTGATGTTAGTATCTGCCTGCCTCTTCCTGTTAGCCAGTACCCTGATTCCTTTCCTGTCACGGTGCATATTACAGGTTGTTTGGATTTAAACTAGGCGGCACCATAAATAAATAACAATAAAGTTTAAACTTAAAAATAATAAAATATTAATGATGACGTATTAACCAACAAGTTAGTAACAAAACAAAAGAATGTGTTTTATTTTATTTTAAAAAACCAAGAAAATTTAAAGCCATTGTGAATGAAATTAAAGTTTTTAATGACGCCCATGAGACCAGGCAATCTATGGGGTCCAAGAGTTGAACTGCTCAGCAAGAAACAAAAGTCCCAACCAACAACCCACAACCCTATTTCTCAATGATATAGAAAAAATAAAATTTTAAAAAACGAAACAAAATCACAATTGCAAGCATGATGGATACACCACTTACCTAGAGTAGATGAAAGAGAAAATATTATAAAGGAAAATTCCAATCCTAGGCTAACTAAATGTTCCCAGATTTAGGGTTTGATAAATCAACAGTTTGAAAGGGCACAATGGGCAAATGATGAGAGGAAGAAAAAGGAAATAGAGTAGAAGTTATTTCGAGCAATGAAAATCAGAAACACTTTTTTGCTAACACAAAAAAATGAAACACTATGAAAGTATCTACCTCTAGTTGTGGTTCTATTCGCAACAACATTTGTCAAAAAGTAAAGGGCTTTTTTCACATTTTATGGTTCTTTAAAATACATTACCTAGATTCAATTGAGTTTGTTTAGGGTGCTAAATCCAGATGCATCCAACGTGGCTAGAAATCTGCAATCATTCTAGGTCAGAGAAGGGATGCTATATGGTATTCAAGTCATGCCCATGCCAAACATACTCATATATGCATCGGGTATGCCAGTACGCATACCAAGGAGGGGGGTGGTGTATCCTACAACTTTGATATTCTATGGTATTTTGACTTAATAAGAAATTCATATGTTATCTCCTTGTAGTTTCCCCATTGTGTAATAACTGAATGAATAAACTTATATGTTTATATGAGTTTAATGTCTCTCTTATGCTTATGAAAGGAATTAATGAAATTGGAAAATGAACCTAATCAGGAAATGATAGTTGTAGGATGCTTATATTAATGTTAAGTATGGAAATGAGATTATGTATTTCTTCATAATAAATAACTCATATCTTTTCACCCTAATTTAATGAACTAAAGGATGAAAGATTGGCGGTCTCTTCGTTGTTTAAGTCTTTTGTTGTTATATGTGCTAGTGCTGCATTGTGTTGCATGCCTCCTTGGCAAATTGAGTTGGGGCAACTCTCTACTCGTGCTGTGTTTTTGTTTTGGAGAGTGTGCTGCATTGAGATGCTTGTTGAGATGACATCATGATCTCATTTTGTGTGTCACCTATACATCTCTTATGCTCGTGTATTTGTGTTTGTGTTAAATATTATCATCAAGATAACAACACTTTTGTTGTATGTATGAATGTGAAAAATTGTTCAACCTATTTTATCCTTCTAATGTCCCTCATAAAATTTGGGTATTACAAGCATGCCATGTCAGTCTTTCGTTTTCTAGCAATTTCTCTTAAAATGTCTAAAGTTCATTATTGGAAAAACATTTCCATTTTGATCGCTTGGATGTATTACCTATCTTTTAAGGAGTCACTTGATGAACTGCTAATGTTGTGCCTACCTTTACCCTTGATCTATTCATTGAATGTCTCTTTGTAGTGTTTGATGTTTGTGCTTCCATGTAGTACTACCTCTCCTCCTTTTGATACAAAAGAGTTGATAACTTCTCAAAAGCAAGTGTTTGGGTCTTCACAACTAGATGCAAGGATCCAACAAATAAGTCTTAGGATGCTAGCAAGCTTTGTAAGACCAAAGCTATCACGTCTTCATCATCCAAAGTTTTCTCAATAGTAGACAACTAATCACTAAGATTCTTAAGGAAATTTTACCCCAACTATAAATAAACATTATTAAAACCTACTTGTAAATGAATTTATTTCTAAAAAGGGGATTAAATGTGTTGGTGTTTCAATTAGCACCTCTAGAGTGCTTATTGGAAAACGGCAGCTATTGCAAGTGTGTAGTCACTGCTCTTCAAATTAGGAGGGGAAGATCCCTCTTGTTGTTGATGTTTGCATAAAAAGTACAGTAAACTAATGTTCCTATCTGTTTTACTCAACGGCAGGACACAAGGGTGCATAAACACAATGCGTTGTAGCTAATGTTTTCTCTGGTTTCTGCAGATCTTAACTACAACTAAGCTAACTTTAATCTATCCTATCTCCTCTAGATAAACAGAGCAAGAGAATATAGGAGCGGGAATGTAATGGTTCGATCACTTAGATGAATTATCTCCCAGAATGCATCTGAAGGCTCTGAACTCTTAGATTTACACGGAAATAGAATCCACACAAGTAATCTTCGGACAGTAAGCTAGATTTCAGAATTCCCAAGGAGGCACTATGTCCTTTCCGAGGTGTAGGCTGAGAGGTAGACTACTAGAAACAACAAATGACAATAATCTTTCCCCCTAAATTCCCAAGGAGAGGCAATGCTCTTTTCGAGGTGTAGATCAAAAAATGGATTATTGAGAACAACATACAATGATAAATTTCAAGACTTTCAGATCAAAGGCAAGGCAGGTCTCCTGATTTATTATCTCAATCTTCCATCAAAAGTTACACGTTGGGACAGGAACTTGTGTCAAAGAGACAATCACACATGAAGCCATCAAACCAAGAACACATGAACAATGATTGAATACACCTATCTGAATAAGAATGCAAGTTGTACTTAGCGTTTCCTTGTCACAAATACGATTCAAGAAAATATACTAAGCGAATGAAGTCGAAGGCTTGTGAGCTCAGTGTTTTGCTGCCATGAAGTAAAGTTACAAAATATTGAGCAAAGGCTCTTATTTATAGAAGCTCAAAGGAGTAGGCAACCCTAAAATCTCCTTGAGTTAACAATGAGTTCTTGCCAATCTGCAAGATTTATTCCTATGTCTAAAAGTAGGTGACCTAGCAGTTAACTGAAAATCTACTTCAGTTAACTGAAACTAAACTAAAAGTGAACTCCAAATACAAAAGTGCCTCCAAAATAGAGATCCACAATTAGTGGGATCAGACATGCATGATCTATGGGACAGTGAGTTAACTTGGAAAGAGGCATCAAGTTAACTGTTTGTCATAAATGTTATTTTGGAGGGGTAGGACGTCCTTCGTTGAGAGTCTACACCTCATCAATTCTAGTCAACAATTCTTCTAACCAGTCGTTGACTTCTTCATACGGAGATCATCACATGCCTCAACTATCAACTTACTGCTTGTCAACAACTTGATATATGTATCTCCTTCATTCTGCTTCCCTTAGGAGGGTTACTCCTTGTCTTTCTGTCTGTGTTTCCATTTTGACATGGAAGGTAGTGTAGTATTAACCGGTGGCGGCTCTGTATTGGGAATGACTACCTTCTGCGTTCTTTTGCAGCTTTTAATTTTCTGATGTTTTCCTTGATCTTTCTCAATGGAAGAGTGTCGTATGATGAAACCGCGAAGTTTGACTGCAAACACTTCAGCCATGAGAAATGCACACGAACTCGCTGCACACACAAAATTCCAACGGTAACAATCCTCTAAACTGGCCTTGGAAGACTATCAGATATACGAGGTGAAACCATTATGAACCTGTGGACTTGTCTGTCTATGCTTGTCAATCTGTCCAAATTGACCTCTGGGTGTGCTCAACACAGATCGATGTCAATCGTTTTTAGGAAGTCATGGAATAAGACTGTCTTGGCCTTGTTCTTGGGCTTAGGAGAACTGCATTCTGAAAAGCTTGAAGATTGACTGTGCACACGATACTGTTTGGACAACTTTTTCTAGAACTGCTAAAAATAGCTTTGCCAGGGGTAATTTTTACAAAAAATTCTAAGACGTGGGTTTTGTTGAGAATAATTTTCTAAACAAACCCAAATTCGAAAAAATTCAAAAAAATGAATTTTTCTATGACATGCAAGAGCCTTTCAGTGGCAGAGGTAGCAAGGCACCAGAAACTTATTTTTTCCCGGAAACATCTAACACATGGGTTTTGTTCGTGCTTCAAAACTAAACAAACCCAGTTTGTCTGTTTTTCAAAATTGTGACTTTTTTCGAAAACCCTAAAACATAGGGGCAACAGGGCTACTTTTTCTAGAAAAATCTAACATGTGGGTTTTGTTGAAAACGTTGTGTTGATCATACCCAGAAGGTCAGATCTGTGAATATCTGTTGTTTTCTTGGACATGCAAGAAGATCTAGGACAAGAATACAGGAAAAAGACAAGAAGAATTTTGGAAGTTATCAACTGCCTCTCTGGATCTTCAGGAAAATCATGCTTGGAAATGTAGACCTTGATGAACTATCCCTCTGTGCAACTTATTCTTGAAACCATGAAGAAAATTGAAAAACCCTCTGTCAGATCTTCAAAAGACGTTGGAGAGGAAAAACACTTGTTCTTGAGCTTCAACCTGCAAAGAAATAATGAAGAAATGGACGCCTAGGCTTTGATAATATCAATTTGGAGTTGCAAGCATCAATTGGGCATCCAAAACCTGATTGGGGAGTCAATTTGCTTGATCAGGATTTCACTGGAGCAAATTCCACCAATTTTGGGATGTTTTAGCCATGTAAAGGCCTTCAAAATATCTCAACTTCAATCAACTGTGCCTATTTTGACTTTAGGCGTCCAAGTTGAAGAGTTGAACAATTTTTTACTCTTTTTCTATGATGAAGTGCCTCCGTTTGATCCATGATTCTAGTTGCTCAGTTGATCTTGAAATGTTGTTGATAGGTCCATTATTGAGATGAAACAACTCTAATGAAGTGTGCTTGGGAGCTGCAAAGCTCAAAACCTGAGTCTAATGCCTTTGATTCTTGGGCGCCTTTTCCCAAGAACGTGCATTTTTCACCAAACTGATTCAATTTTCTTGAGTGTTCTTCAATTCCTCCATTTTGACCCTTGGTGCTCTAATTTGAGATCACCTATGACTGATGAGTCTGGTGATCTTGCTGAAATATGGGATGGATAACCAGTTCAATCCCGAAAAGGATGATTGGCTTAACGAATCCTGAATGTTGATTTAGCTGCCTCAAAAGCTTGGGCACCCCTGGCCTGCAAGGGCGCCTTTGGCTTTTTGACTTGTTATTTTCATGTTGCAGACTTTCACGAACGGTCCCAATTTGATCTCTATCGTTAGATGTTTGATTTATCCATTGTCTTCCTTGACGGTGTCATTGTTGAGATTGATCATAACGGAGAAGGTCATTCTGGAGTTTACTAAGCTTAAAGACTGCATCTGATTGCCCAAAACGATGGGCGCCTATTTCTAGGAATATGCATTTTCCTTGATACTTAGTCAATTTTTCATGTCTTTCATCTTGTCTTCACCTTTGGTGTTTTCTACTTGATCTTCATTTGTGAATACCTGACAAGTCATGTGAACGTGCAGCTAGATTGATCGTGAAGTTGAGAGGGTGCTGAGCAAATGCCTTGTAGAAAACAATCATTGAAAAGCTCATCAGATGACCCAAAATGAAGGGTGCCCCTGGCCTACAAGGGCGCTTTTGTCTTGATATGCACTGATTTACCCTCCATTTTGCATGCTCTAACGATCATCAGTTGATGTCGTTTGATGTGTCTCGTAGGCTAGCGAACAGGTCTGTTGCCAAGCTGAGTTAATGTCGGGGAGATCACCTAAAGACACGCTTGTTCAAAACTGACATTTGGATCATCTTGTTCTTGGGTGCCCTTGGTCAACAGGGGCGCTTTTTCCATGTTTGACTGCCATTTTTTATAGTACTTCCTTGCAGCATGTCTTGACTTCACTTACGTTTGCCAGTGATTGATGAATTAGGTGACCTTGCTTGACGATGCACTGGAAAGCCAACAGAAACACGAAGGAGATGACTGCCTTGGTGAAAGTTGATGATTGTTTTTGACCCTTTGAATTCAAGGGCGCCCCTAGCCAACAGGAGCTCTTTTAGCTACAGTTCCATCATTTCCTTTGAAAATCTTCATCTCTTTGTGCTTCACGTTCGCCTATGAGTGTTGGAAAAATGACCAAGGCATTTGACTACATAGCCTCCTCTTGGTAGCAAGGCGTGCATTCTCCAAACTTAGTTAATTTTTAGCATTTTTCACTTTTGAAGATCCCCTTCATTGCAGAGCATCTTTTCGAGCGTTTTTGCCATGGGTTCTTTGTTGAAGCTTTTGAGGCTTAGATTTCACCACCTGGTACTGGCCATTTTGCCATTAATGGTTGCGGAGGTCCTAGCTTTCTTCCTGAAAAATGAAAATAGACCCACCAGAGTAAAACAGATTTTTTGGTGATTTTGACTTGACCGGTGGGATCGTGAAGTCGATTTATCCTATCAAAATCATTTTCAATTAATTCTGAAAAGTTCCTATTTTTAGGGGTTTTCCTAAAAACAGGGGTTTGAAACCCTAATTTTCAGAAATTTGCAAGTATCTTCCTAGACATAAACCCACAAAAAGCCTATGTTTTGTTTGACCTCAAACATACTTTTGACAACAATTTTGCATGATTTGGATTATTTTAAGCAAAATGTCTTATTGAAGCAAAAATTTATTATGGGTACAACAAAATGTTGATTGAAATAAATATTATTATGTGATGACTATTGTTTTGAACATGTGTATTAGTTATTCATAGCCATTGTGAGGAGAGAAAACTATATGATGGCACTATCATTGGAAATTTGGAATTGGAAAATCCCTTGGATGGTAGTGTAAGGCAGAAAGTGAGCATTAATAAAGGGGCATATAGTATATGTCCAACCAGTTGGTGCGAATAAGGTCTTGTACCTAGCAAATTCCTAGTAGGGGGACTTATTCAAATGTTAAGTTTACTTACGTCCTTGTTTACAAAAGCCAAGATTGCTGATTTTGAAAGGCAGACTATGGAGAATGTGGCCACAATAGAAGTAGGAGATATTGGATTGGATGATATCAATGTTGCAGAGGATTCATTACTATTTATTAGTAGGGGAGCGAGGAGCCACAACTATGTGCAAGTACTAAACCCTCTCCCCAATTATTCACTAAAATAGGGAAGTGGAAATTGTAAAATCTTGTAATTTGTAACTTGCTTAGACTTGCAATTTATGATAATAATTTTCAATGACAATCATCATAAATTCATAATATATCAATTAGATATTATATTTGCATGATGATGTGATTTTTTACTCTATTTGTATTCAAATCTAAAAGAAAACACTTCCTGGACATTTTATAGACTCATTGGATACATTTTGTAACTAAATTTTGCATAAAATGTGTGTTTTTTTTTTAATTAAGTAATTTTTTAAGTCGCTGAGTTTTTACCTAGTCGAAAAGTTTTGGTCGACCATGTTTGATTATGCGAATCATTGAGAACAATGGAGAGATTCAATGTGAAAATCTATCTAGGAAATTTGGCTTTGGATTGTCAACATGGGAGGTTGTCAGATGAGAATTTTGCTCCCTCTACAAGATGATGGCAATTTAAGGAAGCATACAAATTGCCTTTGAGGAGGTGATGTGAACTTGATGAAACATGCATGGAGGTTGCAGATTTGTTAGAGAAGGAAAATAAGAAAACACTTATTTCGATGACACAAGCTAGAAAACAAATATCATCTTCTAAGGGTTGCAAACAAAAAACAAGGTTGTATTTGCCTCTCACTATACCAACAAGGCCATGCGAAAGTATTTCTATGGATTTTGTACAAAGCTTACCTATGAGTAGGCACAAAAACATCTATTTATGTCATTGTCGATAGATTAGCAAAATGAGTATACTAGCTCCATGTGAGAAGACAATTACATGAAAAGAAGCAACTGAAATGTTTTTCACTAATGTATGGTGTTGTACCCAAAATAAAAAATTTGCTTCATTAAGGCATTTTGGTTAAAATGGTCAAAATCTTGTAAAATTGTCGTCAAAAGTCAACAAAAGTCAAAGTCTTTGAAAATATAAATTTTATGTTCTTAGAAATTTCTGAACGACAAATGGAACATGGGATTTTTTTGGGTTTATTGTCCAAAGGATACTTGCAAAATTTTGAAATTAGGGTTTCAGGCCCCTATTTTTACAAAAAACCCTAAAAATATGATCTTTCCAAAAATGGCTCAAAATGATTTTGATTGGTTAATTTTTCATCATGATCAGACTGGTGGGTCTATTTCACTTTTTTAGGAGAAAAAGATAGAACCTTTGAGGTCATCAATGGCAGATGGCCAGTACCAGGTGTCAAAATCTAAGCTTCAAACGCTTCACAAAAGAATCTATGGCGAAAGATGCTCGAACAATGGTGAATGGGGGGGAATTTCAAAAGTTGAAAATTTCTAAAAATATTCTAAGTCTGGAGATGGACGCCTTACCTCAAAGAGGGTGTCTAGGCTTCAATGCCTTTTAGAATATTTTTAGGTTTTTGTTTGTCACACACGCAACGCAATCAACGCATTTGCATCAGCAACAGCGATGCTCAACGCAGTCAATGCAATCAACGACACGATGAACACGAAGCATGAGGAAAGTAAAATCAATGAAAATGACTACCAACAAGAGCCAAAAGCACGCCTGCGGGCCAAGCACACCCATGAATTCAAGGGTCCAAATGCAACCATTGGGATTTGCAATTTTGGGATTTCTCATTATTCTTCCAGCTCCACGATGAATCTAGCCTCCATTTCACGAGATTGGTCAAACGCTCCCAAACGAGGACCAAGCGGGAAATGCTAAAAGTTGTGAAACTCAAAATTGATGAAGTTTGAAGAGCAAAAGCGCCCCTGCAGGCCAAGGGCGCCCAAGAATTAAGGTACTCAAAAGTCATTTTCAGAGTTTGCAGCCTCCAAGCAATTCATCTTGGCTTTAGTCCAGCTCCGCAGTGAATCTATCTGCCAGCTCAAAAGTCCTGTCGAACGCCGACAAATAAAGATCGAACGGACACCCAAAATGAAGGAAAAGTTGAAAACCATGAAAATTGGCTAACACTAAGCATAAATGCACCCTGCTAGCAAAAGGCGCCCAACCTTTTGGAGCACTAGATGCAGCTTTCAGGTTTCACAACTCTCAAGAAGTCCTTCTCAGTTACGATTAGGCTTCACAATGAGTCTGTCAACAAGTTCACCAGAGCAGTCAAACATCCAACAACGAAGGTCAAACTAAAGCATTTCGTCAAGGATTACAAAGTGAAAATTGTGTCTCAAAAACACAAAAGCACCTTTGCAGGCTAGGGGCGCCTAGGAATTTGGGCCTCCTAAAACAGTTTTCAGCGTTTACGAAGCCAGTCATCCTTTCTGGAATTCTTCCAGCTTCGTGATGGATTCAATATCCAGTCCGTGGGAATCATCAATCACCGGTAGCTGCAGATCGAAGCACGGGAGGTCAAATTGAAGAAATTAAAAATCATCTAAAAATTGGTTTAACATTGGCAAACAAAAGCACCTTTTCTCAAGAAGGTGCCCAAGAATTCAAGCCACCAAAACCAATTTTTAGGGTTTGCAGCTTCCAAGAACATCTCCTCAGATTTGATCACGCTCCATAGTAAATTTGTCAGCCAAACCACAACATCAATCAGATGACCGGAATCAAGGATCAAACAAAGGCAGTTTATCAAAGAAAATGATGAAAATCTTCAAACAAATTCTAACTCTACAAACTTGGATGCCTTATCTCAAGGTGGCGCCCAAGTCAACTGGAGTTACAAATTTTAAAGACTTTCTCATGCCTTGGACGTCCCAAATTTTGGGGGATTCTTCCAATTAACAACTAATGACGCCAGATAACTCCTAAATCAGGGTTTTCAATGAGTTAACTAATACTTCCACCTCCAAACTTCATTTATCAAGTATTTGGGTGTCCTTTTTCATTATTCTTGCATTGACTTCAGACACCAAACACAAAATTTTATTCTCTACGGCATTTGAAGGATCAAACGGAAGGGGTTTTCAACGTTCTTCATATTTTTGAGAAGAGGTTGCACAAAGGAACAATTTTTCAGCATCCATATCTCCAAGGCATTAGTTTTCAAAGGCAGCAGTTCATAATCTTCAGCTTCTTACATTCCGGGTTCTATTCTTTTTCAATCTTCTCCAAGATTAGAATTTTTTCCCACAGCTTCCTTGCTTAGGGTTTCTTGCATGTTCAAGAAAAACTCAATTTTTTCAGAAATTTGACCAACTGGGTTCATTCAGCACAAAATTGGCCACAAAACCCACATCCCAAATTTTTTCGAAAAAATTGCCCCGTTGCCTCCACTATTTTTAGGGTTTCTGAAAAAATCACCTTTTTCAAAAACTAACATTTTGGGTTTGATCAGCATACAGGCGCGCCTACAAAACCCACTTCTCAGAATTCTGCGAGAAAAAATTGCACACATTCTTTGGTATTTATGTTTGCGGCAGCGAGTTAGTAACTGATTTGGTTCACCAGTTGGAGACTCATGAGGTGAAATTTGTAAGTTTTTCTTGGAGTCTTTTCAGTTATATCAATTTACTTCAAAGAAGGCATTATACATCTTCATGGAATTTTGGGGATGTGATGGGGGATCTTTTGCAAGGAGTTGATCTTCTCTTTGCAAGATGTGTTGGAAGAGTCACATATGTTGTTGTGACTCTATTTGATGTTATGAGGAGTTATGTTGAGGAGCATGTTTATGGGTTGAGTAGTATTTTCTTCTTAATGCTCGAGATTGTGTTTGACATTGACTTTGCAGATTTTAACTCCTCAAAGTTTTCAAGACATGAGATGCTACAAGATTTTGATTTCAGCTCTTCCAGGCCTATTAGTTTGGATCTCAAATATGGTGACTCTTCGGGGTTACAAGAAAGATTAGAGCAGTCTTGGAATATTGGATATATTTATGTGATCTGTGGTGCAGCGTCAACATGGTGGGTCTTTACAAAGATGGATTTGGGACCCTGGGATCCTACTTGGCATAGTAAGGATCAAACTTTTTTCTTGGAGTGTGGTGGCATTGCTTGAGGCAAGCAATTTTGGGAAGGGCGAACTATAATGTCCCCGATGTAGCCCTACGCTCTTCAATTGGTTTTAGCCTATTTTCGGAAACTAGTAGGCTAAGCAGAAGTGGAAATTAGGGTTTCTTATGTTTTAGGAGGTTTCAGATGCAGTTTTGAGGGCTTGCATGCGAGAGTTTTTGATGCATGTCTAGTGGAGCTTTCTGGGTTTTTCGAGAGCTTCAGAATGGTGTAATATGCATCTCCATCTAATAGCCTTTTCAAGCACTTACTATTTATAGTAAGTCATTTTGGCTTCCTGGTTTGTGTTCAGAAGGCGTTTGGAAACACTTACTATTTATAGTAAGTCATGATACTGCTCAGTTGGTGTTCAGAGGAAGTTTTGCAAAATTACTATTTATAGCAGTTTGCTAATTTTGGTAAGTCTATCTTTTAGCAGTATCATTCTAGCAACAACTCAATCATTTGCAGTTCAATGTGGTTGATCAATTTGGCTTTCTGATGGTTTTGATGTTAACTTACTATTTTTGGCATTCGCTATTTTTAGTAAGTCCATTTATGGTAGTGGCATCATCATCAGCTTGGTTCAGCTTGGCAAACGTCAGTTTGCTAATTTTAGCAGTTTGTCAGTCGCAGCTTGAACGTTGCTCTTGGCTTCCTCTTTGGACTAAGTTCTATACTTAGTCAATTTTATGTTCTGAAGTTGTACCCCATGCCTAGGCTTGATGATTTCAAGTCGTTTTTAAAAAGGGGAATAGAGGGGTTGATTTGAGCATTTAATATTTATATTAAATGTTTTATTGTGCAACTTAAAGGTGGATGCCTAGAGGATGATAAGTAATGTTTTATTAATTCTAATAAAGTAAATGCTTGAGAGGTGGCATCCCTTGGAAGAAATTGAAGAGTTTCTTGGGGGAGTTTCAAGTTGATTCATTTTCCAACTAAAGAGTCTATTTATTGATGCATTGCTCATTCATTCTCATCTTTGGAAAATATTGTGAAGTTATGCTGCTGGTTTGAAATCCAGAATCCGGCTAAGGGAAAGCTTAGCAAAATTACTCCATTCTTCAGGCCTAAAACTATGGTTCCCTAGATAGTGATTTGAAAGTGTACTTCATCCAGAAGTACATATTGAGCATTACTGTGGAGTTTTGGTGAGATATTTCCAGTTTTCATATTGCTGGTTATTGTTTGGCTGAAGGAGATTTTCATATACAGCTTTTGGTATGATTTTTATTTGCTTCTGGGTATTGAAGCAATTGATTTCTATGGCATGGGCGCCCCTTTCCATGCAATTTCAGATTTTAATTTGAAGTTTCTGATTTTTTAAATGAAGTTTGCCCCTTTTCGAGGCCATACCTTGCCTAGGGCTGCCTTGGAGTTTGTGTTTAATTATTTGGAGAGCTTTTGATACAGTTTTGGTGTTGGACATTGGGCGCCATCCTCCTAGAAAGCTTTTGCAATTTATTTCAGGTTATTCGGAGGAATTTTGAGGATGCAATGAACATTTTGGTGATAGCATAATTGTTGGTAATGCTTTTTATGATTGTTGTTTTTTATATCAGACTTATTCCAATTTCTGATTTTAGTTTCTATCTTCAATAATTCAGAGATTATCAAGTGGGAGATCATCTATTTCATTGTGCTTTGTAAAGATTGTAATAACACTTGAAAATTGCAGATTGTTTTTCATTGTAAGATTGCAAACAGTAGTACTGTTCCAGTCATTTAACTTGTTGCATATTTTAGTGTTAATTTTCACATATTTGTAACCCCTGGATTGTTTACCACCAATGTGGAGAAAGAACAAACTAATCTCTCATTTATCACCCACTAAAAAGTGGCGAATTCCCACTATTGAGTGGATGTCTGCTGCAACGGATGAATTAGTTTGAAATTGTAATGCTCTTTCCCCCCACTAATTTAAGTGGTAGCGTGGAATCTCTCATGGTTGGTTCACCGCCTCTTTCTGTTTTCAGTTGTATTTACTTTCAATTATAATTCAGTTTCCTCCACCATATGTTAGCACCTCACCCACACTGGGTCTTGTGTGCACATTCTTGGCGTCGAGTGTTTTTCATTTGGTTCTCTTTTGAAGCTAACGCTAATCAATTGGCGTAGTGTTGGTTTGTGTTGTGATAATTCAAGGAAAAAATTGGTTGGCACATTTCAAACGGTGACCATGTTGACTACAAGTTGAGTCAAGTTGCAGCGATGTCAACGAGATTCGATGAAGCAACTGAAAGGAGAAGAGATTTTCAAAATCAGATTGTGGATAGCGAAGTGATGTTGCGGAGGCATTACGTCATTCAGAAGAGTATTAGTTGTCCAAACGTAGAGGCAGTTAACAACTTCCTAGAGAACTTGATTGCTCAAGTTGTTGACGAGGAGAAAACTATCAATTGAAGCACACGACTTTCTCCAAGGATAGGATTTAGAACAGCATTTAAACTTTATGCCTTTTCCAAGTTAACTCACTGTCCACTTTTCACGCATGTCTATCTTTGGAGACATCTTTTGTACAGTTGGAGGTAGTTTTAGTTTTAGATCAATTAACTGATATAGTCTTTCTAGTTAACTGTTAGTTATCTTTGTTTAGACATGAATAAATCTTGCAGACTGGCAAGAACTGATTGTTAACTCAAGGAGATTTTAAGGTTCCCTACTCCTTTGAGTGTGTATAAATCAGAGTAGCCTTTGCTCATTATTTCTTAACCGTTATTACTATAACAAAATTGTTGAGCCTTAGTGCCTTCAAGCTTTGCTAGTCAATATCTATTCACTTTGTTCAATGTATTTTGGTTGATCATAGGTTGTATGTTTGTCTTCTTCATACAATTTGCTGTCCAAACGTGTTTTTGTTGTTGGAAAGTTATGAGGAAATAAATCATATGCCCACCCTTGCTTTGATCCAAAGTCTAAAGATCTTTTTCGTGATATTGTGTTTATAATCTTTATTTCGATCTACACCTCAAAAGTACAATGAGTATTTGAGGGAATTTTGAGATCAACTTTATCGTTTCATGTTTTTGTTTTTATAATCTTTATTTCAGCCTACACCTCAAAAGTACAATGAGTCTTTGAGAGAATTCTGAGATCAAGTTTATCGTTTGATGTTTTGCTTTCATGAACTTTATTTCAGCATACATCTGAAAGAGAAATGAACCTTCAGATGTGTTTTGGAAACCAGTTTGTCTAAGTTTTGTGTTAACTAAAATCATTCCCCATTTACTTCTAAATCCTCTTGCTCTAAATTTACTTGAGGAGATAAAAGCGTTATAAGTTTAGGCCTAGTTGTAGTTAAAGTTACGAAACCAAAGAAAACCTCAGTTGCAATGCAAAGAGTTTTATAAACCTTGTGCTCTCAGCTGAGATAAAAAGATAGTAAATTAGTTTAATATTCTTTTTACGCATAATCAGCAAAAGAGGGAGCTTCCCCTCCTAATTTGAAGAGCAGTCTAACTGTGCATAGCTATTTGTTTCCAATACGCACTCCAGAGGTCCGAATTGAAACGCCAACATATGGATGCATTTTTGGCTTCCCAAGTCTATTGTTCTGTTGTGACCTTTTCACACATCACCCCATGCCAGATGGGGACCCCCTAATTTTTGCTCCATTCTGGTCTTTTGGCTTTTGTTTTGTCTCTCTCTCTCTCTCATCTTTTTGTCCTTTCGGGGATGTCCCTATCTTTGACCTAATTTGAAAATTTTGGCTAAGTCTATAAAATTAGGGTTTTGTTCTTCAGGTTGGATTGAGATCAAATCAAGTTGGTAAATTGACAGCTAAGCTTAACATTGCAGTCAGAAGGCTTCCAGCAGACTCCCACTGAATTTTCATCATGTTCTGACGACTTACTATTTCTAGTAAGTGTTCAATCTAGGAGCTTTTCATCAGGATTTCGGGATTCTGACTACTTCAGCACATCCGGGCAACTTCAAGATGCCTGCACGTGAAATTTGAACATATTTGGACAACTAGCTATTTTTAGCAGTTCAACCTTCGGAGGCTATTTTCAGGGTTTAGACATATGACCTTCCAATGAATGATTGGAGAATGTATCTGGGTTTTTCAAGACCTTCGCAGTGATGTAACATGCAAATCGAGATGGTGACTTTCAACGGCACAGCCTTCAGAGGCTATTTTAGGGTTTGCATGCAGAGATTTTCAGCGCATGTTCGGATATTCCATGTGGGTTTTGCGAGAGCTTCGCAGTGATATGACATGCAAGCAGAACGGATCAGTTTTCAGGGACTTACTATTTTTAGCCAATTCCCACATGTTGACCAATTTTCTGGGTTTTTCTGGGTTTTTTGAGATCCCACGGGCACTATAACATGCAAACTCGTCCGACATCTGATAGACCACTTTCCAGACACTTGCTATAAATAGCAGTTTCACCCCAGCAGTTACCCAACACCTCAATCCAGCAAGCAGAGTGACAAACAACAAAAATCAAGGGAATCGGGAGCAGTCTGGAGCGCGTGCAAGTCAAATTAGGGTTTCCCTGCTATGTCTAAAAATAGATGGAACAAGGTGCAGAGATGTCAAAACGAAGCACACCACCGGGATCAGCATCTTTAGGTTGCCTACTGGCAAAATTTGAGCACGATCTGAATACTTACTATTTTTAGTAAGTCATCTCATGGCTATAAATAGCATGTACTGTGCTAGAGGCAGGTGTGAACAGGTCACTTACTGCATCAGGAACGATTGGAGCAAATTTCGAAGCAAACGGAGATACAAAAATTGATCAATTTTAGAATTTACTAAAAATAGATGGCAAAGGTAGCTGAGGCGTTGAAGAAAGTTTCAAGTCTACAAATGGAAACTGGCAGGAGGAAGTATGAAATGCGCCCAAGCATGAAGACTGGCATCAAAAAAATCCAAAGCATGAAATTTCCTCCTCCTCATAGGAAATGCGCCCAAGGCAATGTGGTGTTTGAAAAGTTTCTAAGTGTTTGCAAATTCCTCCTCACCCCCTCAAATGCGCCCAAGTCATAGAGGAGAGTCATAAAGATTCTAAGGCATGGAAATGGAAGTGGCCCCCCTAAAATGCGCCCAAGCAAGGAATGAAGGCATGGAAATTTTCTAAGTATCAAAATGGAAGTGCATGGGTCAAAATGCGCCCAAGATGAGAAGCAAGAAGTTTTAAAAAGTTTCTAAGTTTAAAATGGAAGCTTGACCCTCCAAATGCGCCCAAGGTGGTAGAGAGGCCTCAAAAGTTTCTAAGGCAAAAAAGTAAAAGCACGCCCTCCTAAATGCGCTCAAGCTAAGTGAAGGTGTTGAGAAATTGTCTAAGGCAAGAAAACAAAAGCATAAGGTGGTAAATGCGCCCATGAAGGAAGTGGGGGATGAAAAGTGGGATTAAAATAATTTTTCTAAGTGTTAAAATGGAAGTTGCTCACATGAAATGCGCCCTCACTTGTAGATGTTCATCTAGCACACATCAAATGCGCCCCACAGGGCATGGAAGGTGTTTAAAAATGTCTAAGGCATGAGTTTCCCCACACACATATCAAATGCGCCCATGAGTTCCTTGACCACATGCCAAATGCGCCCACATGTAGAAGTCAACTGCGCTAAATGCGCCCAAGAATGGAAGTCTACATGGTGAAATGCGCCCTCAAGCCCACATGTGGAAGAAGCATAGATAAAACGCGCCAAGGTGGAGAAGGCAAGAAGAAAAATGTGCCTAATGCAAGAAGTTCCCCCTCATGGGCACAAATGTGCCTTCAAATGGAAGTGGTATAGGTAAAATGCGCCTAAGGTATGAGCAAAATGTTGAAAATATTCTAAGTGTGAGATTCCTCCTCCACCTAGGAAATGCGCCCAAGATAAAATGTTAAAAATATGTCTAAGGCGTTGAAATTTCTTGAGGACCCCTCAAATGTGCCCATCATAAGGAGGTTAGGCTGGAGATATCCTAAGGCGTGGAAAGTAAGAGCCTACCATGGAAAATGCACCCTAACAGGGAGGATATCCAAGAATATTTCTAAAGCTTGGCGAAAAAGGAAGTAAAAGCTCCCTAGGTAAAATACGCCCAAGCCTAGAAGAGATGATGCCAAGAAGAGAAAAATGCTAAGGCATGAAGAGTTGAAGTAGGCACATGAATATGCGCCCAAGGGAGATATAAGACAAGGAAGTCTAGGCGTGGAAAGATAAAGTGAAAATAAATGCATGGGGTGAAATGCCCTTCATGGGTGATTTGAAATTAAAATTTGTCTAAGGCATTGGGAACATGGTGCAAAAGGAGGCAAATGCGCCCAAGGCAGTGAGCTGAAGAAATGTGAAAGTTACAAGAGAGAAATACGTCTAGGAATGAAAGCAACAGGAGGACTTGACGAAGAGGAACTTTTTGCAAGGAGGATTTGAACCGAGTATTGTTGCCTCCTCCTAACCCAACAGAATTGGCAGGCAAAGCAGTGGGAACGTGTTTCTGGACGGGAATCTTCTAGAAGAGGATAATGGGCATTAATTGCTCGTTGTGGTTCCTGCAGAGGAGTGGAGAATCTTTTGTGCATTCACTGCCCCACTCCTCTCTGTGGCGGTTTTTAGGGCTAAAACCCTAATTAGGGCAGATGTGGCTCGATTTGAGCCCCTTATTGTAATTCAATTTAAGTCGTCCGCTGGACTGGGCCAACTATAAAAGGGGCATCCCCCTTCATTTGTAACTAAGTAGATGTTAGATCAGGGAGTAGAGAAGATAGAAGTTAGAGTAGAAGTAGCATAGCATAGATTGCATAGTCTAGATGGAAAAGGAAAGAAAGCTTTCCCTTTGAAAGTTTTGTAAGAGGTTGTTGTGGAAAACTCTCATAATACAAAGGTTTATCATTGCATGGTGGTTCTATATTTTATTGTGAATAGCTAGCAAGGCCTTTTCGTCTTTCCAATTCAAGTAGATATAGTAGAGTAGACTTTACTTTATGCAAGTAGTAGTTAATTGTGGAGTGTGGCGCTTTGGTTTGAGCATATCTTTTTTCATCCATACCACTAGAGGGCTTGCTGATGGTAAGTCAGCCCTGCGTGGTCAACTGGAATATCAGTACTTAACTTCGGTTGTGATTCGTATGTTCACTTGCATCGTTGTGATGGTGTGTGTATACTGAATCATAATTTGAACATCTTATTCATCCTTTGAAGATTGCACCAACTTTGTCAGAGTTGTCCGAAGGGAGACAAAGCGAAGTCTGGTTTGAAGATTGTTTAAGTCGATCCTCGCCCTCCACCCCTTTAGGAGTAGATGGTAGCATCTCTAATCCTTATATCCTTTTACATTCAGCATTATCCGGTTAGTTTAAGAACCCGAGCTTCATTGACAAATCCCCCGAAATTTGAGAATCATTTTCTTCTGAATGAGCAACTCATGTAAGTCCCCTTGGAATACCCAGCATATTCACATCAACCAACTGAGTCTATTAGCGATAAAAGGAACCTTGGAGTTGAACGCATGAACTTTCACGCAATCTTAGCATGCGGAATACTTTGATCAAGAGGGAATAGAGTGACCGTTGGACATTTTATTCTGTGTTGGTGTTGTCATAAAAACCACGTCAACATGTTCCAAATAGAGACATAAGGTTTGTTGGCGAATTTTGGTTCACTTTGTGGAATATGATGACTAGGCTCAAGAAGAGTACATCTTTCCATTCACAAATCGATGGCCAAATATATGTTGTCAATAAAACTTCAATGTAGCTCAAAAGGAGTTATTGCAGCAAGTCACAAGACTTGGGATGATTTCCTAACCTACATTAAGTACTCCTACAATAGGGCAATCAATTCATCAATAAATCAGTAGTTACCTTTTGAAGCATGTTTGGGTTATTTACCCTCAAATCCACTTGATGTTGCACTAAAACAGCAAAAGGAGCAAGATGCACAAGATTTGGAGGTTATCAAAGCAAACAAGTTTGTTCAGCAGATTCAGAAAATCCAACTAGAGTAGGAAATGTTTAAGAACGGGGATGATCAACATTGAAGAAACCATAAGCCCAAGGTGGAAGATAAGGTATGATTGTCCCTAGGCAAGAAAGGGTTGGAAGGACAAGCCAAGAAAATCAAAACTTCTAAGATATGAGCTATTTTCCATCTTAGAAGCAATTGGAGAGAATGTTTTCAGACTTGATTTACCCCTTTTTATGAAGATCTATTTGGTGGTAGATTGTGAATACTTGCATCTTATTGGAATCAAACATCAAAAGTATTACAAATAAAATGGAACGCTCACATATTCAACAGTTATATGAACTCACAATAGGAATATTTTTATTGTGCCTCGATAGTCATACAATAGATTGCAATGAATTTAATAAAGTCTAACTTTTCTCGTCAACCAACCACCCAAGTGTTGACGTGTGTTTTATGACAACACCAACACAGAATAAAATGTCCAACGGTCACTCTATGCTCTCTTGATCAAAGTGTTCCGCATGCTAAGATTGCATGAAAGTTCATGCGTTCGACTCCAAGGTTCCTTTAATGCGAATAGAGTCGGTTGATGTGAATATGTTGAGTATTCCAAGGGGACTTACGTAATTGTTCAACTTTATATGCTCAAGCAAATGAAGGATTTTGACTATGATGCTCTGGTATTTGAATGAATCGGGGAATGCTGAATTTAAAGGAGGTAGGGATAGGAATTCTAAAATCTATTTCTACGGGTGGAATGCAAGGATTAGCTTCAACAGTCTTCAAACCAAACTTCATTTCGTCTCCCCTTCGGACAACACTGACAAAGCTGGTGCAATCTTCAAAGGACGGATGAGATGTTCAGATTGAGATTCACCATGCGCACCCCTTCACAACGAAGCAAGTGGGCACACTAAACACAATCGAAGTTAAGTGCTGAGATTCCAATTTACCACGCAGGAGCAAACTTACCATCAGCAAGTCCGCCAGTGGTATGGATACGGGAAGATATGCCCAAACTAATGTCACATTCCACAATTAACTCTACTTGCATGAAAACAAATCTACTTTACTTTACTCTATTCGAATTGGAAAGACGAAAAGATCTCGTCAACTGCCCACAACACAAAATGAAGTCACCAATCAATGAAATCTTTATATCATGAGAGTCTTACACAACAATCTTTTGCAAAAACTTTCAAAGGGAAAGTCTTTCTTTCCTTTCCAACTAAGCTAACTCCTAGCTCTACTTTAACTTCTATCAATCTCTATCTCTGTCTAGCTCTGATCTATCTCTGATTCTAATTCTAACTATTTACAAATGAGGGGGGATGCCCCTTTTATAATGAGTCCAATTAGCGGACGGTTCAGATCTGATTACAATAAAGGGCTCAGATTGAGCCACTCATGCCCTAATTAGGGCTTCTGCCCTGAAAACCGCCACCAAGAGGAGTGGGGCAATGAATGCGCCCTCCACTCCTCATCAATGCACCATACTCTGCGATCAATGCACGTCGTCCCCCTCCAGAAGATCATCGTCCAGAAGGGCGTTTCCCTTCTCCTTCTCGCTGGCTGCAAATCTGATGAATCTGGGCAAGATTGCCTCAACTTCCTGATCGGAGATAGGAGGAATGTGATCCAACTGAAACTCCAAAACTGCAACTGTTTGCCCATGCCGGGCACATGATTTCTTCCAAGCAACAAGGGCGTCCTGGGTGTTCTATATGATACTGGAGAACGTGGCTGTGTTCTCGAAATCATCCTGCGTGAAGGTTTTCACCTCAGAGAAGAATGGCGTCAATTTGTCTTTCAATCCTTCTGCAGTTATCTCTTCAGAAGTCAACCTCCTGGCAAAGATTGCCTCCAATGTGTTGAGAATTTCGTCTAAGATGTTCATCATGGCTTTTCTAACCCTGACCGAATCTGCCTGTGATGCATCATAGAATCCCCGGCCTGTGACTACTGAAGAATACCATCTGGCGAAGTCGAATCTATCCCCCTGCTGAATAACACCTCCCTCAACCAAAGTCTGTTGAGGTATGCTCATCAAAGCCCCTAAACGGAGAACAACTCTCCCCTGATAGATGCGAGCCTCACCCCAAGCATGGTTAACTGCCTCCACTCTAGCCATAATATCGGAAGCTCGTCCATAGGCATGTGCAAGATCTTCCATGAACTTTCTTGTTTCTGTACGCACACTAGCCACCCACTTGTCTGCCTGCTGTGCCATTCCCTTTAAATCTTCTAACCCACTGATTGACTCCCTGGAAAACTCAGCTGGAAGTTCAATTGCCGGATTTTCTTGCCCACAAGGACGGGACAAGTGTTGTACGTAGCCAATCAGTGTCTTGTGCTCTACCTTCAACCTTTTGTATTTTCCCTCAACATGGGACAATCTATCCTTGAGTGCTCGATAGGAATTATCGCACTCCTCTACCACTTGTGCTCCAGTAGGGCGGCCCAGTTCCATGGTTGTCACAACATAGTTCTCAGGAACGGCCTCGTCTCTATCACATTCTACCCGAGGAACTGCCATATGCAAGGTTCGGGATCCATCCTCATCTGTGGATATTTTGGAGAACTTCCTAGCCTTTTTCTTTGTTGGAGGTGCACTGATCCTCTGTAATAATTCCTCCATCTCAGCTGCAGGATCGGTCTCATCCATGGGATCATGCCTCATTCTGTCCCTTAGCCATTCTGGCACCTCCTGCCGCATGTCAGATATAATAAAAGGTTGTTCTACCTCAGCCTCTACCTCGTGAACCTCTCCTCTGCCATCGTTCTGACGAGGCTCACCATCATAAATAGGCTCAGTGTCTCTCGAGCTCTAGGCATCCTGATCTGAAGTAGCATCACCCTCAAGAGCCGCCTCAATTTCCTGCTGAAATTGAGTATTAGTAGCCGTCCCCTCATCTGTCTCTTGCCGATTTTCCTGCTGATGTTCTTCTTCGGGCATGTTGATGCTCTGACCCACTGATTCTCTATGAGGTGGCTGACTCGACACTTGCAATGTCTGCTCTACATCCAATCTCTCCCTCTGATCAACAATGACACCTCCTGTAAGCTTGGAGAATGTGTCTAAGATGGCGTATGCATGGACTCCTCAACTACCACTGGCTCAGGTCGAACTGGCTCCTTTCCTCTAGGCTCTGGAGTTGGATTACTCCGTCTCCTTTGATTAGTTGCCAGTAATTTGCTGTCTCCCATCAAATTGTAGGTAAGGGGAATTGACCTTCCCTTGAGTCGGCTGACGTGCCTCTCTACCCAACTCCGTGTGAATGTCAAGACTGGGATACAAAGTGTATCCAAGTCAGTGATCTCTGGCTCAGACCAATCTGGGAGAGGTAAAGGTGTATCCCTTACTGTCTCGTAGTCAGCCTGTACAACGTTTATGTCTTCCTCAATTTGATCTGGTACTGGGATGATCTCACACTCCCTGACCATCACCAACGGTATCCGAGAGAACATCCTCTTTCTGACTTCGACCTCATCCACTGCACTTGCCCAAAAGTCTTCGATCTGCACCTTGTGCCTGAACTCCTCTGTCAATATCCACCTGATGTTTCTATGGGGATCGTAGTAATGCCTGCTGGTGTGATAGGAAAGGTGGAAGAATTGGACCTCCGCTTTTGCCTCTCTTGCTGCTTGCAGCGATGGGCAGATTTCATCTGAATTCCCCATGGTAATTGGGAATCCGAGTCCACCTTTCTTCTTCTTCTTTTGAATCTTATCATAGGCAATCAGTTGCCTAGATACTTCTAGCATCACTATCCTGTTTGTGGGATACTGAGGCAATCTGTATGAATAGGAGGAAAATCCTTGCAGCCTTATGTAGGTGAATTTTGGAAATTGGATAAACCAACATCCGAATTTCTCAATCATTTCTTGTGCCTCCCTTGATATTCTGTGATGGGTTCTCTGCTGCAGGGTCCTCGTTATGTGCATGGTAAAGGCATCGTTGACCCTCTTGTAATTAGTTGTGCTTGTCAAATGTAACTGTGGACAAGCTTCATATATTTTAAACTGATGGGAACCGCAACCGATTGGTTCCTTGTAAGAGATCCCTTTGTATCTCGTCATGCGAGCCAACATGTAGACAAGGTAGGAGCCCATGTAAAATGTCTTCGTTCTCCTCACACCACGAAGCTGCTCATGTATGTTATCACTGATCATTAGTGCCCAATCCATGTAATCCTTTCCCTCCAACACCAAGTTGACAAAATAGAACATCCAAGGTTCAAAGATGAACGCTTGGGGGCAACCTCCAACTCTGCTCAGCATCATAATGAGATCACCAAACTCCTGTCTCAAGTCCTCTGAGACTATCTGCTTGGACAATTTAGTGCGAGTTGGCTTGGGTTTAATCACCCACCTAGTATTTATCAAATCAGCACACCGGTCTGTGGTGGATCAGTACATCTTTCCAGCTCTCTCTTTTGTCTTGTAGAGCATCTTCTCATGAACCGGAATCCCGAATGCCTCTCCGATTGCCTCAGGGGTTAGGTTAGCCAACACCTTGCCATCTTGTGAAGTGACTATTCTCTGTTCTGCATTGTAGTGGTAGGCGCATTCCATGATGAGTTCTGGACACCGGATAGCTGGCGGAAAGTTGGCAGCTGCATACAGTCCACTTCTGACAATACTGTGCGAAGTCACTGACAGGTGATGGCCTCCAATCCCCATTATCCTTCTTCTGAATGCTTCCATGTTGAATGAGCCTAAGTTTGTGTCAGCTAGCCTACCGAGCTTTGATGAAAATTTGGATTCTGGCAAAAATGACTTGCCCAGTTTCTTGATCACAGCCTGTCTGGACTCGGTGTTGTTTTTTTTTTGCCTGCAGCTCTTTTGCTTGATTCGGCCATTCTCAACTACGCCTGTTTACTTCAACGTTTTTAGAAGTTTTTTCTCTGGTTGCAGCAACACAATGCCAAATACTTGGAAATGTTTGCTTGCAGCAATTTACTTTTAGCAAATTTGAAACCTCTCCCTTGAAGTTCGTACTTCTCTTTCTAACTTAGCAACTTCAAACTTTCTTCTCAAGTCGTACTTCAGCATTCAGCAACTTGAGACCTTTCTTCTCAAGTCGTACTTCAGCATTCAGCAACTTCAACTTTTGCAAATTCGTACCTTCTCAGCAAATGCAGCAACTGACAACTTGGGAATTCGTGCCTCTCAGCAATTGCAACCTCAGCAAGTTAAGTCGCACTTCCTTCAGCAACTTCAACTTTTACAAATTTGCACTTCTCCTTCAGCTTTCTCACAATTTCGAACTTCTCAGCAATTTCAAGTTCCTCAAGAATTCGTACTTTCACTTAGCCAATATTTTTACATTCAGCAACTGGTGAGAGGAATGAAGAGGATTTTAAAATCTTATAGCCTGGTCGAATTCCTGCAGAGGCTATACTTAGCAAATTTTCGAATTCATTTTCCCTCTCTTTTCTCCGTTGTAAAACTTGTCATCTAAGGCATCTTCTAGAATTATGAATTCATCATCTCTGCACAGGCCTGCCTCGTCGCATTTGATTTCTTAAAATATTAAATCGTTCACTTCCTTGAACAATTTCAAAATGTTTGGCTAAGTCATTTGATCTTGTCTTCGCTTTGGCAAAATTATCTAGCTCAAAACTTCTAGCGAAGTGCCTCTCATTCATTTTGTTCGTTTGCCTTAGAGAAATCTCTCAATTTTGCCTTAGGAATTTTATTTAAAAAAGGCACTGGGCAAAATATCCATCGAAATGATGTGGACATGGCGTGGAGTAAGCTTGACTCACTTCTGAATTGCAAATGTTTAATACCCAGAAGAGAAATTCTTCCAGAATCCATCGTTTCCATGTGTATCCGGACGAAGGGGTTCTTTTAATTTTTATTATTTAAAAATAATAAAAATGGCTAATGTTTATTTCTTCCCCTTCGGATGTCTTTCACTCCTGCAATTTCAAGCTCCTCTGCCTTGGCAAATTTTCTTGATTTTTCCCTGAAGAATTTTCCTTCTAAAGATTTTCATAACTCTGGAAGTTCTAGCACCATCTTCATTCATACTCTTCATTTTTCCCTCTAGAAAATACCTTAGGAATTATTTAAAAATATAAATTTTAACTCTAAAGGGCGCATATAGCATGTCATTTTTCATTTCTTCCCTTAGGCAATTCCACGCCTAAGCCTTTTCATACTTAGCAATTTTCACGTCTAGACTTCCTTTAGCAATTTTCATTTTTAAGTCCTCACTCACTAGGCGCACTTCATATAGTGAAGAGAAAAAAAAATATAAATAACCCTTGGTCTTTTAAAAATCATGCCTTCTTAACATTATTCCCCCTTTGGCGTATGGTGACTCCTCACCTTCCTCTGGCGCATATGACATAGGTAGCTTCCACCTTCAAGCGCATCTCATATTCTTACCTTTTTACCTTTCACCCTCTATACTTTACCTTGGGCGCATACGCCATGGAGAAGAAGAATTCCCACGCCTTGACTTGACCTTTCATCTCCCTCTAGCGCACTTCACACACTAGACTTTCACTTGAGCGCATTTCCACTTCATCACCCCACGTTTTGCCTTGACTCTTCACCTCCTTCTGGCGCATATGGGCTAGGCTACTTCCATGTTGGGCGCATTTGCCATTTGCAAAGGAAAAATGCCATTATCTTGTGACCCTTCAGCTTCCTCAAGCGCATTTTGACTTGCATACTTCCATCTTAGGCGCATTTGCTAGTGTGAGGGGGGATTCCGCTTACTTTAAGTGACTGTTCAGCTTCCTTAGGCGCATTTCACCCATGTAACTTCCTTTCTCAAGCGCATTTTGCATGTGGTCAAGGAAAACCCACGCCCAAAGTGACTTTTTAGCTCCCTTTGGCGCATTTAGCATGTGCAACCTCCTTTCTTGGGCGCATTTGAGGATGCCTTAGGAATTTTCGAATGTCTCTTGAATATTTTCATGTTTTGGGTGACCTTTCACCTTCCCTAGGCGCATTTGACCTTGGCAACTTCCTTTCTCAAGCGCATTTTGCATGTGAGATGGAAAATCCACGCCCAAGCTTGACCTTTCACCTCCCTCAAGCGCATTTTGACCTGGTGAGAAGGAATTCTATGCCTTAGGGGAATTTCCATGCCTTGGGATAATTTTCATGCCTCTGGAAGGCGCATTTCAACTTCATCAAGGAAATTTCACACTTAGTGATTTTGTATTTTCCATTCCTCCTAGGCGCATATGAAGGTGTTTGCCTGTCAGCTGTTTATAAATTTCCAACGCCCTAGGTGACCTTGGCTTTCTATTTTTAGTAAAATTAGGGTTTCATTGCATTTCACCCTGTTCTGAACTGGAGCTGACGTGGCTGTGCCTCCATTTGGTTTTGCCATCCTGTTCACACCTTATCTGGCACAATACATGCTATTTTTAGCCATTTGCTATTTTTTTAGCAAACCCTAGAATTGTTCAATTTCCGTATCTTTGTTTGCTTTGAAATTTGTTCCAGTTGCTTTTGATGCTGTGAGAGAACTGTTCATACTTGCTTCTGGCGATGACGCACTATTTTTAGCCACCTGCTATTTATAGTAAGTTTCAAAGTTGCCTATCTTCAGTAGCTCCATTCGACCTGAAACTTGCTATGTCCGATCATGATAACTTGAGTGCTCTGTTCATACCAACTTCCGGCCCAAACCTACTATTTATAGTCGTGTCCTGACTTACTAAAAATAGTAAGTCCTCCGATTTTGCTCAAAATTTGCCAGTAGGTAGCCCGAAGGATGCTGGTCATGGTGGCGTGCTTCATTTTGACATCCTTGCATTTTGCTTCATCTATTTTTAGACATGGCAAGGAAACCCTAATCTGACTTGCATGTGCTCCCGACTACTCCTGATTTATACCGTTTGTCGTTCTACTCACTGGAATGAAGTGCTAGGTAGCTGCTAGACTAAAGCTGCTATTTATAGTAAGTGTCCAAAAAGTGGTCCATCGGATGTCGGACGAGTTTGCATGTCACAGTGCCCGTGGGATCTCAAAAAACCCAAAAAAACCTAGAAAACTGGTCAACGTTCCAGCACTGGCTAAAAATAGTAAGTCCCTGAAAACTGATCAGATCCACTTGCATGTCATATCACTGCGAAGCTCTCGCGAGACCCAGATGGAATATCCGGACATGCATTGAAAATTCCTGCATGCAAACCCTAAAAAAAAGCTTCGGAAGGCTGACCTCTGAAAGTCCCCAACTTGATTTGCATGTTACACCATCATGAAGGTCTTGGAAAACCCAGATCAATTCTCCTGTCATTCACTGAAGAATTGCTTGTCTAAACCCTGAAAATAGCCTCCAAAGGCTGAACTGCTAAAAATAGCCAGTTGTCTGAATCTGTTCAAATTTCATATGTAGGCACTCTGAAGTTGCCTGAACGTGCTGAAGTAGTTAGAATCCCAAAATCCTGAGGAACAAGCCTTGAATTAGGCACTTACTAAAAATAGTAAGTGGTCAGTTTTCAGTAGGATTTCAGTGGGACTCTGCTTTGAGTTTTCTGAATGTGTTCCTGCACTTAGATTTTACCTGAGTAACTCAATCTTGACCTCAGACGGGTCTAAAGGATAGAAACCCTAAATTTGTCAATTACTTCAACTGAGGTCAAACGGGACACCCCCGGAAGGACAAAGATCAGAGACAGAGAGAACCAAAGCCAAAAGACCAGAATGGAGCAAAAATTAGGGGATCCCCATCTTGGATGGGGTGATGTGTGAAAAGGTCACAACACCAAGTACCTACTACCAACCTATCTAATAATATAAAACACTCTACTAACATTCAAACAACATTAACTTTTTAATATAAGCTATAGTGGAGGTGACCTAAAATATATTTAGGTGGCATGCTCCACATTATTATCTATTAACTAAACCTTAAACCTAACTATGATGTAATATTTCCAACATGTCCCCCTTATTATATCACCCTAAACAAAGTTAGGAACATTCGTAACTAGACCATAACAAGCAAAACAGTCCAAATATCAGATACCATCAATAAAGTATCTAACAACACATATGAATGAGAATTCCCTTACTATCCATCAATACCAATGAATTGAGACAAGCTCCTATCCACAAGTACACCACTCTACATGTGATTTGGGACATAATTCTATCCACAATGCGACGCATACTCTACATCCACATATACAACACTCCACTTGTGAATTTTATCTACATCCACAAGTGTTGGAATGTTAGTCATTGATGTCAAAGGTAGACAAGGTTGTCAAAGAGATCGTTGCTGAGATTAAGATGTATGGACAAGAACTTCAAAGTAAGTATTGTGTAAGAAGCCTACCTTATCACAATCAAATTTTTCTCCTTGCTAGCTTAATTTTTAGATGTAGATAAAAAGATTCATGAAACAAAATACCAAATGACGAAGTTGTAAGCAAATCAATCCACATATGAAAGTAACATACTCAGGAAACGAACCCACACGGGTAGCGGAGTTGGTTTGAGTCTTGGGTTCGACTCTGAAACCCAGACTTACTTGATGCATGTAGCTTGTGGCCGGTTGCATGCATCCCCAGGGGATTAGTCTCACCCCAACTCGCCCCTTCCCGACCCCAACTTGGCAATAAGTAAGTCCAAAGGTAAGCCGTGTTGGGCGTTGGGCTGGGTCGCGGGGATACCCCTGAGTCACCAAAAAAAAAAAACATACTCAAGAAACGATGATGGCTTCTAATTGAATCAATAATCTAATTACAAATAGAGTATAGCTTGCAGCTTACAATCAGATAATCTAATTTAGAAAATCAGAACTCATACAGTATGCAAAATAGCCAAAATATATATCAAACCTTGTTAGTTTTAGACCAAAAATGTAGATAAGCAGCAATATAACACAATGAACAGAGAACACAGCAAATTACCCTGGGAAAACCCTCCTCCTTGAGGGAGAAAAACCCAGCAAAATATATCACTTATATATATACCAAATAAGAGCAGAAATCTGCTTTACAAATCAGACCCTTCTCAAGGGCGAACTTGATACAATAAATGATGAGAATCTCTTCTTGATACAACTGAATATAAATCTCCTTGAAATCTGATCTGCTTCTAAAAAATGGCAATTTGCTGCGAAGTGCGAACTCCTTCTTGAGAAATGTGAATGAGAAATGAGAATAAATTGATGAATTAATGAATGAACACCACCTTGTATATATACCAAACTAGGCGACTCTTCATCTAGGTTGGCCTCCTTTTATTTAAATAAAAATATTAAATATCATTTGTAACAAGGCCGACCTGCCTTGATAATTATTTACTCTTTTAATTTAGAGAGAAAAATATCTCTCGTCGCTATAACATCAACACTCCATCTTAGCTAGAGAGGTATTTTTCCAGATATCCTCATCATGGAGTCTCTCGACATGATGCCCACAATGGCTACACCCATTTGTGGAAAACCACATCTCAGTCTCAGAGATGTACAAGAGTTCATCATGGAGTCTCTCAACGTGATGTCGTCATGGAGTCTCTCAACATGACGTCCACCATGGCTACTCCCATGTGTGGAAAGAAGCACATGTACAAGTGTCCATCACTGAGTCTCTCAACGTGATGTCGTCATGAAGTCTCTCAACATGACATCCACCGTGGCTACTCCCATGTGTGGAAAAACACAAGTACAAAAGGCTCATCACGGAGTCTCTCAACGTGATATCGTCATGGAGTCTCTCAACATGACGTCCACCATGGTTACTCCCATGTGTGGAAAGAACCACATCTCCGTCTCAAATAAATATGCATTATAGCAAAGCTCACTGAAGCCGAGTCTCCCTCTCAGCAAGGGCAACATTCTCCACTACCCCAAGTTTGTCTCGGAAGTATGCAAACTTCACCCTGGAAAGAGGCTTGGTGAGAATATCAGCCATCTGCTCATCAGTGCAAATGTACTTGAGTTGAATTGCTTCCTCAGCACCATGTCTCTAATGTAATGATACTTGATCTCCACATGCTTTGTTCTATCATGGAACGCTGGATTTATCGAGAGCTTCACACAGCTTTGATTATCACAATGAATCACAATCGGTTCCAATGTTTGACCAAACAATCCTGCAAGGAGTTTTTGAAGCCACACTGCTTCTTGAGTTGCCACACATGCCGCAATACATTCAGCCTCTGCAGTGCTCAGTGCCACAGAAGTCTGCTTCCTGCTACACCAAGAAATCATGCCAAACCCCAAATTGAGGCAACATCCAGAGGTGCTCTTCCTATCAATTACACTCCCGGCCAAATCAGAATCAGAATAGCCTTGTAACTTCATATCTTCACCGGAAGTATATCTCAAGCCATATCCCACAGTGCCACACAAGTATCTCAAAATATGCTTTGCTGCAACTAGATGAATTTGTCTTGGCTCACACATGAATTGGCTGAGAGCACTCACCGCATAACAAATGTCTGGTCTAGTATTGACTAGATACATTAATAATCCAATCAATTGTTTGTACATGGTGGGATCTACCAAATCTGAACCAGCTGCAGAGTCACTCAACTTCTTCAAATTTGTCTCCATAGGTGTAGACATGGACTTGCAATCCATCATCCCAAATCTCTTCAAGATGTCTATAGTGTATTTCCCTTAATTTAGAATAA
The DNA here is from genome assembly GCA_007115665.2 of Sequoiadendron giganteum. Classification (NCBI taxonomy): domain Eukaryota; kingdom Viridiplantae; phylum Streptophyta; class Pinopsida; order Cupressales; family Cupressaceae; genus Sequoiadendron; species Sequoiadendron giganteum. The sequence continues at coordinate 947,352 of CM021103.1, forward strand.
TCTCATTAGGTCTTTGCCACACTTCCTGTTACATCCCTCTAATTAGGTCTTGCTCTCGTCAATGGAAACCTTGGCCGTTATGGCAGTTGCAGACAATTAATTTCATGGGACCACCAAATTAAGAATAAATAAGTATTTTATTTTATGTGGAAGCATAATGGAAATGATTTTATTCCTTACTATGTAAATGCAAATGATTATTTATTTATGTGGGGAATTTCTCTTACTCACTAGAAATGGGTCAAGTATAAATATGTGCGATGAGCATTTTATTTTATTTTATTGATAAGAACGTTCTAACCACAATTTTCGTGTCAGGGGATGCAGATTCATCAACGCCGAAAGGGAAAGGGGATATCATCTGGGAGAGGACTTGATTATCAAGGACCATTTTACCATTGCTCTGAGCCGGCGAAAGATCAATATATCAAAGTCATACCTTGACCCTTATTAAATTAAATCAATAATTATTCTGCTCGTTAAATAATTATATATCGTCGAATCCCTTAAAATATATTTTAATAATATACTTAATAGTAAATTAAAAATAAAATAAAAACCTAAATCGAGCTTAAGTCGAGAATTTCCCTCCTTATCGAATTCATTATCTTGTAGGAAGGGAATGTAATGGAGTGAATGGGAAATTAATTGGGAGAGTGGAGTCGTCGGGAGTTATTCTTCATTTTCTTCTTCGATCATGTCTTGGGGTAACGGTCGGGGAGGAAGCCATGAAACCGCAATGGCTACTTGGGGCTCGAAGCCTTCTCCTTTCGGGCGTCTTTTTCCTTGTCTTGCTTCTGCGGGTAGAAGGTATCAAGTGTGTGGAGGATTATTGGGGGGGGCTGTGTATTATTTCACCGGAAATTTCCTTTCACCGCGGCAGGGTTGCTCCATTATTTGGACATACATGTATAGCGACGGTACTTCTATAAGCGTGCGTCGGCGAGAGCTTAGAGGGGTGTTTTGCTTCTGTAAGGCTTGGCGTTTGGGTTCAAGTTGAAGCTACTTCCATTCCTGGTCGTGTTTCTAGCTACCGAGGACGCCTAAGAATCGTTCGCCAACTTTCGTCAGGCATGTAGCAAATCCTTGATGTCCTCAAGAAAGTTCTCTATGCTATCCCTATACGTTTTCAAAGAGTAGCTATGTTTATAAATTTCGATTTCAATTTAGTCTTGTGTTACAAAGGACCTGTTAGCTCTCAAAAATGCAGGTTTGAACCATGAAAGGTTACCAAGCTTCCACGACATTTTAGGGTAACAGAACAAGGTTTTGGAACAATTAAACCTTCTACTCTTTAGATGCTGCTAGACCTAGGCAGGTATACCTATTTGAATTAAGCAGATTTGACTTTTGATCTTCTCTTATTGCCCTAATTTATCCAAGATGGCAATTTGAAATGGATAAAATAAAACAATTTTGGTACAACTAGCACAATAATATTCAAAACTAAAACCTAAAACGCTCAAAAATGACAGATAAAAGATTGTGAGTGAAACTAGAGGATGAAAACGAAAAGACCAGTGCCTTATAGGGTTTACGGAGTCAAGAAAATCTAAAACAAGTTTACTTGTTCTGGCAGACATTCAAGTTGTTTAGCATTTTATTTGGTTTATAACTTGTATAAACATGCAATATTGTGATTACTGAGTTCTTCTTAATAATCCAACTGATATTCCCTAATTACTATGATCAATTCAGAGAATTTAATCTTTACTGGAAAGAGACAATTAATTGATCATACAAGTACAGCAAATGTGCATCGATGAACTGTGTAAAAACTTGTTTACACTAATTCAAATAACCAGGAAACACCATTACGAAGACAACTTCAATAATACCCTTCAACAAATATCATAAACAACTGATACCAGAAACATCGCACCATCATATTAAATTTTCATTGATATCTCCATGATTTTCATATGCTACTAGTCTCATCCCTTTTCAAAAATTGTATATTGCTATATCTTCTCTCTTCTCTATCTAATTCTACTTCGCACCCCTTACATTGTTTTCAAAGATGATCATTTATACATTGAGAAGATGAAAGGACGCGTCCTTTCGGAAATAAGCATAACTAAAAATAAAACAAAGGCAGAGAATAATTAGGCTCTAGTTAGCCACAAATGAGTTTTAGCGAGATGGTCCAAATAGTCTTGGCACTTGTACGTGTCCGCATCTTCAACAGCATTCCGGATCGTGATTTCCATCTTGACCATTTCCTCATTTTGCTCGCTCACTTCCTCTAGTGTTGTATCCTCTGCAGAAGATGTCTTCATGATTCCATTCAATACTACATCGCATTCATTCCTCCATCTATTGGCATCTTTCAACTCCCCTTTACTATCAGAGAATGTGACCACAATTTTCTTAGCAGCTTCAATTAATCCTTGCTTATCTCCCTGTAATTCTTCATAGAATTTTTGATGGCGACTGACAATATGATCTGCAGCCTCAAGTGCAGCACTGCTAATCTCATCACGTGGGGCCAATTCATGAAATTTATCCATAACCCGCTCATTCATCCTCTCATGCTCCTTCAATGCATCCATAGTAGCAGAATACTTTCCCCATAATTGATTTAACCAAGATGTCAAATTGTCCTGTCTCTTCTTAACAATGGTTACAATTGCATCATACTTTCCCTGATTATAGGCACTTGACCCGATCCAATGATCTTTTGTCTGAGAACTTTCTCCTTGAGTGAGCAATTTGGCTGGAACTATTGGAACACCAACCAAGTCTTTCAATCTATCGTTTTCTCTTAACATTCTCTCATTGTTCGCCTTATACATTTCTTTTTCTCTTATCAATGCCTGGATCTGTGCTTTATTCAATTTTGCAATATCTATCCCAATCTCTACCATAACCACAGGATCAGCCTCTCCAACCTTTAGGGTCATTACATGGCCAAATGCCTTTTCTGTATCAATCACCACTGATTTCCTGTGAGGGGGATACAAAGCCCATATCATCAATGATCCCTCATCAGTATTATATTTAGAACCTGCATACACTTCTGTCACCTTTTCCTTATCAAGTTTGTGTGTATTGTTACTATCTCTTAAGAAGCTGTCAAACACCAATGCAGAATTCAAATCAAGTCCAAGAAAGATCATGACACCAGCATCCTCCAACATTTTCCTCCCCTTTTCAAGAGTCATATTTGTTATCTCATCATCCACACACTTTCTCAATTGATCCAGCAATTGCTCTTCATTCCCAGAGGTGACAGCACCCACACCTTCTCTTATTTCTTTCCCCTTCAGTTTGTACAAAAATGATTTAAACTCTGGAGAAGTTATAAACTCATCATCTGAAACAAATGATCTGTATTCCATATGCCGTGCATCAATATCACCGCTTCCAATACTCTGTTCTCTAATTGGGCAAACATATTGCTGAGTTCTTAACCTAGATGCTTTCTCTGTTCTGCTCTGTGGCGTCTCATCGATTGGGGTTTCCTCATCTCCAGAAGGCAATGTTCCCATATCCTGTAGCCCTTGTCTATAACTTTCAACCACCGCCTCTGCTTCCTCTTCATCTAGATTTCTGATCATATCATCAAAAGGATAAGGTACATGCTGATACCTTCCAAAGTTAATCTTTTCTTTGGCTGAATTGATATATCCTTCAGGGTCAAAGTTTTTTCTGGGTGGTCCACTTTTCATATTATAATGCAATAACTTATCATGAATTAAATTATATCCCTCCTTGGCCAATACAGTGAAATCACCAAAGCATAATGTACTAGGCATAAAAGCTTGCTTCCCATAAGAACTGAAAATCATGACACTGCTGTAATCCATTTGTCTAACAATTTCCAAATATGCAATTCTGTTTGGAACTGTCCTTGGTAGAATAAAAGGGGTACCTTCAAATCCATACACCCTGATCATTGTAGCTCCTTCCAAACAGTACCAGTCACCCCAGTTATGATCAATTGGCCCATTTAAATCTTTTGGACGAAGAAACCTCTTAATCTCATTAGTCAAAGAATAGTTACAAGGATACTTATATAGTTTATACAAAGTTTTCACAAAATACTCTTCAAAATGTATGAAACTAGAGTTAGCAAACCTGCTATCCCAAATAGCAGTCCACAACTGAACAGGCAATGCTTCACCCTCTTTACCAACTTGAGAAATTCTCACCTCTGGAGGCCATACTCCCAATTCCTGACCAAAATACAGCACTAAATGCATCAATAACGAATAATGCCTGAGATGGACAATAGAAGCTCCACTCTTTATAGCCATCAGTCCTGAATCAAGCTCCTTAGCAATATATGAAGCATAATCAAATGGCCTGGAGTTATGATACTGAATATCTGCTGTGATAATCATTGGCACAATTGACATGAGTTCCGGAGCATCCATCCCCAACACTTGACACACTGAAAAATATGTGTATTTCATGTAAGGTTCAAACAAATCTACATGATAAGGAGGCCCCTCACTATCTTGCAAAGGTTCTGATTTGCTACCCTGTTTAACTCTGTGAATAGGCAACCTCCAACCCTTATAGATTGTATCCATTCTCAAAAACTCCTTTTCCAACTCTTTGCAATTGATCTCCTCATTGCAAAACCCTTCCAATTTGAAGACCTCGCCTATTGCTTCTTTGGACACATATATCTGTGGTTTTCTAGATGGGTCACATATAGCTTTATGTTTCGGATCATAATTTTCTGCAAGCACTTTTACTAACTCTGCATTTACAAAAACATTAGGGCACACCAGTTTCCCTACATTCAATTTCCATGGGTTGCAGACTGGTTCAAAACGGTTTCTTCTATGGTAATGGAAATTGAAAAGCTCATAACCTCTTATGGCAGCCCAAACATCACCTATGAACTTGCACTTGTCATCTAGTTTATCAACTTCTGCCCTAAGCTGTGCAGACCTTCTCGCCTTAGGACCTAAGCCAGGTAATTGATCAATAAGGTCTTGGTTCAACCTTCTTTCAATGCCCTCATGTTCTGCATCAACCTTTTGTTTCTTTCCTTTTGACACACTACTCACAACAAGCTTTCTACCCTTACCCTTTCCAGAACCAAGGGACTCCATTCTCAAGCTTATAGACTCAAAATGCAAAAGCCAAGGAATAGTCACTTACAATATTCTGCTCGAGCTCTTCAAACTGAAAATCGTCCTGGTTCTCTGTTCAGCACGCCAATTCACCTGCAATCAATTTCGGAACTGAAGAATTGATTCAATCTTTACTGTGATATCCCGTCGCGCCATTAATGAAGCACGAATGAACACCCATTTGAAACTGGCACTGTCGCATCAAGTGTCCTTTCGATGAGAGATTTTCAAATCTGGGGTGAAATCCCTTTTCAACGTCTATTACATCTTTCGCCAGGACAGAATGTAGTCTTATCGACATCTGGGATTAAAAAAATGATGACTGTTGCTCTTGTTTTTTATATCGCTGTAACACTTTTGAGTCGGGGAGATGTCACATAGACTTCATTGTCTCATATCGATATGTATTTCTTCAAGTCATAGTCGTTGAGAAAAAATCCCCCTTTCACCGACGAATTCTCCCTTCGGCATATCCACCAAGTTCTCTCACCGAAGAAATAAACCACACCAATGAAATAATACCTTCGGCAAGACATAATATCTTCGAGAAGACCTATATCAATGCCAAATGTTTTACCGATATCACTCTTATTCGGTGAAACTCACCCCGAGCCGCCTGTTGGTATAACTTCCAACCTTCGGTGAAACCTTATGTCGAAAGTTCCTCTCTTGGAGATGCACATCTCTGTCGGCATATCTATTGAGTCGGCAAGACCCCAACACTTTCTCCAATACTTTTTTGGATTCCCCCGTATTAAGTTCGGCAAGACAACAATCATCTCGCCCAGACCTTCACCAAAGCACATAAGTCTTACCGAAACATTTGTTTGCAAGCCAATCGGTAAAACTAAATGGTTTCGCTGTGACATCCTGCCGATACCAATCGGTTTGGCCGAAATGATCCCTCCACATGCTAGTCGGCAAGATCAATTGAATTCGCTGTGACCTTATAATGACGCCCCAACACATGCCGATATGGATCTTTACAGTCGCTGAAACAAGAGAAAAGTCCTGCCGATTATCTGCACAAACATATGTTAGTGAAAAATACATCTCGGGGAGACTTTCACTATGTCTTGCCGATATGGGTCTTTCAATGAAATCAGGAGAGGTAGACGGATTTAAATGGATCTCATGACAAAAATAAGCAAAGCAAATGGAAAGAGGGGATTTTTTGCTTATGGTAAGGACTTAATGTTGGAAACTCATGAATCCAATAGACTGTAAAAATTCAAAATTTTACAATTCTAACAAGACCTCAACAGTATAGCTCTTGAATTCGAATGCTTAACCTACAAGTAATTTTCGAAGTATTTAGTATTCCTCTTTACAGTCTCTGTTATGTCGAATTCTTATCTGTATGTCCGTTATTTCTTTTATCGTATAATCTTCCTGAGCTTAGTCCTGTCTGGGCTGAATATTCCTATAAACGCTTTGTGGTTAGTATTGAAGAACTTGATCCTGCATGTCGCCCTGTTACCTTAACGGGGAACCTCTTGGGTAAATGCCGCCATCATTGATGCGAAATCTATTCTCATTTCCCTAAAATAGATTTAGTGTCCTGACGTCTTGATTTCTTAGACTGAGTTGGCTACCGTCTGTTGTAGCAGATTTGTGGACTGTAATAGGCCTCCTTCTGTAATTTTTGTTACCTTGAGTTACCTTCTCTCCGTTGGCCAATTATCTTGTTGTAATTCACCATCCTGGCCCTTTAAAATTGGACTGCAGAAGCTTGACTGTTATTGACCTCTGAGTTCAAGAGGGGATTACCCTAAATGTTGAATATTACAACCTAGACCTTAGCTGAGTTACTCCCCACTTGTCTGTGCTGCTGTTAGGAATCCCTGGAATACAACAAACTTAAATAATAAGAGAAAAACTCAATGCCGAGCAAGGGTGAAGCTGCTGACGACACAGAAGTGTCAGATCATATTAACAATCCTTGGCCAAGGTATGATGCCAATTGGGCATAGGTCAGCTCTCATGAACCAGATGCACTTAAGGTCAGAATGGTCCTTTGGATAGGAGGTACTCCTAGAGAAGGATCGACCTGCGGTGTAGGTTCATGGCACCAGGGTCAGAAGGGCATAATGGTAAATTGATCCTTGATAATTACCCTCGTGAAGGGCGGGTTCTTCAGTTGAAGAAACTCGGGAGTGTTGACGTGTGTTTTATGACAACACCAACACAGAATAAAATGTCCAACGGTCACTCTATTCTCTCTTGATCAAAGTGTTCCGCATGCTAAGATTGCATAAAAGTTCATGCATTCAACTCCAAGGTTCCTTTAACGTGAATAGACTCAGTTGGCTAATGTGAATATGCTGGGTATTCAAGGGGACTTACGTAGTTGTTCGATTTTGTGAAGCAACTAAGACATGAATGATTTGACAATATTGCTCTGACTCCTAAATTAACCGGGAAATACTGAATTAAAAAGGGATAGGGATAGGAATTCTACAAATCTACTTCTAAAGGGTGGAGGACGAGGATCGACTTAAACAATCTTCAAACCAGACTTTGCTTCGTCTCCTTTCGGACAACTCTGACAAAGTTGGTGCAATCTTCAAAGGATGAGAAAGGTGTTCAAATTATGACACAACATGTACATACCATCACCACAATGCATACAGACATATGAGCCACAATCGAAGTTAAGTGCCAAAACTCCAGTTGACCACGCAAGGCGAACTTACCATCAGTAAGCCCGCTAGTGGTATGGATGAAAGAAGATGTGCTCAAATCGCAACGCCACACTCCACAATTAACAACTACTTGCATAAAACAAAGTCTACTCTACTCTATCCACTTGAATTGGAAAGACGAACAAGCCTTGCTAGTTACTCACAATAGAACATAGAACCACCAAACAATGATAAATCTTTATATTATAAGAGTGTTCACAACAACTTCTTACAAAGTCCTCAATGGGAAAACTTCCTTTCCTCCTCAATCTAAGCTAACTTATAAGCTAAATGTTATATGCTTTCTATTCTCTTAGCTCAACTCTATCTCTGATTCAATTCTAACCCTTTACAAATGAGGGGGGATGCCCCTTTTATAATGAGTCCAATTAGTGGACGGTTCAGATCTTATTACAATAAAGGGCTCAGATTGAGCCACCCATGCCCTAATTAGGGTTTCTGTCCTAAAAACCGCCACCGAGAGGAGTGGGGCAATGAATGCGCCCTCCACTCCTCATCAATGCACCACACCCTGCCATCAATGCACGTCGTCTCCCTCCAGAAGGTCATCGTCCAGAAGGGCGTTTCCTTTCTCCTTCTCGCTGGCTGCAAATCTGATCAATCCGGCCAAGACTGCCTCAACTTCCTGATCGGAGATAGGAGGAATGTGATCCAACTGAAACTCCAAAACTGCAACTGTCTGCCCATGCCAGGCACATGATTTCTTCCAGGCAGCAAGGGCGTCCTGGGTGTTCTGTATGATACTGGAGAACGTGGCTGTGTTCTCGAAATCATCCTGTGTTAAGGTTTTCACCTCAGAGAAGAATGGCGCCAATTTGTCTTTCAATCCATCTGCAGTTACCTCTTCAGCAGTCAACCTCTTGGCAAAGATTGCCACCAACGTGTTGAGAATTCCATCTAAGATGTTCGTCATGGCCTTTCTGACCCTGATAGAATCTGCCTATGATACATCATAGAATACCCGGCCTGTGACTACTGAAGAATACCATCTAGCGAAGTCGTATCTATCCCCCTGCTGGATAACACCTCCCTCAACCAAAGTGTGTTGAGGTATGCTCATCAAAGCCCCCAAACGGAGAACAACTCTTGTCTGATAGATGTGAGCCTCACCCCAAGCATGGTTAACTACCTCCACTCTAGCCATAATATCAAAAGCCTGCCCATAGGCATGTACAAGATCTTCCACGAACTTCCTTGTTTCTATACACACACTGGCAACCCACTTGTCTGCCTGCTATGCCATTCTCTTCAAATCTTCTAACCCACTGATTGACTCCCTGGAAATCTCAGCTGGAAGTCCACTTGCAGGATTTTCTTGCCCACAAGGACGGGACAAGTGTTGCACGTAGCCAGTTAGTGTCTTGTGCTCTACCTTCAACCTTTTGTATTTGCCCTCAACATGGGACAATCTATCCTTGAGTGCTCGATAGGAATTATCGCACTCCTCTACCACTTGCGCTCCAGTAGGGCGGCCTAGTTCCGTGGTTGTCACAACAGAGTTCTCAGGAACGGCCTCATCTCTATCACATTCTACCCGAGGAACTGCCATATGCAAGGTTCGGGATCCATCCTCATCTATGGATATTTTGGAGAACTTCCTAGCCCTTTTCCTTGCTGGAGGTGCGCTGATCCTCTGTAATAATTCCTCCATCTCGGCTGCGAGATCGGTCTCATCTACAGGATCACGCCTCATTCTGTCCCTTAGCCATTCCGGCACCTCCTGTCGCATGTCAGATATAATAAAAGGTTGTTCTACCTCAGCCTCTCGTGAACCTCTCCTCTGCCATCGTTCTAACGAGGCTCACCATCATCAATAGGCTCCGTGTCTCCCGAGCTCTGGGCATCCTGATCTAAAGTAGCATCACCCTCGAGAGCCGCCTCAATTTCCTGCTGAAATTGAGTATCAGTAGCCGTCCCCTCGTCTGTCTCTTGCTGATTTTCCTACTAATGTTCTTCTTGGGGCATGTTGATGCTCTGACCCACTGATTCTCTACGAGGTGGCTGATTCTCTACTCGCACCGTCTGCTCTACATCCAATCTCTCCCTCTGATCAACAAATAACGACACCTCCTGTAAGCTTGGAGAGTGTGTCCGAGATGGCATATGCATGGACTCCTCAACTACCACAGGCTCAGGTCGAACTGGCTCCTTTCCTCTAGGCTCTGGAGTTGGGTTACTCCGTCTCCTCTGATTAGTTGCCTGTAATCTGCTGTCTCCCATCAAATTGTAAGTAAGGGGAATTGACCTTCCCTTGAGTAGGCTGACATTCCTCTCTACCCAACTCCGTGTAAATGTCAAGATTGGGATACAAAGTGTATCCAAGTCAGTGATCTCTGGCTCAGACCAATCTGGGAGTGGAAGAGGCGTATCTCTTACTGTCTCATAGTCAGCCTGTACTACGTTGATATCTTCCTCAATCTGATCTGGCACTGGGATGATCTTACACTCTCTGACCATCTCCAACGGTATCCGAGAAAACATTCTCTTTCTGACCTCGATCTCATCCGCTGCACTAGCCCAAAAGTCTTCGATTTGCACCTTGTGCCTGAACTCTTCTGTCAATATCCACCTGATGTTTCTGTGGGGATCGTAGTAATGCCTGCTGGTGTGATAGGAAAGGTGGAAGAATTGGAGCTCCGCTTCTGCCTCTCTTGCTGCTTGCAGCGATGGGCAGATTTCATCTGAATTTCTCATAGTAATCGGGAATCCGAGTCCACCTTTCTTCTTCTTCTTCTGAATCTTATCATAGGCAATCAATTGCCTAGATACTTCCAACATCACTATCCTATTTGTGGGATACCGAGGCAATCTGTATGGATAGGAGGAAAATCCTTGCAGCCTTATGTAGGTGAATTTTGGAAATTGGATAAACCAACATCCGAATTTCTCAATCATTTCTTGTGCCTCCCTTGATATTCTGTGGTGGGTTCTCTGCTGCAAGGTCCTCATGATATGCATTGTAAAGGCGTCATTGGCCATCTTGTAATTAGTTGTGCTTGTCAGATGCAACTGTGGACAAGCTTCATATATTTTAAACTGATGGGATCCACAACCGATTGGTTCCTTGTAAGAGATCCCTCTATATCTCATCATGCGAGCCAGCATATAGACAAGGTAGAAGCCCATGTAAAATGTCTTCGTTCTCCTCACGCCACGAACCTGCTCATGTATGTTATCACTGATCATTAGTGCCCAATCCATGTAATCCTTTCCCTCCAACACCAAGTTGACAAAATAGAACATCCAAAGTTCAAAGATGAACGCTTGGGGGCAACCTCCAACTCTGCTCAGCATCATAATGAGATCACCAAACTCCTGTCTCAAGTCCTCTGAGACTATCTGCTTGGGCAATTTAGTGCGAGTTGGCTTGGGTTTAATCATCCACCTAGCGTTTATCAAATCAGCACACCGGTCTGTGGTGGATGAGTACATCTTTCCAGCTCTCTCTTTCGTCTTGTAGATCATCTTCTCATGAACTGGAATCCCGAATGCCTCTCCAATCGCTTCAAGTGTCAAGTTAGCCAGCCCCTTGCCATCTGGTGAAGTGACTATTCTCTGTTCTGCATTGTAGTGGTAGGCGCACTCCATGATGAGTTCTGGACACCGGATAGCTAGCGGAAAGTTGGCAACAGCATACAACCCACTTCTAACAATACTGTGCGAAGTCACCGACGGGTGATGGCCTCCAGTCCCCAATATCCTTCTTCTGAATGCTTCCATGTTGAATGAGCCTAAGTTCGTGTCAGCTAGCCTACCGAGCTTTGATGAAAATTTGGATTCTGGCAAGAATGACTTGCCCAATTTCTTGATCACAGCCTGTCTGGACTCGGTGTGGTTGTTTCTACCTGCAGCTCTTCTGCTTGATTCGGCCATTCTGCAAAAAGGCAAGAGAGTCATTAGAAAACAAGATTTTATAAAACAATATATCGCTTTTGAGGGTGCCAGCAGATTTTTTTAAATAAAAAGGCTGCAACACTTTGTCACTTTCAGCTGCAAACCTCAACTACGCCTGTTTACATCAACGTTTTAGAAGCTTCTTCTCTGGTTGCAGCAACACGATGCCAAATACTTGGAAATGTTTGCTTGCAGCAATTTACTTTCAACAAATTTGAAACCTCTCCCTTGAAGTTCGTACTTCTCTTTCTAACTTAGCAACTTTCAGCAACTTCAAACTTTCTTCTCAAGTCGTACTTCAGCATTCAGCATCTTCAACTTTTGCAAATTCTTACCTTGTCAGCAAATGCAGCAACTGGCAACTTGGGAATCCGTGCCTCTCAGCAACTGCAGCCTCAGCAAGTTAAGTCGCACTTCCTTCAGCAACTTCAACTTTTACAAATTTGCACTTCTCCTTCAGTTCTCTCACAATTTCGAACTTCTCAGCAATTGCAACCTCTTCAAAAATTCGTACTTTCACTTAGCCAAAATTTTGCATTCAGCAACTGGTGAGAGGAATGAAGAGGATTTTAAAATCTTATAGCCTGGTCGAATTCCTGCAGAGGCTATACTTAGCAAATTTTCGAATTCATTTTCCCTCTCTTTTCTCCATTGTAACACTTGTCATCTGAGGCATCTTCTAGAATTCTGAATTCATCATCTCTGCACAGGCTTGCCTCATCGCATTTGATTTCTTAAAATATTAAATCGTTCACTTCCTTGAACAATTTCAAAATGCTTGGCAAAGTCATTTGATCTTGTCTTCGCTTTGGCAAAATTATCTAGCTCAAAACTTCTAGCGAAGTGCCTCTCATTCATTCTGTTCGTTTGCCTGAGAGAAATCTCTCAATTTTGCCTTAGGAATTTTATTTAAAATAGGCACTGGGCAAAATATCCATCGAAACGATGTGGACATGGCATGGAGTAAGCTTGTATCACTTCTGAATTGCAAATGTTTAATACCCAGAAGAGAAATTCTTCCAGAATCCATCGTTTTCATGTGTATCCGGAGGAAGGGGTTCTTTTAATTTTAATTATTTAAAAATAATAAAAATGGCTAATGTTTGTTTCTTCCCCTCCAGATGTTTTCCACTCCTGCAATTTCAATCTCCTCTACCTTGGCAAATTTTCTTGATTTTTCCCTGAAGAATTTTCCCTCTGACGATTTTCATAACTCTGGAATTTAGTACCATCTTCATTCATACTCTTCATTTTTCCCTCTAGAAAATACCTTAGAAATTATTTAAAAATATAAATTTCATCTCTAAAGGGCGCATATAGCATGTCATTTTCCATTTCCTCTCTTAGGCAATTCCATGCCTAGACATTCTCTTTCTTACTTAGCCATTTTCACTCTTCAAGTCCCCACATCTAGGCGCATTTCATATAGTGAAGACGAAAAATATAATCCTTGGTCTTTTAAAAAATCACGCCCCCTTTAGCATTATCTCCCTTTGGTGTATGGTGACTCCTCACCTTCCTTAAGCGCATATGCCATAGTGGACTTCCACCTTCAAGCGCATTTCATCCTCTACGTTTTTAGCTTTCACCTTCTTACCTTTTACCTTGGAGAAGAGGAACTATCTTGAGCGCATTTACCATATGTGAAAGACTTTCCACGCCTTGACTTGACTCTTCACCTCCCTCTGGCGCATATGGGCTAGTAGACTTTCATTTTATCCTTGAGTGCATTCATCACATGTGAAAAACCTTCCACGCCTAGGTGTCCCTTCACCTTCCTCAAGCGCATTTTGGCTATGCAGCTTCCTTGCCTTAGGCGCATTTTGCATGTGGACAAGGAATTCCGTCCCTTTCAAATGACTCTTCATCTCCTCTTGGCGCATTTGCTAGTGTGAGAGAGAGATCTCTTGCCTTAGGCGCATATTGGCTTGTGAGGGGGAAAATACTACGCCCATGGTGACTTTTCACCTCCCCTTGGCGCATTTAGCACATGCAACTTCCAAGTTGGGCGCATTTCACAGTGTTAGAGGAAATTTCCACGTCCTAGGTGACTCTTCACCTTCCCTAGGCGCATATGAGGGTGTTGACTTCCTTTTCCAAGCGCATTTTCCTATGTGAGATGGAAAACCCACGCCCAGAGTGACTGTTCAGCTTCCTTGGGCGCATTTGCTAGTGTGAGGAGGAATATCTCTTGCCTTAGAAGAATTTCTATGCCTCTTTAAGGCGCATTTCACCTTTGCTCAAGGAAATCTCATACTTAGAACTTTTGAATCTTTCATTTCTCCTGGGTGTGTATGAGGGTGTGTGCCTGTCAGCTATCATTTATGAATTTCCAATGCCCTAGGCATTCTCAGCTTTCTATTTTTAGTAAAATTAGGAGAAATTAGGGTTTCATTGATTTTCACCCTATTCTGAACTGGAACTGGCGTGGTTGTGCCTCCATCTGGTGTTGCCATTTTGTTCACATCTTATCCGGCACAATACATGCTATTTTTAGCAAACCCTAGAATTGATCAATTTCCGTATCTCTGTTTGCTTTGAAATTTGCTCCAGTTGCCTCTGATGCTGTGAGAGACCTGTTCATACTTGCTTCTAGTGATGACACGCTATTTTTAGCCACCTGCTATTTATAGTAAGTTTCGAAGTTGCCTGTCTTCAGCAGCTCCGTTCGACCTGAAACTTGCTATGTCTGATCCTAATAACTTGAGTGCTCTGTTCATACCGACTTCCGGCGCAGGCCTGCTATTTATAGCCGTGTCCTGACTTACTAAAAATAGTAAGTCCTCCGATTTTGCTCAAAATTTGCCAGTAGGTAGCCCGAAGGATGCTGATCATGGCGGTGTGCTTCGTTTTGACATCTCTACATTTCGCTTCATCTATTTTTAGACATGGCAGGGAAACCCTAATTTGACTTGCATGTGCTCCCGACCGCTCCTGATTTATACTGTTTGTCGTTCTGCTCGCTGGAATGGAGTGCTAGGTGGCTGTTGGACTGAAGCTGCTATTTATAGTAAGTGTCCAGAAAGTGGTCCATCGGATGTCGAACGAGTTTGCATGTCACGGTGCCCGTGGGATCTCAAAAAACCCAGAAAAAACCCAAAAAGAAAGTCAAAGTTCTGGCACTGGCTAAAAATAGTAAGTCCCTGAAAACTGATCCGATCCACTTGCATGTCACATCACTGCGAAGCTCTCGCGAAACCCAGATGGAATATCCGAACATGCATTAAAAATTCCTACATACAAACCCTAAAAATAGCCTCAGAAGGCTGACCTCTGAAAGTCCCCGACTTGATTTGCATGTTACACCATCGCGAAGGTCTTGGAAAACCCAGATCAATTCTCCTGTCATTCACCGGAGAATTGCTTGTCTAAACCCTGAAAATAGCCTCCGAAGGCTGAATTGCTAAAAACAGCCAGTTGTCTGAATCCGTTCAAATTTCGCGTGTAGGCACTCTGAAGCTGCCTGATTGTGCTGAAGTCATTAGAATCCCGAAATCCTGAGGAACAAGCCTCAAATCAGGTACTTACTAAAAATAGTAAGTTGTTGGATTTCAGTGAGATTTCAGGGGGATTCTGCCTTGAGCTTTCTAAATGTGTTGCTGCACTTAGATTTCACCTAAGTAACTCAATCTTGACCTCAGACGGGTCTAAAGGATAGAAACCCTAAATTTGTCAATTACTTCAACTGAGGTCAAACAGGACACCCTCGGAAGGACAAAGATCAGAGATAGAGAGAACCAAAGCCAAAAGGCCAGAATGGAACAAAAATTAGGGGGTCCCCATCTTGGATGGGGTGATGTGTGAAAAGGTCACAACAAGGAGACCAGTAGGTCTTGGTTGGGCGGTAAAGCCCCTGATGATATGTCTTTTCCCCTTGAGTGCCAGAGAATCCAGCTCGAGAGAATCAACTTCCTTGCTGTAACTTCTGAACCCTTATCTCATGTTCTTTTAATGAAAATGCCTAGCATGTTACTTGCCAATTGTTAGAACTATTCTTTTTATAAATGCAAGAGTTAGCAGCTAAGTTGGTTATAATTGTTAGTTGATTGATGGTAGTTATCTTTCAGCTGAAATGATGATTTTATTTAAATGAATATAGTATTATTCAAATTATATTTCTTTCTTCCTTCAAAACCAATTTCTCGTTCAGCTGCAATTAGTTAGTTAGTTAGTTAGTTGGTTATTCATAACTGTGGATTAGTTAGGTCTAACACTTCCAGTCCCAGAAAGTAATGCATAAGACCAAGATCCTTCATCTCAAACTCGGAGGCTAACTCTTTCTTGCATTTGACAATGAGATACTCTACTCCAGTGAGAAATAAATCATCAACATAAAGAACCAATATCAAAGCCTCACTATCAACTACCTTGAAGTAAACATTGGAATCTGCATCATTCTTGGAGAATCCCAAGCTCATAAAATATCGATCAATCCTTTCATACCATGCATGAGGTGCTTGCTTAAGGCCATACAATGCCTTCTTCAATCTGAATACATGAGACTCCTTCCCATGAATCACAAAACCATCTAGCTACTCAATATACACTTCTTCTTCAATCACACCATTAAGAAATGCAGTCTTTACGTCCATTTGATGTAACTTTCAGCCTTTAGCGGATGCAATTGCAATAATTGTCCTAATAGAAGTGTATTGAGCAACAGGAGCAAATGTTTCCTCATAATCTATTCCCTCCTTCTGAGAGAAGACTCTTGCCACAAATCGTGCCTTGTGTTTCTCTATGCTACCATCAGTTGCATGCTTGATTTTGAAGAGCCATTTGGAAGACATAACTGATTTCCCTTTAGGTCTCGGAACAATATCCCAAACATCATTCTTGATGATAGACTGATATTCTTCTGTCATAGCATCTCTCCATACGTGTTGGTTGGATGCTTCCTCAAAACTAGAAGGTTCAAAATCAATGATGTGACTCATCAATGCCACATAACCTGGAAACTTCTGAAGTCTCTTGCTTTCTATAAAGGTGTCTCGAGGGGTTGCATACTGTTCTACCTCTTGCATAGTTTGTTGAGCCAATAGAGGCCTCTTTCAACCCATTGCGATGTCTCTAGGCCCATCAATTGGTTCCATAGGATCAACTGGATCAATAGTCTCGATCGGTTCATTGGACTCCCTCTGAATGTCAGGAGTATGAACATGAGATATGTCCATGTCTTGAGAAACCTCCTGCTCTTCACTGTCTATCTCCATGTAAGATCCTTTAGATCTTTTGAATGCCACTTCCTCTTCGAAAGAGACATCCTTGCTGATCTCAATTTGTTTATGCCCTGGAATATAGACCCTGTAGGCCTTTGAAGACTCACTGTATCCCACAAATATACCCTTCTTGCATAAAGGTTCTAGCTTTGATCTTTTATCCTTAGGCACATGAATATAAACAGGAAACCAAAAATTCTTAAATTACTAACCTCAGGTTTCACACTTGTGAAGGCCTCTTCAGGAGTCATGTTTCCCAATATTCGATGAGGGCTTCGATTCTAAACATACACGGCGGTTCTGGAACCTTCTGCCCAAAGGAAAGTCTGTAAATCTTGATCATGAATCATAGCCTTGGCTGCCTCAATTCTCTTGGCAACTCCATTTTGCTGAGGGTTGTACGGAACACAGAACTTCCTCTTGATCCCTGCCTCAATGGAGAAATTACAAAAGACTCCAGAAGTGTATTCTCCTCCATTATCAGATCTCAGAACCTTAATCCTTTTCTCAGACATGTTTTCAACTTGAGCCTTGAATTCTTTGAATCTATCAAGTACTTCTTCAGAGTCCTTAGATTTCAAAAAATAAATCCAAGTCTTTCGAGAATAGTCATCAATGAAAATCACATAATACCAAAATCCACTCAAGAATGTCATAGACATTGGACCACATAAATTAGAATGAACAAGATCTAAAATTCCTTTTGATCTACTATCACTACTATGAAAAGGACCCTTCATATTCTTACCAAGTGCACATCCTCTGCAAATGCCATTGTGCTCCAAACTGAGCTTTGGTAGACCAGTAACCATCTTCTCCATAGATGGAAGAGCTCTGAAGTGTAAGTGAGCAAGTCTCCTGTGCCATAGCTCACTCGAATTGGTAGAGTCGTGCAATAATGCTTGAACTGGACTAATAGAAAGTTTGTATAGGCTCTCTTGACGAACACCAATCACACAAGCTGATTTGATACTAGAGTTCTTAGGCCAAGCGAGAACTCTCCCTTCAGAAAAAGCAACCTAGTACCCTTTGTCCTCCAATGCTGAAATGGAGACAAGATTTCTTTTGATTCCTGGTACAAACAAAACATCACTCAAATGAAGAGGGATGTCGGAATCTAGATGAAGAGAGGTGGTCCCAGCTCCTTTTACGGAATAACAAGCATCATCTCTGATTATCACTTGCAAGTTGGTTTCCCTTTCTACCAAGTCCGAAAGATGCTCTTGATATCCTGTAATGTGTCGTGAAGCACGACTATCAATCAACCAAGTGTCACTGTCAGTTGGAACATTGCTTGAAAGAGCGGAGATGAATAGAAATCTCCCTAAGTCGTCTCTAGATTCCTTTTAAGGTGACACATCATCAACATCTACAATAGAAGCATGTTGTTTTGCTTTTCATATGCAATCTCGAGCATAGTGACCATACTTGTCACACCTAAAACATTGAATGTGAGAGAGATCCTTCTTCTTCTTTGGTTCAGGAACATAATCTGATTTTCTGCCTCTATACCTCTTGAAATTGCCTTTTCTCCCTTCTCTTCCTTTCCTTCTGGAAGCTTGAGCAGCAAGGACATGATTTTCTTCATTATGAGAGCTTCGCCCATTTCCTATTGCTGCTACTCTGGATTCCTCTTGAATGCAATCAGCTTGAAGACGATCAAACTTGGGCAATTTCGATTTCCCACTAATGCTTTGGATAAAGGGCTACCAAGATTGAGGAAGACCATTCAGTGCCACATAACTAGGTCTCTATCTTCAACTATATCTCCAATGGTGCATAGTTGATCTCTCAACTCAGCAATCTTCATGAAGAAGGAGATGATTGAATCTCCTTTAGCCATTTTTATATGATGGAGCTATTGTCTCAAGGCTAGGGCTCTGTTGGTATTGTTGATCTCATACAATCCTTGTCGAGCCTCGAACATATCTTTGGTTGTCTTCAACTTGGAGATAATCGGTACAAGATGATCCTTCACACAGTCTATCAAGATCTTTCTAGCCTTCGTGCCATTCTTCTTCCATTGAATCTTCTCAGCATCATCGGATGGCTCGAGCACATCATTTTCCACGAAATCTAGAAGATCATTTTCTTCTAAGGCAATAAGAACTCTGAATTTCCAAGAGGTGAAATTAGATGCACCAAAAAGCCTATCTTCGACCTTGACTCCGTTCACCATTTTCGATACTTAGATAGACTGCCCTGGACAAGTAGATGACATGGCTGCTTAAACAAATCTAATTTGATCTTGCTTAAACCCGCTCTGATACCATGTTAGTTTTAGACCAGAAATGTAGATAAGCAGCAATATAACACAATGAAAAAAGAACACAGCAAATTACCCTAGGAAAACCCCCCTTCTCGAGGGAGAAAAACCCAACAAAATATATCACTTATATATGTACCAAATAAGAGCAGAAATCTGCTTTACAAATCAGACCCTTCTCAAGGGCGAACTTGATACAATAAATGATGAGAATCTCTTCTTGATACAACTGAATATAAATCTCCTTGAAATCTAATCTGCTTCTAAAAAATGACAATTTGCTGCTAAGTGCGAACTCCTTGAGAAATGCGAATGAGAAATGAGAATGAATTGATGAATTAATGAATGAACACCACCTTGTATATATACCAAACTAGGCAACTCTTCATCTAGGTTGGCCTCCTTTCATTTAAATAAAAATAAAAATATCATTTGTAACAAGGTCAACCTACCTTGATAATTATTTATTATTTTAATTTAGAGAGAAAAATATCTCTCATCACTATAACATCAACAAACCCTAGCCAAGAGATTGAAGGATGAAACCCTAGGCAGTCTTGATGAACTAACCTTCGATCTTTGATTGAAATAAGGTTGTAGTAGCACTGATGGTGGTCTGATATGACAGATTAAACTCTGTAGCAGCTGGTATGCAATCTGTATTTGACTATAGATGGCCCAGAAATGCTGAAACTCTTCAAAGATTGCAAAAATAGCTCAAAATATGGAATCGCCTAGCTGAGAAAGGTAGAGAATTAACCCAGCTTGCCTCCTATGCTTGTAAAAGGTTGAAATATGATTGATGTCAAGTCTGAAACTTGATTTCCAGGAACTTGAAATAATCTGATGTAGATTTCCAGCCAACCCACAAATGCAAACTCCACGAAATTGAAGCCCAATATGCAAAAAGAGGTGATTTCTTCTTTGAAGTCAAAATATGGTTCAATCTTCTTGATTTCTTCTTGGACCTGCAACAAAACCAGTCTTCAAACCCTTATCTTCAAGGTCCTAACTCCACAAAAGCATGTCAATGAAGCTTTGTGATGAACTCTATGTGAATTTACCTCTCATGGTGGAATGGGGTCATCACCATACCGCTGTATTCAAGGGAGCACCACCTTGAATAGACTGAAAATTACATCCAGCCAAGAGACAACTCTCTTTAAGATGTTTTTTTCAAAATAACAATACCAAACATAATGATCTCACAGCCCTCCATACCTTCTTAAATAAGGCTCCTAATCCAAACCGCCCTTAGAAGGAGAATCTAATTTGTTTCTATTAAAATATTCAATGACTTCATAGCTAAGGCACCTAAATCGCCCTTAGGGATGATCTGACTTGTTTCCATTAAAATATTCAACAACTTCATGGCTAAGGCACCTAAACCGCCCTTAGGGAAGATCTGATTTGTTTCCATTAAAATATTCAATGACTTCATAGCTAAGGCACCTAAACCATCCTTAGGGAAGATCTGATTTGTTTCCATTAAAATATTCATTGCCTTATCCAAGCTGCCCTAGGAGAGAGAATTGACTTCTAGAAGCAAATCAAATCTGATTTCATGTGGGTCGACCAAGGAGGATAATAATATTTTACCTGTTTGCAAACTCCCTTCCTTCTTTCTTATAAAATTGCTTTGACTTGCAAGTGGACCATGAGATAATAATAAAATATGATCAAAAATTATGCTTTATTTATTGTTAAGGATAATTCCCCTCTTAAATCTCTAAAAACATCTTACCAAAATGATGATTCTCATGGCCAATATCATTCCCTTATCTTGCCATCTAACCCACAGGAATGCCGGATGGGCTAGAATCAAGTCACCAAAACGTCACTCCGAGAATGGGGACATTACAGTCCTCCCTTCCTGGGATTGTTTGCCCTCAAGCAATCGCCATACAACCCGCTGCTCCACTCTGATTGGAATGCCAATACACCATAATCAGTGAAGCAACATAATGGAATCCATGTGAAAGAATGCACCCAACCAGTCAATACCCGGATCCCAAACCAACCTATCCAACTTGTTGTAAGAGATGCAGCTAAAATCACTCACGAAGTCATCATGAAACACCCATCCATTATGGTAGACTAATAAAAAGATGTGAAATTGAACTCTCATATGCATATAAACCAATCCATAAGGCCACCAAACGTTGTTGTGATAACTCAAACCAGCATTAAAATCAATGTCAATGGTGTCATCATACCCATGTATAAGCAGGAAATTTATCTCATATGCAACATCCATCAAGAAGATATGTCTCCACACACTCCCATGCAACTCAATGGTTATTATAGACCATGCTAAGTCTCAAAGTGAAATGGAAACCTAAACAGGACAGCCACTTACCAATAAAGAATCTATGAAGATTATGCTATCATCATACCAATGAACAGCTATCATATCATAGGGAATAGGTGACAACTCCAAGGATATAACGTACATGCCTTCATCACTAACCAAAATTTGATCCTCACATGGGATCACTGAGTGTAGTGTCTCAACCGTCTCATGATCATCAATGTGTGAAGGACAAGAAGCAACATGCTTGTGTGTGAATTCCTCAAAGATCTTTATCCTCTCTTCCCTTATGGGTGGAAGGTCATCAACCAAATGTGTTCCCAAATGAAGAGTATAGGTATCATGGCTACGAGTTAACTTCTCTTTCATGGTCCTCGATGCAAGTGTGAAGAGGTGATCTCTATCCGGAAGAAGGTGCACATAGTTGTTTTTCATCTTGATCAAAGCTTCTTGCAACCCTTCCCAATCCTAGGGCCTATTTTTCTCCCACAAATCTGCTACCATCTCATAAATGTGATCAAAATGGGATAAGGCTGCCATGATCATATCCTCCTTCACCTTCAGCTGATTCATCAAGGGACGTGAATGGTAGGACTTGACCTCCTCACGCAAGATCTCAGTTGTACCATCATGTTCATCAACATACTCAAACAAGGGATTATCATGATAAGAGTGAAATGGCATCATATCAATAGACTCGTGCCTCTCTACATCTGTTGATATAGGATATTGGCAAAATGAATTTCCCATCACATACTTATCTTCCCACTTAGCATGACTAGGATCATTATCTCCACAATCTTCATTGGATTCAAACTCATATGAGGACGCTATACTGTTGTTCAAACCCAGAAAAACTGAATGTTGATCATACCTTTCCAAGGTGCCTTGGTTGTCTTCTCCTACTTCTCTCTTCATAGTGGGTGACTCCTCAAGAAGTGTTGGTCTAGGAGGAGTAGCGAGCTAAACATAATATGTCTCCTTAGCTGGTTTAGGTGTCCCAAACTTGCTAGATGCTTCCATCTCTATGGCGGCTCTATTTTTATATTCCCACCAACTCCATGGTGTAAGGTTCATGACGAACCACACATTGTCAAAGTGGAGTATCTTCCCATTTGGCGACCTCTTAGTCTCTATGAACAGCTCTTCAATGCAATGAATCTCAAACATCCTCATCAAATGCTCTTCTATTGTAAACATGTGTGTAAAATTAGGGGAGCCAAGGTTATTATAGGCTGCCATACCATGTACAACACTGGAAATTATGATCTCTCCTTCATGTTTCTCGACAGTCAGGGATCCGCAAGTTGTTCCATCATCATCAACCAATGGATGTGATGTCAAGGTACATAGAGACTCCTTCTCAAGCGGCTGATCTTCGTGCTCAACATGAAAACCATGCGATTCTTCTTCCTCCAAGCTATGGTCTTCACATGATGACTTAATTTTGCTTTTCTTATCCTCACAGGTAGGCTGAAACACATCTTTGTTCTCTTCTTCCACCATAGGGCTGTCATAAGCTGACTGATTTTTGTTCTCCTTAGCTGATATGATTTTTGCTTCTATCCAACTACATGGTTTGGTATCTTTGACAAACCAAACATTATCAAATTGTACGATTGTCGTGTTAGGCAATCTCTCAGTCTCTATAGTCAACTCTCTACGACAAAATGCCCCATATAATCTTGACAAATGTTCCTCCATTGTGGATGATGTATGTTCAACCCAAACAGAATCACTTATGACTCCCTCTACATATGTAGGTATAACACTAGTGGCTGATCCACCAAGTGTGTTCAACTACTCCACCCAACTCTATAACTTGAGCCTTTAATGGACTCTCAACTAGAGGTAACTCATAAGTCTCAAGATGTAAATTAGGTACACAAATGGGACTTTTTGAATCATACCTCTTCTCTTGTTCACACACATCTACACGTTCTTCTTGCTTCCTCCCCTCAAGAGGTTCATCCCTTGTATGTTCCATCTCCATGTCTTCTTCCAAGGTCTGATATGCAAAATCAGAATGTTTGTGGCATGAATCCACAAGACATAATTCATCTTTAACACTCAAATCTTGAGTACCAACATTACAAGACTCTACAATGCCATCATCCTCATGTGAAATGGCTGCTATCTCATGATGATGCAAGGAATCATCATCACAATAGAAAGTAGACTCATCTACAACTTTTTTTTCTTCAATGTCTGATCTAGAATTATGTTCACCTATAGGTTGATCAATGACAATTGGTGTACCATTCTCCCAATCATTAGAGTTACCCATGTTAATGCCATACTCATGCTTTGAATCAACTTGCTTCTCAAATTCCTCATGGATGCTTTTGACAACTTCACTTGTAGATGCATCAAATGAGTTTCTTTTATTCTTTTTTTCTTTTTCTTCTTGTGCAAATGACACAATGGTTGACATTAAACTTGTTGACAATTGTTGTTGGGATTGCATATAAAACTTTTTGAGATCATTCATGCCCTTCATAATCTCTTGCATAACTCTTATCATTAACTTTCTTGGATGAACTTGAACTTGTACCTGTTGATCTTGTTGAATCTCTAGAATACTTAGACTTCCTTGGTACTGAATCTTCATACTGCAGTAAACTATGAGTTCGGCTCTTTGAACTTTTCTTATTTGAAACCTTTTCCTTTGTTGGTGAAGCAGGAAGGAAAGTAGGTAGCAATCTTTCGTCTTTGATTCTAACCATGAATGTAACTTGATAAAGAATTGAAACAACTCTGATTTGTAACCTACAAGCTGGCAGGAACTTGGCTCTGATACCACTATAAGAAGCCTACCTTATTACAATCAAATTTGTCTCCTTGCTGGCTTAAGTTTTAGATGTAGATAAAAAGATTCATGAAACAAAATACCAAATGACGAAGTTGTAAGCAAATCAATCCACATATGAAAGTAACATAATCAGGAAACAATGATGGCTTCTAATTGAATCAATAATCTGATTACAAATAGAGTATAGCTTGCAACATACAATCAGATAATCTGATTTATAAAATCAGAACTCATACAATATGCAAAATAGCCAAAATATATATCAAACCCTAGCCAAGAGATTGAAGGATGAAACCCTAGGTAGTCTTGATAAACTACCCTTCGATCTTTGACTAAAATAAGATTGCAGCAGCACTGATGGTGGTCTGATATGACAGATTAAACTCTGTAGCAGCTGGTATGCAATCTGTATTTGACTGTAGATGGCCCAAAAATGTTGAAACTCTTCAAAGATTGCAAAAATAGCTCAAAATATGGAATCGCCTAGCTAAGAAAGGTAGAGAATTAACCCAACTTGCCTCCTATGCTTGTAAAAGGTTGAAATATAATTGATGTCAAGTCTGAAACTTGATTTCCAGCAACCTTAGATAATCTAATGTAGATTTACAGCCAACCCACAAATGCAAACTCCACAAAACTGAAGCCCAATAAGCAAAAAGAGGTGATTTGTTCTTTGAAGTCAAAATATGGTTCAATCTTCTTGATTTCTTCTTGGTCCTGCAACAAAACCAATCTTCAAACCCTTATCTTCAAGGTCCTAACTCCACAAAAGCATGTCAATGAAGCTCTATGATGAACTCTATGTGAATTCACCTCTCATGGTGGTATGGGGTCATCACCATACCACTGTATTCAAGGGAGCACCACCTTGAATAGACTGAAAATTACTTCCAGCCAAGAGACAACTCTCTTTAAGATGTTTTTTTCAAAATAACAATACCAAGCATAATGATCTCACAACCCTCCATACCTTCTTAAATAAGGCTCCTAGTCCAAACCACCCTTAGAAGGAAAATCTAATTTGTTTCTATTAAAATATTCAATCACTTCATGGCTAAGGCACCTAAACCACCCTTAGGGATGATCTGATTTGTTTCCATTAAATATTCAATGACTTCATGGGTAAGGCACCTAAACTGCCCTTAGGGAAGATCTGATTTGTTTCCATTAAAATATTCAATGACTTCATGGCTAAGGCACCTAAACCGTCCTTAGGGAAGATCTAATTTGTTTCCATTAAAATATTCATTGCCATATCCAAGCACTTCTAGGAGAGAGAATTGACTTCTAGAAGCAAATCAAATCTGATTTCATGTGGGTCGACCAACCAAGGAGGATAATAACATTTTTAACCATTTGCAAACTCCCTTCTTTCTTTCTTATAAAATTGCTTTGACTTGCAAGTGGACCATGAGATAATAATAAAATATGATCAACATTATGCTTTATTTATTGTTAAGGATAATTCCCCTCTTAAATTTCTAAAAACATCTTACCAAAATGATGATTCTCATGGCCAATATCATTCCCTTATCTCACCATCTAACCCACAAGAATGCTGGATGGTCTAGAATCAAGTCACCAAAATGTCACTCCGAGAATGGGGACATTACATATTGTCATTGGTGTCAAGAAAGAATGACGAGATTGTCATTGATGTCAAAGTAGTAATGTCATTGATGCCAAAGAATTCAAGGTGTAAATTGCAAATGGCCAAAGGCCACTAAATTTCTCATTCCAATACATACGGCAGCATTGGGTCTACTCCATAAATGAGACATTAATTCTATGCTCAAAATGGCCAACTATGCTTTTGCAAGATCAAATTTAATTATTATCTCTAAGGGTGGCTGACTATGTTTTTGCCAAGTTAAATTATTTTATCAAAAGGTGACCGACTTACTTCTCATTTACCAAGCCAAATTCATATATATATAAATCAATATTAATCGCCCAAGTTAAAATAAGATGTGCAGCAATTAATATATTCCTAAAGAGGCAGCAATTAGTTTTACAAAAAAGTGATCAATGTTATAAAGAGCAGCAAATGTATCATAGAGAAGAGCAACGATTAGTGAATGTGATATAACACATTATTATGGGCAGTGATTAACATGAAATATAGCAATTACATTTCATAGAAAAGGCAGAGCTTAAGGTTATGAAGGCAGCGATTCTAAATAAAAGGTATATGCAGCATTTGAGAATAAATAAAAGTATTTAAAAGACAATCAGCATAAAGAAATTGTTAACAAAAGGTGATGTCTTTTCAAAGGGTTATCTCTTTTTAAAAAGGATGTCTCTCTTCACTTTAAATTTGAGGATATAAAATGAAAAAATAAATGTGAAGAGTAGATAACAATTCCAATAAATATTATGTGAATAAAAAGCAGATCCAAAGAAGAAATATGAAGTGTAATTCAGATTTATATCAGAATATATGAAGAGAGTATTGATGTTGTGAAGAGAAGAATTTTAATGATATATTTTTTCGAGTAAAAGAGCTGATTGAAAAGAGATAAAAGGGCAGAAAATGAAAAGCAATTCAGATCTATATTAAGAAGAGATGCTGCCCATGTATGAAGGGTAAATACAAATATATATAATGAATATATGTGAAGAGAAAGAGCAGATTGTAAAGTGAATTTGAGCAGATGGTAAGGCAGAAAATTATGTGAAGATAATGCCATGATTATAATCAATTGTGTGAAAAGAATTGGTGCATAGATTGGATCACATTTGTGAGAGATATTGTGCATGATAGTGATCAGATTTGGAAGGAAGATTGTGCATGACTGTATTCAAATTTGTGAAAGAAGGTTATTGTGAGGATAGTAATCAGATTTGAAAGAAGGATATTGTGGCAGTTGTAATCAGATTTGTGAGAGGAAGATCCTTTGAAGAAGCATACTATATTAGCCATTGAAGGACTAAGAGGTTGGAGCCTCTTGCTGGGTTGGAGCTCAGTTTGTGTGGGGGTTGGAGCCCCTTGCTGGGTTGAAGTTCAATTTGTGTTGGGGTTGGAACTGTTGTGACCTTTTCCACACATCACCCCATCAAGATGGGGACCCCCTAAATTTTGCTCCATTCTGGTCTTTTGGCTTTGGTTCGCTCTCTCTCTGGTCTCTGGTCCTTCCGGGGATGTCCCGTTGTTTGACCCAGGTTGAAATATTGGTTAAGTCTGTGTAATTAGGGTTTTCATCCTTCAGGCTTATTTAAGGTCAAACCGAGTCATAAAATTGAAATCTAAGCTTAGTGCAGCAGTCAGAAGACTTCCAGCAGAGTCCCCCTAAATTTTCACTGTATTCCGGCAACTTACTATTTTTAGTAAGTATTCAATTTGGGACTATTTTATTGAGATTTTGGAATTCTGTCAGTTCCACTGCATCCGGGTAACATCAAGCTGCCTACACGTAAATTTTGAGCCAGATCAGACGACTTGCTATTTTTGGCAGTTCAGGCTTCAAGAGCCATTTTCAGGGTTTCCACATGAGCTTTTCAGATGCATGTCTGGAGAATCCTTCTAGGTTTTCCAAAACCTTCGCAGTGATGTAACATGCAAACCGAGACGACCACTTTCAGAGTTCAGCCTTCGGAGGCTATTTTTAGGGTTCGCATGCAGTGTTTTTCAACGCATGTCGGGTTTTTCTTTATGGGTTTTTCGAGAGCTTCGCAACGGTGTGACTTGCAAGAGGAGAAGATCGAGTTTTGAGGACTTACTATTTTTAGCCAGTGCATGCATGCAGACCAGTTTTCTGGGTTTTTCTGGGTTTTTTGAGATCCCACGGGCAATATGACATGCAAAACCATCCGGCAGTGGATGAGTCACTTTTTCAGGCAGTTTCTATTTTTAGCGGGTACACTCTGGCAGCCGCCCCCAACACTCCAGTTCAGCAAACAGAACGACATGCAGAAGGAACGAAGTCAAACGAGACCGTTCGGGATACATACAAGTCAAATTAGGGTTTCCACTTTTATAGGGGGTAAAATCCAAAAATAGCCGAAACGAAGTACCCCACCCATGTCAGCACACTTCAAGGTACCTGCTGGCAAAATTTGAGCGAAATCGAAGAACTTACTATTTTTAGTAAGTCAGGGCACGGCTATAAATAGCAGGTCTGCACCCGAGGTTGGCATCAGAGTGACACTCAAGCTATCAAGATCAAGCGTTGCAACTTTCAGGCAAAACGGAGCTACTGAAGTCAGAAAGTCAGAACTTACTATAAATAGCAGGTGGCTATAAATAGCAGGTCAGGGCAGAGGACTGGCAAAACAGGTTCACAAGGTGAAGAATATCATATGATGAAATTTTCAGGCAAAACGGAGCCTTAGAGGTTGAAAATCAAGGGACTTGCTAAAAATAGCACAACTTGCTAAAAATAGAATGCGTAAACAAAGGCAGGCAGAGGCATGGAAAATATTCTAAGTGTGGGAAAATGAAAGTATCCCCTTCAAAATGCACCCACCTCACAGATTGATAGCTTGAAAATTGTCTAAGGCAGAATTCAAAGTTGAGCTAAGGAAATGCGCCCACCTTGATGGAAGCCTTGAAAGTTTCTAAGGCATAAAACAAAAGCTCATACCTCAAAATGCGCCCAAAGAGGAATAGGGGGAGCATCAAAATTTTCTAAGGCAAAAACGAAAGCACACCCATGAAAATGCGCCCTCACCTTGGAGAAAATGATGCTTGGTAAAAACGCCTAAGGCACACAAATGAAAGTTTCAAGGGTGAAATGCGCCCTCCAGAGAAAGTGAAAGCTCACCTCATGAAATGCGCCCTCATCTTGAAGCTACCCCATCAAAATGCGCCCAAGGAAGATGTTGCTGGAGAAAAGCGGCTAAGGCATTGAAGATAGAAGTTCACCCTATGAAAAACGCCTAAGTGTTCAAGTGAAAGCTTGGCCTAGTAAATGCGCCCAAGGAAGATGTTGCTGGAGAAAATTTCCTAAGGCAACGAAATGAAAGTGGAACCTATGAAATGCGCCCTCACCTTGAAAGGATATTCTAAGTGTTTGAAAAATTTCTAAGTGTTAAGTTGAAAGCTCAAGACCCCATATGCGCCCAAGGCAAGATAAAGTGGCTAAGACTTGGAGAAATTTCTAAGTCAAGAAAGTGAAAGCTCAAGACCCCATATGCGCCCAAGGTGTAAAGTGAGCTTGATGAAATATTCTAAGACACGAAAATAAAAGTGCCTAGTGGAAATGCGCCCTCAAGGTAAGTGGTGATGGAAAATTCTTCTAAGGCAATGAAATTGAAGCTTCCTAGGCAAAATGCACCTTCACTTGAAAGTCTCACCCCTCAAATGCGCCCATGATAAAAATCAAAGCTCCACTAAGGAAATGCGCCCAAGGTTGCTGGAGACTTAAATTTTATTTCTAAGGCACGAAATGTGAATAGCATAAGCCATTTGCGCCCAAGGAGGGATGAGAAACTTGGAAATTTCTAAGGTACAAAATGAAAGTGGGTTATGTAAAATGCGCCCTCAAGGAAGAGAATGTTAATAAAATTTCTAAGGCATGGAGATTTTAATTAAATAAAATAAAATGCCAAGGGGAAATATACGCCTAAGGGGGGTGAGGATTTAAATTTTCTATCAGGTGTGTGAAGTGAAGAATATCTAAGGCGTGGGAATTAAAAATTGAATGAGATCAAATACGCCTGAGGGAGAAAAGGATTTTAATAAAATTCCTAAGTCATGGAAAATAAAACGCAAGAAGTATGAAGATGTTCGAAATTTTCCTAAGTGAAACAAGTATTTCACTAGATAGAAATACACCCTTGGCATGAAGAGTTTGAGAGACGATATGAGAATTTTCCAGACATTTAAACGGGGTTGACAACTTGATGAAATATTTTCTAAGTGAAAATTTAAATGAACCCGTTTAAAATACACCCATGGGTCGAGAAATTTTAAAATTAATTTCCTAAGGGAAATTTTAATATTTTCAGAGGAAACTCGTTTTGCCTAGATTATTTTCCTGACGGAAGTTAAATCTCAGAGGGTGAATTATTTCGAGCAGCAAATAATTTTTAATCACCCGGAGTTGAACATTTTAATGAGAGAATTTAAAATGTCTAAGGCAAATTTTATGAAATCGAGGATTTAAATGACAAACATTTTAAAAGTTGGAAATAAATTTACAACTCCCACGAATTTTTTTCGAGTTGAATTTATTTAAACACTGCGAGATTTTAAAATGGAATTTTAAATCAAGTCAAGTGATTGTTTTTCTCGCGAGTTGTTTAAATCGCCAAGAGTTAACTGGCAGACTAAGAGGAAAATTCGAATTTTTACAAAGAAGGAATCATTATTAATGGCAACTGCCATAATGACCGGCTGACGACTAGCCCACTACTGCGCTTGAATTAGAAGATTCCGAACGAAGAGAGTGGAAAATTGATGAAGGTGCTAAAAATAGCCCCAGCACTACTTAGCAGGATTCTCCGAGAAGAGTTATTTAAACAATCTCTTCTCTCATTTCTCCTCACATTGTTTCGAAGTTGAAGTTGCTGAAGAAGTTCTTGAGAGATTGAAATATTTTCGAAGTGGTTGAGGAGAGAAATTCTTTGAGAGTTTATTTTATTTCGGAGTGTTGAGTTGCTGAAAGTACGAAGTGCTGGAGAAATTTTCATTTGCCGAGACTCTTTCTTTCGAAAAGCTGAAAGTGTGTTGCTGCAATTTCGAAGTTGAAGGTTGAAGTTGTTTTCCGGAGTTGCTGGAAGATTTATTTGTTGAAGTTGCTGCAGAGTGTTGAGTTGCAGAAATTTATATTGTGCTGGGGATTTATTTCGAAATTGCTGAGTATTGAAGTTGCACGAAAGTTGAAGCTTGCTGCAGATTTTACTTATTCAAGCTGCTAGAAGTTGAAAGTTGCTGAGGTTGACGAAGTCAAGACAAAGGATTTAATTCGCTTTGTGCTGAGAAAGTATCCACATTGCTGAAAGTTGGTAGTTGGCTGCAATTTTCTTCGCCAGTCGGAAGTGCAGTCGTTGAAAGCTTCTTTATAAGCTTGAAGTTTTTTATACAATGGCCGGAGCAAAGGATGTTGCAGGAACAAGCAGAGCCGCAGGCAGAGCTGCAAACACTGAAGCAGGCAAGGCTGGCTCATCCCGGCAGGCAATGATTAAAAGGCTCGCTAAGCCATTTCTCCCAAAGTCAGCAATAGTTTCAAAGTTGGCGGGATTAAATGACACCAACCTTGGTTCATTTAATCTAAATGCACTCAAATCGAGGATGTTCGGGCTAGGGGGCCATCAACCATCAGTCACGGCACATAATATAATGAAGAGTGGAATCTACGCAGCTGCTAGTTTTCCGCCAGCAATTCAGTGTCCGAGCTAATTATGGAGTGCGCCAATCACTACAAGCCAGAACGTAGGACGATTGTCTCTCCGGATGGTAAACTGCTCGCCAACTTCACGCCGGATGCCATCGGAGAGGCATTTGGGATTCCGACTGCTGAGGAGATGTTATACAGGACAAACAAGAGGGCAGATAAGATGTACTCTTCCTCTTTCGAAAGAGTCACTGCATCGTAACAGAGTTTGGATCGTAGGGGGCTCACCCACTTTTCTAAGCTCCCAAAGCGGATAATTGCCGAGGACGTGAAACAAGAATACTGTGATTTGATAATGATGCTGAGCCGGGTGAATGGGAGTGCACAGGCTTACATTTTCGAGCCTTGGATGTTCTACTTCATCGAGATCATCTTGGAAGGAAAAGAGTATGTCGATT
The DNA here is from genome assembly GCA_007115665.2 of Sequoiadendron giganteum. Taxonomy (NCBI): domain Eukaryota; kingdom Viridiplantae; phylum Streptophyta; class Pinopsida; order Cupressales; family Cupressaceae; genus Sequoiadendron; species Sequoiadendron giganteum. Next base: position 979,384 of record CM021103.1, read on the forward strand.
GGGCTAGGATGATTAGCAACCACATCGATGAGCAATTCAGGAGCCTGAAGGTGACAAAGACTTTCTACATGAGCTCATATGTAATTTACATGTTGGCCAGAATGACTAAGTACAGAGGGATTTCGTACAAGGAGCCAATCGGCTGTGCCCCTGGTCAATTCAAAATCCACGAAGCCTGCACACAGCTACATTTAGCTAACATTGCCAACTATAAGCGGGCAAATGATGCATTCACAATGCACATTGCGAGGACACTTCAGCAGAGGACGCAGCAGAGAATATCTAAAGAAGCACAGACACTGATTGAGGAATATGGGTATTGGCTCATCCAATTCCCGAAATTCACATATATTAGGCTGCAGGGGTTCACTTCGTATCCGTATCGGTTACCACGATACCCCACTGATCACATAGTAATGCTTGAGATATCTAGGCAATTGATTGCCTACGATAAGATTGAGAAAAGGAAAAAGAAGGGTGGGCTTGATTTCCCTATCACCATGGGAAATTCCATTGAGGTGTGTCCCTCTTTGCAGGCAGCCCGAGAGGCAGAGGACGAGCTGCAATCTTATCATTTGTCATATCACACAGGAAGGCAGGATTTCGATCCTTACAGGAACATCCGGATGATACAGAACGTTGAATACCGGCACAGAGCTCATCTGGAGGACTTTTGGGCAAATGCAGTGGATGAGGCTGAGATAAGAAGGATGTTTTCCAGACTTCCTCTCAAGTTGATTAGAGAATGTGAGATTATTCCAGTTCCCGACCAGGTGGAGGAGGATGTCAACGTCATGCAACCCGACTATGGGTCAGTTAGGGATACTCCTGTCCCACCACCTGATTGGTCCGAGCCAAAGATCATGGACTTGGACACTCTTTCTATCCCGGTGATGACTTTTACCAGGACTTGGGTCGACAGACATGTATGCAGACTCAAGAGCAAGTCGATCGCCCTTACTTACAGCTTGATGGGTGACCCAAGGCCGTTATCGGTAAAGAGGGGGAAGCAAATTGCTCAGACATCGAGGGCACAAGTGGAAGTGCCAACCCAACTGATACCATTGAGGATAGAACAAGCATCACCCGTGCACTCACAAACTCAGTCTTCGAGTTTGAGAGTGGTTTCATTATTTGCCGATCAGAGGGCAGGATTAGAGGAAGAGCGGGGACTTGAGGAGGTAGATCAGCCCAACGCCCAGGAATCAGCTAGTGTCAGTCTATCCAGGGGCGGCCAACAGGAGGAGGAAGAGGAAACAATGGCCGACACCCATTTTCAGCGGATGTTGGACACGGCTTTGGAAGAAGAAAACACAGAACAAGGGACCCAAGGGTCGGGAGATACTCAGCTTATAGAGGAGGATGAGCCTGAGCAAACCAGTGCAAGAAGAGAGGAAGTGCACGAGATGGAGGCAACAGAAGAACAGCCCCTTGTCATTTGTAATCCCTGACGAGCGATGCGATTGGCTTTTCAGAGCGAGAATGAGAACGAGGATCTGGATCGGCCATTGAGATGGAGAGTTCCTCGGAGGATCGGTCGCCACCGGAAAGGGCGAAAGTTTTCAAAGATCTCGTGGCCAGTCGGGCTCTGCAACCGGTGGCTATTAGAGGAAGATTGTGGTCGAGCCAGGAAGACTGGTCGTGATCACCACGGTAGAGTTGGGTCGTCCTACGGGAGCCCAAATTGTTGAGGAGTTCGATAACTCCTATCAGGCATTGAAGGATCAGTTGCTCCGCACGGAGGGGAAGTATAAGAAATTGAAGAAGGAGCACAAAACTTTGATAGGATACATGCAAAATCTAGCACGTCCAGGTGAACCAGCAAACCCAGCAGTGGAACGTCCATCAGAGCTTCCGAAGGAGTCAGTTGTTGCCTTAGAGGATTTGAAGAAAATGGAAACGGAGGCAGACAAGTGGGTTAGCCATGTTCATACTGAGACAGGGAAATTCATGGAGGACCTCGCCGATGCTTATCGACAGGCCTCAAGTATTTTGGCATGGATGGATATAGTAGATCAGGCCTCGGGTGATACTCGCATCTATCAAACGAAGACTGTACTTCGTTTGGGGGCTTTGATGCATATACCTCTAGAAACCTTGGTGGATGGAGGTGTAATTCAGAGAGGTGATAGGTATGATTTCACCAGGTGGTACTCCTCGGTGGTCACAGGCCGTGGATTTCACGACGCAGCAAGGGCAGATTCAGCTAAAGTGAGGAAAGCAATGGGCAACATCTTGGGGGAGTCCCTCAATACATTAGAAGCCATGTTGCTAGAGCGTTGGTCCCGAGGAGATAAGCTGCGATGGCGAAAAGTAAATTTTGCCTCCATTCTTCAATGCGAGGTCGCTTGTCCTAGATGACTTTGAGAATGTCTCCACTTTCTCTAGTATTATTCAGCATACCCAGGACGCCTTAGCGGCATGGAAGAAGTCTTACATCCAGCACGGACAGACGGTAGCGGTCTTGGAGTTCTAGCTCAACCACATTCCACCGATTTCTGCCCAGGAGGTTGAAGCGATATTGGCCCGGTTGATCGAGTTTGCTATCCGGGAGAAGGCTAGTGGGAACGCGCTGCTTGATGAAGATCTTCTTGATGATGGTAGTGGGCGTTAATTGCTCATTATATGATTCTAAGAGTAAAATGATACGTGCATTCGTGCCCACTCTCTGTATGTAGCGGTTTAGAAACCCTAATCAGGGCATAGGTGGCTCGATCTGAGCCCTTCATTGTAATTTGATCTGAACCGTCCACTGAATTGGACTTATTATAAAAGGGGCATCCCCCCTCATTTGTAAGATATTAGATAGAAATTAGACATTAGATCAAGAGTTGAATCAGAGCTAGAGAGTAGAAGTCATATAGCTTTTAGCTTAGAAGTTAGCTTTAGATTGAGGAGGGAAGAAAACTTTCCTTTGAAAGTTTTGTAAAAGGTTGTTGTGAACACTTTTCATAATACAAAGAGTTTCATTGATTGGTGATTTCTTCTTTGTTATGAGTAGCTAGCAAGGCCATTTCGTCTTTCCAATTCAAGGTAGATGGAGTAAAGTAGATTTCTATTTCATGCAAGTAGTTGTTAATTGTGGAGTGTGGCGTTGTGATTTAAGCATATCTTCTTTCATCCATACCACTGGCGGGCTTACTGATGGTAAGTTCGCCTTGCGTGGTCAACTGGAGTATCAGCACTTAACTTCGATTATGGTTCATATGTTTGTATGCGTCGTATTGACGGTATGAACATGTTGCGTCATAGTTTGAACACTTTTCTCATCCTTTGAAGATTGCACCAACTTTGTCGGAGTTGTTCGAAAGGAGACAAAGCAAAGTTTGGTTTGAAGATTGTTTAAGTCGATCCTCGTCCTCCGCCCTTTAGAAGTAGATTTGTAGAATCCCTATCCCTATCCCCTTTAAATTCTGCATTTTCCGAGTCAGTCTAGATACCAGAACAATATTGCCAAATCATTCATGTCCTAATTGCTTCACGGAGTCGAACAACTACGTAAGTCCCCTTGAAATAACCAGCAAAACACATCAACCAACTGAGTCTATTCGCGATAAAAGGAATCTTGGAGTCGAACACATGAACTTTCAAGCAATCTTAGCATGTGGGACACTTTGATCAAGAGAGAATAGAGTGACCATTGGGCAACTTTATTCTGTGCTGGCGCTGTCATAAAAAGCACGTCAACAGGAACCTCCAATAGTTTGAAGAGCACAAAGATATACTGAGAAGGGGGGGTGAAACAGTATATCAACAAACTTTTACCCTTTTATCAACTTTAACTTCTAGCACAATATCAACTATGCAATATGAAACAATATAAACAAGTTAACTCCAACAATTGTATTTTAATGTTTATATGAAATTACAATGATAGTAGGCACCAACCTACTTGAATCACCAATTTATAGTTTAGGAGGCACCAACCTACAAGGAGCACCAACCCCTAATGTCCGTAGGCACCAACCTACCGGAGGCACCAACCCCCACTTGCCAAGCACCAACTCAACAAAAGTAATAACTGAAAGAATAATATTCCACCTTCAATGTTGCTTCTTCAACAGATGATGGACAATTAAGATCTCTTCTTCAATACCACTCTTCTCAATCTTCTATGAATTCTTCTTCAAAAACTGATTTAATCCCTTCAATTTGATCCAATATGCTTCAATAATCTGCACTCAATATGATTCAATAGTCTGCCTCAGATATTCTTATAAATCTTCTTCACAACTTTGCTTTAGATACTGTCATAAATCCGCTCTTAAATTCCTTCACAAATCTTTCTTGAATTTTTGCTCCTTTAGCCTTCACTCAGATCTTCAAAGTTTGCTCATAGGTCTGCAATAATTTATCTTCAAGGTCTGCTTCTAAAACTGTGCTTCAATGCTTCTCTAAATCTTGCCTTCAATATGAGTCTTCAATGTTCTTCATTTTCTGTAGATCTGCTCTAGAAGTCTAATTGATATTCAATGAAGATGGACTTCATATTTCTGCCCTTTTTAACCTTTTCTCAATCTACACTTCACCACATCATTCTATTCAGAAAAATATTTCATTCGATACACACACTCTCCACCTGATTGTGTTCTAAGGATATATCATTTATTCCACTCACACAC